>CM019175.2:7225970-7448574 GCA_009739505.2 Apolygus lucorum
GTATGTCGTCGTCTAAGTTCTAACATTGTGCATCTCAACTTTTATCATTTTACAGGACGAGCAAAAAACTGATTTCCTCTTAATCCTTAACCGTTGTAATACTTCTGGAAGCTGTTCAACCTAAATCTCCGGAGCTATGTTCGTCTTAATTAGTTGAAAATCCCGAACAATGGAATTAACAAAATTTCGTTGATATGCACAAGGTTGCTGTAATTTTTTTCCTGAGATGCACAATGTTGACTAGGTATTGGATTTAATTTTTGTTTAATTCTATGATTAAAATTCTCGCAAGGTATTTAAAATGCTGAAGTAAAGAATGTCACTAAAAAAAGGGCCGTTTGATAGAAATTTTGCAATATAAAATGAAATTTTTGTTAATTGAAAATAATTGCTACAATGCACTGTTTTATTGCAAAACAAAATTCAAACTTTAGGAAATTAAAATCTTTCAATATGAAGAAGACTCACAGCATTTTGATTCTTACTGGATGGGCAATCTCAATACAAATCATTATTTTTTCTCTTTATCAAAAATTTGAAGTATTATCACTTGTTACACAAAAGTTTAAAAAAGCAAAATTGTTGGTAAAAAAAAGAAAAAAATGTCAGCTTGAGATGAAACAAAAAATAGGTTTTGACATCTTAGGAACTTTCAGTCTTTCCTTCTCCTTTTCAGGAACTTTCAGACTTTTTTTAAACATAACATCGTCCCTGAAGATACATCATGGCACATCTAACTTATGCCTACTTTTCAGGAGAGCAAAAAAACCGATTTGATCGGAAACATTTAGTTTTTATCATTTTTTATTCATCGGTCTATCTTTGTTTACAATGTACTAACTTGAATTGCATTCAATAGTACTGTGAATATTAAGTCAACATATCTCGTAGATGTCATGCTGTTGAAATTTTTCCTTTCACTAGTGCTATGATGTTCCACATTTTCTCTGTTGTTTCGTGGTGAAATGGCAATTTTAGATGCCTGGCTGTGATATAGGTTACTGAAACACTATGAAATGTATCCTTCTCCAAGTGAAAGCACGAATACACGGGAATTAAAAAAGTGAGAAATCATTGCAATATTCTGAAGTTGTGATATTAAAAAAATTCTACCAAGGGGTGTGGCACAAAGATTAATTGTATCCATAACCCGCTTGTATGGATGATACATTGTAGCCAGTCTCAAAACATCAATCACCTTGCACTACCCTCATAGGGGACCATCTACACGCCAACCCGCACAATCCCTGAAAATGTTATCAAAATAGGGTAGAAAATGTAGAAGTTATGGCTGTGACAAGGAATATCGTAGTGGCTACTATCAACGCGATGATTTTCTAGGGGACGATTTGCACCCCAATCCGCACAATCCCTGAAAATTTCATCGAAATCGGGCAATAACTTCGTTTAGTTTTATGACAGACAGACACGGAGACAAAATTGTCCAGGAAGGTCTAAAACGTAAAACGCGAGTGGAAATTCTGATTTTGGAGAACTTTTTTTTTTCAAATTTAAAAGTGAAAACAATGCTTCTGCTACCTTGGTAGAATGGTAGCAAAATGTGATAGGTATTATAGAGAAGTCAGAATTTTAATGCAACTTTATATTCACAAGAGAGTGAGGAAATTTCAAGGTTTCATTTTTTTGTGAGATCGTGAACTACAAATAAATCACGTTCTTAGTTTTCCCAAGGCATAACCTCAAGTCAAGAACCAAGATCACCTAATGTCACATGAGGAATACTTACAGGGATATTGAAATTTTTCTAGTAGGTAATGAATCTTTCATTATTGCTTTGCTGTAGGCCACTCTGGGTGGATACTCCATGTTGCATATGGGAACAGCTGAGAAGAACAATGTTGTCCTGACGTTTAGAGGTAGCCAATGTTGACAAAATAATTTTTTGCGGCGATCCTATTGGCCAAACACCAAAACTAATGTTTCCATGGTATCGGGCGCGAAAATTCGTTTCCGATTATGTACATACTTGCGTCTCGCCGCCGAAAGACGAGCAGCCGTTGCTGCGGTCTAGCGGCATTTTTGAAAAGTACGCTGTACCTCGTTTTTACAGCTGATTTCAGAATTTGACGGTTCTACTTTCTTGCCTCATTAAATTGTGAGGAGAAGAAACTTGTAATTGAATGTTTGTGTTTTGAAGCGACGAATCAAGCAGAATGGATTATTATAGTGAAGATTACCTACCGCCTGCGGAACTTTTTACGAACATATTGTTCGGAAAATTTCGCACTAGACGGCCGTAATTATTCGATTCGCACAAATTTCAAACCTCCACGATTTTATTATAAGTACCTACCTAACTAAATTTCCTTTCTCTCTGATGTTAATCCCAACTTTTTGGTTTATTATTTTCAATGATGTTGGTTTATTATTTTCAATAAAGTTGGTTTATTATTTTCAATAATGTTGGTTTATTATTTTCAATAATGAACCTTTGGAATCGACCAAGAAAAAAAAATTTTAACACCCCCTCAAAATTTGATGGTTTACGTTTCAAGGTACGTAGAACCCAAAAATCGAATAAAAATTTGGCCGTCCGTCCGCCGTACGCGGCACTTTCCCAACCAATTGACCGATTTTGATGAAATTTGGTATGTAGGCTCCATTCGGGGTCTAGTTGTGCCCCGAAGATTTTGGTTGATGTAGGTCACTTCTAAGGGTTCAAAAATGAATTTTAAAATTTTGAAAACGCCCTAACTCGAAAAATTTTGGTATAAAGGTATTGTTTTTCCTTCAATTTAAGATTCTATAGAATTTTTAGAATTTTTTTAAACCACGCGGAGCTTCGTAGGACAAACCGTTCGCTCCCTACGAGAATTTAAGGGTTGGACGTACGATAAATCAGAAACACGAGTGAGAATCGCAAAAGAGGCCTAATCTCCTTTCAAATTATAGCTGACCGAAATGCGATCGATGTTTTTCTTCATGTTCGATGGTGGGGGGCTTTGTAGACGAGTGATCAATATCGAAAAATAATAAACCATTGTGTAATAATTTGCAGCGTTTTAATAGACAAACTATATTCCTGTAGGTACTTAGAATTTTCACGAGAACGAAAAATTCCTATTTTTATCCCTATCCGGCTGTTTCAGGGTTTTTTTGTGTTTTTTTTTACAGTAAAAATTTGCCCAAGAAGCTGCGAATCAAAAAATTGCAACCGTTCTGGGCAAAATTTTCCTAGCAACAGGTACGTTCGTAAAAAAGTTCCGCAAGTGGTAATCTCCACAATAATAATCCATTCTGCTTGATTCGTCACTCATAAATTCAATAACAGTTTTCTTCTCCTTACAATAAATTTAATAAGGCAGGAAAGTAGAACCGTCAAATTTTTAAATGAATAATAATGTTGGAATGAGCGGTAAAAACGAGGTACAGCGTACTTTTCACAAATGCCGCTAGACCGCAGCACCGGCTGCTCGTCTTTCGGCGGCGAGACGCAAGTTTATGTACATAAGTCATTTTTGATAAAAATTGAGATGCACAATGTTAGAACTTAAGCGACGATGTGTAAAAAATCGAAAAAAACGTACGTCTATGAGGGCCGGTTTATCAGTCACTTTTTACCCCCCGGTAAAGCAGATTTATCCGAGGGCCATCGGGTAACTCAATCGTACGCGTTTATCAGTCCCCAGATAGCCGTTACCCGTAGTTTAAAGTTAACTGGTCGTCCGAGGACCAGATAAAAAGTTACCGGGGGGTAACTCGATTTATGCAAGGCTTTTTAAACCTCAAAGAGTCACTTCTCGTGTTTCTGTTTCCCAGAACGTTCGTTTTTGCAAATTGCGTTGTTGATTGCTCGTGAATTATGCTACAATCGAAAATGGATGTGTGGGGCTCTTCTTCAGACAGCAGCGACGAAGATGTGTGTTTATGGTCGAATTCCTGCAGTGGGGAAGAAGGCCCTACATGGTAAATGCGGATTGACCATTTGGAGAAGTGGGACAATTGCGATTTTTTGATGAGATTTCGATTGGATAAAATAATAAAAAACACATTTTGGCGTCAGTAAAAGCTCTGCCTGTAAAATTGTCAAACAGGTGTCCCTGGGAACTGCCAGACTATCCGCCCAATTTATCCAAATGCCAGCAACCGAGGGAGAATTGATTCAATCTTGGATGGAATTTTATTGAAAAAACAAAAAAAAACAGGTTTCCTGGAGCTGTAGGTGCTACGGACTGCACGCATGTGAAAATTCAGTCGCCAGGAGGGCCACACGCCGAAAATTTTCGAAATAGAAAAGGGTACTTCCCTATTAAAGTGTGAGCTGCCGCTCAGCAGCTCACTGTTTCCCCTATCAGGCCATTGAGGCCAGTAAGCCCTGACAACCCCCGGGAGAAAGACCCCAGGCCGTAGAGGCCAGTAAGCCCTGAAACAACCCTCATCACAGGAAGACCCAGGCCACAGAGGCCAGTAAGACCTGATCAGCAGCAGGAGAAGGAGCCCACAGCCACACACACAAATGGGCGTGGCCATTCAACGTGCCCTCCCACCACCTTGGGCACAAAAACAACCAACAACAATTGTCAAGCCAACAGGAGAAGCCCTGATCAAGAAGGACCAGAAGATCTGCGGTTTTTGGCATTGTTAAGTTGGCCAGACTGGAGAGGGAGAGCAGTCAAATAACAAGGTGAAGACCTGAACACCTCAGTCCTTGAAGCGCGCCTAGCCAGCACAGTCTCTGAAGCGATCCCCCCCGTCCGTGAAGCTATCTCCCCCGTACCAGTGTCGACCCAGTATCGAGCTGTACACTAAACGTCCTCCTGCCTCCCAGTCGACCATTGTAGGCTATAACCAGTGAGTGGTGCTCCTCAGTGTAACTCGGCTTCTGTCCTGCCTCCCCTGGAACCGTCCGAAGGAACCGCGACGCGATCCAGTCTGATCCCGGCTACTCCCCCCAAGATCTACACCTCGCCTCTCATCGTGTGCGGACTCGCTCCGGTACCCCGTCACGTGAGTGAACAAAGTGAAACACCTATTTTATTGGCCAGTAGTAGGTAGTTAGTGAAGAGTAACTCAGTAACATTAAGCAGAACAGTATTTGGAACTGGAACATTGAAATCAAAATTTAACATCTTACCTGTAACTAAGTTTAAGAAAGCTGTAACGCCTAGTCGAATCACTCTAATCACATTTGCCTCTCGTAGAACGCCCTTCTGGCAGAACTGGGTCGTGGAACCCTCTAGTCTCGTTTTGTTCCTAATAAATAACCTTGCATTACTCTACATTTTCTTACAATCTTACCCTGGTTCTGATTCTGGTTCATGAGTATCGGGTATCGGTATCTAGGTAGTTAAATTCACTTGCACAGAAACGAGTAACGTAAAATCATTCTTTATTTCAACAACCGATACACCGCATTGGTACAAACAGGTAACATTTACTTAAATATCAAGAGTAACTTCAAAGTAGAACGCAGCCTCATCTCCCAAGCCGTATCGAGTCAAGCTACCCACGACACGTTACAAGCTAAGTATTTTTCTATTTTCTAGTTTAAGTTTTTTTTGTCTTTTCAGTTGTTCCTGGAACCGTTACACTTCCCCTTTTTAACAGTAACAGCAAAATTTAGAGTCTTTTATTCCCGATCGGATCGATACCCCGCCCAAAGGCTTACAAAAGTAAAAACTGTTTCGTCTGCAAATTTGAAAATTCTGGACATAGTGGCTCGGTGCACGGTGCAAATAGGTACCGAGATCGAGAAAGGAAATCTGTCTGTCTGTCTGTCTTCTCTTCTTCAATTTGACCTGGATCAAGCCGTGTAGTCACTGGTCGTTTTCATCTCATTGTCTGATCTATTTTGCTTTTATAATTGTCTGTATGATCATTGCGCTTTTTTGCTACTTATCCTTCACCCTGTATTATACATTTCTGGATTCAAATATGTGCTCCGCATTCCTGTAGTTTGCTCTGTAATTGTAGTAGTCTGTCTGTGTTTAAGTCCTAGTCTCATGAATTGTAGTACATCTGTTTCACCATCAAGGACATTTATAATAATGTTACGATATTTGGTGCATTGAGTGAGAGTGTGCTCCACTGTTTGTGATACGTTTTCATTGCAGTCATTACATATTGGACTGTTATTGAGTGGGTTCATTCTATGCTTAAATACGTTGTTGTTGGCATGCCCAGATAGTAGTCGGTTTACCTCAGTTATTTGTCGGTTAGTGATGGTTCGATTGTCTTGGTACCAAGGAGTGTTTGCAGGAGTCGTGAAGATGCTCCGGGTCCACTCACCCGCTCCAGTTCCAGACTCATAGTCCACACTCCACTCTCTCCTCAGTCTGCTCCTGATTTCCTGCTCGCAATCCTTGTGGTTTGTTCTTAATCCGACTGGCACGTCTTCCATAGTACTAACTTGTCTAACGTATCGGTCAACTTTCTCATTGCCTGGTACTCCCAGGTGTGATGGAGCCCACTGGAAGTGCAAAGTGTAGCCCTCCTGCACTCTATTCCGGAGAAGTTGAGTTAGTCGAAGTAAGTATAGTGGCGGTAGATCGTCCTGTCCAAGGTTAGCGAGGGCATCAAGAGCTGCTTTAGAGTCGGTGATTATGACTACGCGTTTGTTTTTGTCGTGAGCAGAGACGTGCTTCAGAGCCAGAGTGAGCCCTTCCACCTCTGCCTGGTAACTGGAGGATAGTACGTGAAGCCTGGCTCCTGATGTGAATCTGTGTTCTTCACACCACACTGCTCCAGCAGCTCCCTCAGCACTTTTCGTTCCGTCTGTGTATAATTTGGTAGCATCAGAGTACTTGGTGTGTAGGTATAGCATGGTTTTTTGCAGCAGTTCGGACGGTATTCCCTCATTCTTCTTAACACCAGGTATACTTGATGTTATCATGCCGCTCCAGCCTCCCTTGGGGACCAATAGCTTGAGTTGTTCCTCACTTGGGATGCGCATTTTCATGTCTTCTACAAAGCCCTTCATTTTCGTGATGCTATCCCCGATTTTGTGGTATTTGTGGCTGTATTTCAAATGTAAATTGTTTTGCAGGTCATTCAGTTCCTCTCTAGCCTTAGTAGTAGTCATGTATAGGTTGATGTACTGCTGATATATGGTATGTTCGACATGATATTGTATGGGTAGTATACCCGTGATGGCATGAATTGCAGAGACAGGGGTGGTCCTGACCAAACCAGTAATTTTTCGGAGAGCAGCATTTTGAGATTTCTGCATATGACTTATGGCACCAGTGGACTGGTTAAGGTATGCAAATGCCCCGTAATTGATTTTTGGTAGTATGACTGCTTTTAGTAGTGCCGTCTGTTCATCAGGGTGATTACCCCATCTGGTCCCTTTCAAAAATGATAGTGCGTCTATGTCCATTTTTACCCTCTGTTTTATGAATTTGACATGTGCCCCCCAATTTAAGTTTTCATCAAACGTCAGTCCCAAGTATTTAACCACCTTTTTCTGTTCTATGATGCCAGTGCTACCAGTTATGGTGATGCATCTATTGGGATCGTGCCTCATAGAAAAGTCGACAGAGAGAAAGGAAAACACCAAAACAAAGCAAATTGCTTCTTCCTCTTCTAATTTCTTCTTTTTTCTGGCGCAAAACACTGCAAAAACGATTTTGTTTGTGGAGGAAGCTGAATTTTATTGTAAGCTTTCCACAGCCATCTTGATAAGCTGGGTAAATAATCGATTATTCGGCCTAACAGCCAGTGGGTTAATTTCGCACTGATAAACAGCACCTTTAATTGTATCCATAATTTATCCCATCGTTAAAGTTAACGGAGGGATAAGTAAACCTCCGTTAACTTTGGTGACTGATAAACCGACCCTGAGGGTCCCTAAAATCCACATAACTGATACCTAATGCTGTACCAAGCACATCTAACGCTATGGAACTGAGTTGTGGAAGCGCTCTCTCCAGCATCAGCAGCGCTAATGACTGACGATTTAGATTCATCATTCAGTGTAATGCACTTCTAAAGACATCTAATTATTACCTATGTTTCAGTACCTAAACTTTTGTAAAATTGGTGAAATGTTACTTTTGTCTTGAACTTAAAATTTCAATATTTTTCATAAACTTCTAATATTTTTTATGGTGCAATTTTCTTTCCTTGAAATATGAAGTATGAAATCCATGATCAGAGCAACTTTCCCTAACAGAACTCTCCACAAATTGATTTTTGATCACTTGACCCATAAACTCACAGTACTGTGCGCCCAGGGGCGCGTGACGTTATAAACGGTCGAAACTTTGAAAAATCATAGAAACAGACCTACTCACGCTAGAAGGTCGCGGTTGGTGCCAAAATTCTCAGGATGTAGTCTACTTTCGATTAAAAATCTAAAAAAAATTCAAGGCGCACCCCCCATTTATACGGGCGATGTATTCCGAACCAAAGTCAATCACTGGTCCAAGTCCCAAGACTGGTGCCTTCACCTTCACCCTACTGAAAATATTAACCCATTTCCGCCGACTGTGCCAGATCTGGCACGACGCAAGGGGTGTCTTTCACGATTTCCTGTTCATTCCTGCTTGCTCATGAACAATCCTACTCTGTGCCTCCCACTTCAGCAGTTTCTCATGCAAATCCCCTCCGATTTTCATTCGGTTTTGAGTCTTTGTCTAGGCGTGAGTGAAGTTTGAATTTAATCAAGATTCTACCGACGAGAATAACCCGACTCCGCGCTGCTGTAAGCACTCTTATTAGTGTATACTAACATTTTTCTCTTAGCTTTCCATGAATTCTTGTTATTTATGGTCATTTGAAGGAATTAAAACAATTTTTTCATTTTCGACTTCTTTTGGTTAGATCTGGTGTCCTTGGAAACTCGGGTGTGCCAGATCTGGCACAGTCGTCACATAGTGTCAAGAATTCGGAACTTTTTTGAGAGCTGGGGAATGTAGGAGTTATGGCTATTACAACGATTTCACGTTTGATCATGCGCCCGAAATGCTCTCAATTTGTGGGTCATGATTTTCATAGGGGACCGTCTCCACCCCAATTCGCATAATTCCTCGAAATTTCATCGAAATGAGATGGAAATGTAGAATTTATATCCGTAAAAAGGAAATACACGTTTGCACATGACCAGCTGCGGCTACTATCAGTCTTGGGATAATGATGTTTATAGGGGACCATCTACACGCCAACCCGCACAATCCCTGAAAATGTCATTGAAATCGGATGAGAATTGTAGAAGTTTTGGTTGTGGCTAGGATTTCATGACAGACAGACAGACACGGAACCAAAATTGTCCAGGAAGGTCTGAAACGTAAAACGCGAGTGGAAATTTTGATTTTGGAGAACATCTTTTTTTTTCAACCTTGAAAAATGAAAACAAACCTTCGCTACCTTGGTAGACTCGGAAGGAAAAAGAGAAGCGAGGCTCGAGCCACAAAATATTCGATCACATTTTGTAGTGGGGTTGTGATTTGCAACTGGTTGGATAATGAATAGTGTAGTGGCTATACCTTCCACGAAATATGGACATGAGCCTTAAGTATGCCTAAGAAGTTCTCAAAAGCAGAAAATAAAATCATTTCTGTCCCTCAACCACACCTTATCCATCAGTACAATTGTAACAAGGGAGGGACTGATCGAATAGACCAGGACATCAATAGATGTAAAACTGGTATTAGAGGGGAAAAGTGGTAGTGGCCACTATTATGTTGCTCATAGACGTTGGCTTCAACAATGCGCGTCTAATATGTGTGCGTACTATACTCTATTATTCTTGTCAAAATATTGTTTGATACAAATTTTGTTTCTGGAATTTTCTCAAAAAACTACTCCGAGTGACGACTGTGCCAGATCTGGCACGGGGGGTTACGCCCCCCCCCCCCCTATGAGTGCAAAATTTAAATTAATATTTTTCCTAGCTTATTTGAGGTTCAGTAACATTGTTTTGAGGTAAATTTATATTATATCAGATATAATATAAATTCGACTGTAGGGTAATATACACCAATATTCGACTGTAGGGTACCCTCTCATTCATTTACGCATTAGGGTACTAATACCCATTAGTATTAGTACCCATTAGTACTAATACGCATTAGGGTACATTAGTACATTAGTACATTAGTACATTAGGGTACATTAGTAATACGCATTAGGGTACATTAGTACATTAGTACCCTAATACGCATTAGGGTACTAATACCCATTAGGGTACCCTCTCATTCATTTACCCTCTCATTCATTTACCCGATCCATTTATCTAACCCATTTACGCCGAGAACTATAATTTTTGAGATTCTCAAAAATTATAGTTCTCGGCGTAAATGGGTTAATATTGAAAATTCCGCCTCCGTTGTTGAAAATTTGTCACAAAATCTGTATTATGTGCTTATGTGGGGAGATCTGAATGAGAGGGTACCCTACAGTCGAATATTGGTGAGCGAGATACCTGTAGGGAAAATGGAGGCAGGTTGGAGATTCGCTGGACGGCCACTTATCACAACACTTTCAACTCCGACCGGGTTTTTTCGAAATGCCCATGCACTCCGCGAAAAATAAATCGGCGGCCTAATCAAGAACAAATATTCGCACTGAAGAAGAAAAAATTCACGACGCGATCCAAGAAACGACATTCACGACCTACCACTACCCCGACCTAGGAAAACTAACTGATTTTTAGGCTGCCCTTCGCGATTGGACGAGACATGGTGTGTGAGTTCGCGCATGCGCAGAGCACGTTTGTTTGGCAACAACAGCCTGGAGCTCTGTTTCCAGGTAATCCTGAGGATTAGGCCCATCTAGAAGCCGGCCTGCCAACCGCCCTTTGTCTCATTTCTTACCCAAACTAAAACCTCATCTTCACTTTCTCTACAGAGGGCTCGATTCCACAACTAATATGCGACTTTTTTCTCTCTTGACTTTTTTAACCCCCCTTAACCCTGTACTTCGCAACGTCTAATATACCATATGTGTTTTCTGTACAAATTTTAACAATATATATATTAACGACGATATATTAACAATATTTCTAACAATATATATTATTTTTTGTATACAGGGTGTCCCAGAAGTTATGGTCCACCCTTTTTATCTCCGTTGTTTTGTGGGGTAGACAAAAACTTCAAGCGGTAACCCCCCTTAATTTTTTACAAGGAATTCAACCATCACACTTTCGCGCATTGCGCACCTGCGCAATCGTGCGCAACGCACACCAACTTTGTTATTTCAAATGGGAACCGCTATTTTTTATTGCAGATTCGAATTCTACGCAAAATTTCATGAATTTTAGACCCGTCAACCGAGTTTTTTGGTTGCGCACAACCCGTCCAGTGAGCGCAACCCCTGGATTGCGCCAAAATTGAGATGGAGGTAGACCCCAAGTGTGATACATGTTTTTTCATTAATTTTCGACGCTGAATCACGTGGTGATATCCATTTTCGGATTTTACTCAATTTTCTCGAAACGGCGGCTGAAAAATAAGTAGTTGAGCCTGTTTTATCGTCAGAATCTGACTGGCGGAGGGATGACAAGTCGATACAAGCTTCAACGTATCTCATTTGTATTAGGCAACTATCCACTTATTCCAAAGTAAACAATGTAAACAAGAAATCAAGGAATAAACCCCTGAATGCCTGCTTGTTCTCAAATGATTCAAGTCGCGATTTCTTTGAGTAACCATTTTCAATTACTAATTATTTTTAAATTATTACTCGATCCACATTGAGAGTTAAATGACCGATAAATGGTGAGTTTTGATTAGAAAAATTGATTATTCTGGCAATAGTCGCCTTAAAATCAAGTTGAATAATAAAACGGATATCATGCCCTGATTCCATGGTGGTATCCATTTTCGGATTTTACTCAAATTTCTCGAAACGGTGGCCGAAAAATGAGTAGTTTTTAATACAGGGTGTTCGCAAATTCGTGCACAACGCACACCAACTTTGTTATTTCAAATTGGAACCACAATTTTTGTTGCAAATTCGAATTCTGCGTCAAATTTCATAAACAATTCACCCCTTGAACGAATTTTTTCATCGCGCGCAACATGCTTCAGCGCTATTTTTTCAACCCCAAATCAGGGCATGATATCCGTTTTATTATTCAACTTGATTTTAAGGCGACTATTGCCAGAATAATCAATTTTTCTAATCAAAACTCACCATTTATCGGTCATTTAACTCTCAATGTGGATCGAGTAATAATTTAAAAATAATTAGTAATTGAAAATGGTTACTCAAAGAAATCGCGACTTGAATCATTTGAGAACAAGCAGGCATTCAGGGGTTTATTCCTTGATTTCTTGTTTACATTGTTTACTTTGGAATAAGTGGATAGTTGCCTAATACAAATGAGATACTTTGAAGCTTGTATCGACTTGTCATCCCTCCGCCAGTCAGATTCTGACGATAAAACAGGCTCAACTACCTATTTTTCAGCCGCCGTGTCGAGAATATTGAGTAAAATCCGAAAATGGATATCACCACGTGATTCAGCGTCGAAAATTAATGAAAAAACATGTATCACACTTGGGGTCTACCTCCATCTCAATTTTGGCGCAATCCAGGGGTTGCGCTCACTGGACCAAAAAACTCGGTTGACGGGTCTAAAATTCTTGAAATGTTGCGTAGAATCCGAATCTGCAATAAAAAATAGCGGTTCCCTTTTGAAATAACTAAGTTGGTGTGCGTTGCGCAGGTGCGCAATGCGCGAAAGTTGAATTCCTCGTAAAAAATTAAGGGGGGTTATCGCTTGAAGTTTTTGTCTACCCCACAAAACAACGGAGATAAAAAGGTTGGCCATAACTTCTGGGACACCCTGTATAGAAAAATAATAAACCATTGTGTAATAATTTGCAGCGTTTTTGTTGCTATGAGGAATGTTCTATTGCCCCTGTTTTGGGCCACCCTAGTGTATTTCCTACAGGACTTCAAAAAAATTGGGAAATATTGCTTTTTGAGGGAGTTACTGCCATGTAAGTGAATTGTGTCCCGAACTTCCCACCAGTAAAGTAAAGTAAACAACCATTTCAGGTTGGAATTCCGTTCGACTGCCATTCCTAGCAACTTCCCACCATCTTTCTCATGGAGAAAGCGGAAAAAAATAATTGTTGTCTGAAAATTTAGAGTACCAATTCTGCATATCAGTATTAGAAGGCAAAAAATAATTAAAAAATTCGTTCATATATTTTGATAAAATTCAAAACTATTTATCTAAAAACACGCTAATTATGTTGGACAAAGGACTAGTACAGTCAGTGTTGAGCTTTGGTATACTTTGGTGGGGTAATGCATTAAGCAGTGTTTTGGAACCTGTCAGGGTGATGCAAAAATCAATTTTGAAGGTTCTCCTCGAGAAACCCCGTAGATTCCCTAGTGCTGAGTTGTTTGAAGCGGCCAAAGTTTTTACACTTAAACAATTATACATAAAGCACGCCTTAATGTATTTCCACAAGCATCCTGATATAGTGGTAGCCCAACAGAAGAAAACCAGCTATGCATTGAGGCTTACAACTCAAGCAGTCAAATCCGCACCACCCTGTCGTCTACACTCAACTACCCGTCATCTACATCATAATTTACCATTAATTTTGCGATCAATTCCCCCCTCTCTAGCTAACCCTCACTCCATTAACAGATCGACATTTAAAACACATTAGATTCAATGTCCACCAGCATCTACAAGTTTAAATTTTTCCCAACATCTTTACGGTGCAACACATACAGGGTGTTTCACGAAAAGGTTACACCCCCCTTCATTTCCTTCATTATTTTCTGTGAGGATCTCAGGAAAAATACTTTTGCGCAAAAAAGTTGCGCGCAATCATGCGCAATTGACACTAACTTCACTTTTTCAAATGGAACCCCCCTTTTTTATTACAGATTCGGATTCTACGTCAAATTTCATGAAAAAATCATACCCGAATCGATTTGTTTTATTGCGCGCAACCTGGCTTTTTGAACGCTCTAAGTTGCGCAACTCCACAATTGCGCAAAAATTAGGTTTTGGAGAACCCTTAGTGTGGCACATGTTTTTTCATCTTTTTTGACGCTGAATCACAGGGTGTCATCCGTTTTTCAATTTGACTGGAATTTTTCTAAATGGCGGCCAAAAAGTCGGTTGTTATTAGTGAAAAAATCGCTCTTTCTAAATCGTTATGAGTTTTTAGGCAATTTTATTCAGTTCAAGCATGATTGTGCTGCCAGTTTTTAGGACGTCCCACAGTAAGACTTGGGCGTCCTTATGCGATCGATCTGGGGTGAAGTTGGACAACACTCAACAGAAAAAAAAATAACCACACAGTAATCCGTTTTAGACCATTCTGAATCCAAATCCGCGAAAAAAACCATAGGTGTATGTCTGTGTGTGTATGTGTGTGTGTGTGTGTGTGTGTGTGTGTGTGTGTGACAAAATCTTGTGTCGTCTGCACAGCCCTTAGTTCTCAACCGATTTTCCTGGTTCTTTTTTTGTTCGACGCGGAAAACTATCTAGTTGTGCACTACGTCGCCGGAATTTCGAATTTTGCCTTTTAAGGGGGGGAAAGGGGGGGTTAATGCTCAAAAAACGTGCGTTTTTGGGCATAATCTTGTGTCGTCTGCCCAGGCCTTAGTTCTCAACCGATTTTCGTGGTTCTTTTCTTCTTCGACGCGAAAAACTATCTAGTTGTGCACTACGGCGTCGGAGTTTTGAATTTTGCTTTTTAAGGGGGGGAAAAGGGGGGGTTAACGCTTAAAAAACGTGCGTTTGCGGGGGTAATCTTGTAAAATCTGCCCAGGCCTCAATTTCTAACCGATTTGCGTGGTTTTTTTTTTGTTTGACTCAAATAACTTCCGAGTTGTACATGATTTTACCAGAGTACCAAAATTTGCAAGGGGAGGGGATGGGTGGGGTATAATATTCACAAAATATCCGATATTTCAATATTTCGGTTCCTATACTGCTTACTAATTGTACCCAACCTTTGAAATTAAGGAAAAATTCTCATTATACCTCTGGATTTTCATTAATTATTCTCTGTGCCACCATGGAACTAATAGTGGTTCCACCATGGTGCCAGGGCACCATAAACCGCTTATTTCGTGGGTTTTTTTTTGTGTTTCACCTTGAATACGGACGTTAACCCCGACGGACTGCCTATTAAAACTAATAGATGAAACTTCAATGTTAAGACGTATTTCCGCTTTGGTGCCAGACTGGCACCATTGGTGAGTGGAAGGGGGGGGGGGAGGTGAACTCGAATTCGCATGTTGGGTGTCGTAGATCGTGGATTTTAAAATGCTCTTCAGATTCGAGGCTCCCATGCCGCTAGAAATGTTAAGGTGGATAATGGTGAGGTGGGGGGGGGGTCAGTATTTCTTGTCTAAAGTAATAAATAAATTACATCGAGTGAAACAGTTTTATCGCTTACCAACTGGTTTTGTTTCACCTTGAATACAGATGTGAACTTCGACGAAACTGCCCACTAAAACTATTAGTTGAAAGTTCAATGTTATGACGTATTTCCGCTTTGGTGCCAGCCCGGCACCATATGTGTGGCGGGGGGGGGGGGGGGGGTGAACTCGAATTCGCATGTTGGGTATCGTAGATCATGGATTTCAAAATGCTCTTAAGATTCGAGGCTCCCATGCCGCTAGAAATGTTTTAGTGGATAATGGTGAGGGGGGCGGGGGGGGGGGGTCACTATTTCTTATCTAAAATAATAAATAAATTACATCGAGTGAAACTGTTTTATCGCTTACTAGCTGGTTAAACTTATCTAATGCTTATCCAATGGGACGTCCCCTGGAATGCATGCATTACTAAACAATATGTTTATTTTTGACTCCACCGTAGACGGCCCCAAGCCCGTGGTTCAAAAGGAGGTGAGAAAATAAAAAATAAACATGATTTCGACCTCAAAACTGATGTTTTCGTTGAAGAAATGTTAATTTTTCCTTTTGAATCTTGGTCTTCCTCAAAATGGACGACGCCCTGTGATTCAGCGTCAAAAAATGATGAAAAAACATGTGCCACACTTAGGGTTCTCCAAAACCTAATTTTTGTGCAATTGTGGAGTTGCGCAACTTGGAGCGTTCAAAAAGCCAGGTTACGCGCGATAAAACAAATCGATTCGGGTATGATTTTTTCATGAAATTTGACGTAGAATCCGAATCTGTAATAAAAAAAGGGGAGGGGGGTTCCATTTGAAAAAATGAAGTTAGTGTCAATTGCGCGCAACTTTTTTGCGCAAAAGTATTTTTCCTGAGATCCTCACAAAAAATCATGAAGAATTGCGTTGGTCGGAATTTTTTACGCTGTATTTTGCGAAAATGAAGGGGGGTGTAACCTTTTCGTGAAACACCCTGTACATTATTTTCTTAAATATTATTTTACAAAATCATACTGTACATATTTTTTATAATATTTAAGTAGATATCTACAAGTTCATATTTATATTACAAGTTTAGGTGAGCAGCTCCCCCCCTTGGCACAGAGGGGATCTATGAGGGGGGTAGTTTCCACTATTATATTATTTTGTTTTGAACCATTTTTGCCGTCTGCATGGAAACAAACTTATTTCATTTCATTACTTCCCAATCACGATTAAGGCCATTCGATTGTAGTGAAAGTATTTCATTCGCCCTGCAATATCGCCCATCCCTGGCGACGACCGGTGACGTCATTCAACCGCCATTCCGCTCCGAGCGGAATTCTACCTCAACCTTCCTAGTTAATAACCCCGAGTTTAACTTAAACCGCAGGTTAACACCCGGGAGATCCCACTCGGTAATCACAGGTTATCCGAGGAAGCCTCAGAGTGAATATCACTAGTCGAATATCGGCTTCCGTTACGACCTAGAAACACCTCCCTGCATCGGAAGGCCAATACGTTTAGTACGATGTTTTCCCGCCCAGACAGCACCACCATCGGTGCCAAATTATATTAATTAATTCTCCCTTAATTTGAGGTTCATTTAAATTTTGAAAACGCCTTGAAATACAAATTATACAAGGTACACCTTGTAACGTGACAGGAAGAAGAAAGAGAATAGGTACTGGTCAAAACTGGGACCGTAGATCATGGACGTTAACCTATTTCTGGATGTACGTTCCCCTTTCTGAAGTACCCACCACGATACGTAAAAGGCACTGGCGTCCCTATACCTGAAATTCCTATTCACGCTTGAGTGATGAAGGAAAGGTTCATGTACAAGTCAGGTGGATTCGGTAGGGCGACAGTAAATAGGTATGTATTGTCCTATAATGGAAATGGCTCAGAATGGGTCAGAAATGTTACACATATGACAAGGCAAAGATGTGAGAAGATCCGAGTTAGCATAAATGAGACATTCACCACAATATAGGACGAAATGTAATTTGAGAGATAGACTCACGGTAAGGTTGCGGCTCTGAGAACACAATGACTCCAGAGGGGGGTGACGGGTCCCGCGGTACCTGTCCCCCCCCCTTCCTCCTTCATCAAGGAAGTCGGAATGGATGGGTTATCAGGTGAACCTCAGACTTTCGATAAGTTATCGCTGGGATCCGTCACAGTCCACCCCCGCAAGAAAATTTGAAAATTTCGCGAAATTTGAAAATTTTACGTTTGTCTGGTTGGTGAATGTCTCTATCCCCAGCTGTATTACAATATGGGGTCACATTGATTTGAGCCATTGAAGATTACATCGTTATATTTGGGTTGTAAGTCTGAATTTTATGAAATTGGTTGTATGTGAGTTTGCTTGAAAACCTTGTTGTCGCCCTCAACAGCTTTTGTTTTATTGTAAGTCTATTGATCATTGTCTCTATACACGACGATGGTCGTATGGGAAATCCGTTCCTTCTGTTATAACAGATGGCCCGTCGATCTCCATCTTGGTGCTGTGTAATCCCGGTCCGTTTCCGAACCGTCGTGATTACGATGGCGTGAGACAGTTACTTCGTAAACCCGGTCCGTTTCCGGTCCGTCGTGATTACGATTGCGTGACAATCTGTTTTTTTTTTTTTTTTTATTTTTTTTTATTTTTTTAATTTTTTTTTTTTTTTAATTTTTTTTTTTTTTTATTTTTTATTAGCGCTGTGGGGGTAGCAACAAATGCTTCCTTTCACTGAGGGGGCTGTCGCGGCGCCCTGCGCCATTTGAAGGGGTTGCCCCTCCCCCCCCCCCCCCCGGCCACGGCGGAGCGGCACCTCCCGCACGATGACGGTGCCGCCTGGCGTCATCCTAAATTGGCGCAACACATCGCGCTGGGGGGTGCCGCCCGGGACCATGGCCGGCTGCATGGGATGGTACCTCCTCTGTCTTTGCTGCCTGTTCGGGCGGTGTCGTCCTCGGGGGGGGGGGGGGTCCTTGGGGTGGTCCTGGGGGTGTTTGGCCCTCCGGGAATTGGGCTGCATATGCCCTTTTGGCTGCCTCTAGAAACACCTGCAAGGGTGTGTGGCGTGGTGTTTGAGTCGGCCGGGGGGTGGAGGTGGTTGGCGTAGGTAGGGGGTTTGGGCGTGGTGCTCCACCGCCATGCTCTGCTACCATGTAACGTGACAGGAAGAAGAAAGAGAATAGGTACTGGTCAAAACTGGGACCGTAGATCATGGACGTTAACCTATTTTTGGATGTACGTTCCCCTTTCTGAAGTACCCACCACGATACGTAAAAGGCACTGGCGTCCCTATACCTGAAATTCCTATTCACGCTTGAGTGATGAAGGAAAGGTTCATGTACAAGTCAGGTGGATTCGGTAGGGCGACAGTAAATAGGTATGTATTGTCCTATAATGGAAATGGCTCAGAATGGGTCAGAAATGTTACACATATGACAAGGCAAAGATGTGAGAAGATCCGAGTTAGCATAAATGAGACATTCACCACAATATAGGACGAAATGTAATTTGAGAGATAGACTCACGGTAAGGTTGCGGCTCTGAGAACACAATGACTCCAGAGGGGGGTGACGGGTCCCGCGGTACCTGTCCCCCCCCCCCTTCCTCCTTCATCAAGGAAGTCGGAATGGATGGGTTATCAGGTGAACCTCAGACTTTCGATAAGTTATCGCTGGGATCCGTCACAACCTCCTTCTCAGTGAAGTTGCAAGGAAAATTAAGTTATTGTTATATTCAAAATTTTTTAGCATGGAATTTTTTTTAATGTCCAATTTTTTGGGCTCTCACTGGAAGGCCTCCACTATCTTCTTGTAGAGGTATTTAAAAAAATGAAAACCTCTTGACACTTCCCTCGCTCTACATCCTTGAGGTTGTTTTGTGCTATAAAAAGTATCAACATCTCCAGCAACTAGGGAGGGCACGATACTCCAAAGTATCGATACTCCTTTCGATACAAAATTTCTCAGGAAGTATCGATTCCCGATATTTTTTTGATACCGATATTATTAAATATCGATACTTCTATAATATCGGCTCAAAGTATCGATACTATCGATAATTCAAAATAACCCACCGATGATTCCGAAAACCAAATAAAAACTCCATTAATCAAGAATTATAAATAATAACATCATAAATATATTAATAAAAAGTCCATTCATGCAGCATGAATTAATGAGCGAATTTTCAAAGAAATCTTTCAGTTGAAGGTGTGGAGTGTGCTTAAGCAATAAAGATTATTATTATTTACGTTACATTTTTTAAACAATTTGGCCAAGGTCCTTCGTAACTATAATGCTTCAAGTTTTAAACGATATTTTTTTTCTTGTTTTAAAATCAAAATGTTCGGTATGTTTTGGAATCATCGAGTATCCATCCAAGCACGCACTTTTGATTTCAATATCATTCGCGACCTTCAGGTTTCGCGTTTCCTCCTCGAGTGAGGTAGCGTCTGAAGGAGATGAATAACACAAATAACCGAATTCCTTAGGCCGAGTCACGTTCCGTTTGTTTAGGCCGCGTTGACCTTGCGAATTAGACGCGGTTTCGTGGGAGGAGGGCCCGTAACGGGTTAAGGTGATTTTGAATGATCCAGTCGTGAGCAGGGGGAAAGCGAGAGAATAGTCAGATCAGCCCTGTGAAAAGTGATCGAGGGGGAAAGAAAGCCCCCGGGGAGGGGGAGAAAAGCAGTCAGATCAGCCCTGTGAAAAGTGATCGAGGGGGAAAGAAAGCCCCCCCGGGGAGGGGGAGAAAAGCAGTCAGATCAGCCCTGTGAAAAGTGAAAGGGGGGGGGGGGGGGGGGAAGAAAGCCCCCCGGGGAGGGGGAGAAAAGCAGTCAGATCAGCCCTGTGAAAAGTGATCGAGGGGGAAAGAAAGCCCCCGGGGAGGGGGAGAAAAGCAGTCAGATCAGCCCTGTAAAAAGTGATCGGGAGGGAGAAAGAAAGCCCCCGGGGAGGGGGAGAAAAGCAGTCAGATCAGCCCTGTGAAAAGTGATCGGGAGGGAGAAAGAAAGCCCCCGGGGAGGGAGGAAAAAAAGCCTCCGGGGAGGGGGAGAAAAGCAGTCAGATCAGCCCTGTGAAAGTGATCGAGGGGGGGGGGGGGAAGAAAGCCCCCTGGGGAGGGGGAGAAAAGCAGTCAGATCAGCCCTGTAAAAAGTGACCGGGAGGGAGAAAGAAAGCCCCCGGGGAGGGGGAGAAAAGCAGTCAGATCAGCCCTGTAAAAAGTGATCGGGAGGGGGAAAGAAAGCCCCCGGGGAGGGGGAGAAAAGCAGTCAGATCAGCCCTGTAAAAAGTGATCGGGAGGGAGAAAGAAAGCCCCCGGGGAGGGGGGAAAGAAAGCCTTCTGGGAGGGGGAGAAAAGCAGTCAGATCAGCCCTGTGAAAGTGAAAGAGGGGGGGGGGAAGAAAGCCCCCGGGGAGGGGGAGAAAAGCAGTCAGATCAGCCCTGTAAAAAGTGATCGGGGGGGGGGGGGGGAGAAAGCCCCCCCGGGGAGGGGGAGAAAAGCAGTCAGATCAGCCCTGTGAAAAGTGATCGAGGGGGAAAGAAAGCCCCCCCGGGGAGGGGGAGAAAAGCAGTCAGATCAGCCCTGTGAAAAGTGATCGGGGGGGGGGGGGGAAGAAAGCCCCCCGGGGAGGGGGAGAAAAGCGGTCAGATCAGCCCTGTGAAAGTGAACGAGGGGGGGGGGGAGAAAGCCCCCGAGGAGGGGGAGAAAAGCAGTCAGATCAGCCCTGTAAAAAGTGATCGGGGGAGAAAGAAAGCCCCCGGGGAGGGGGAGAAAAGCAGACAGATCAGCCCTGTGAAAAGTGATCGGGGGAAAGAAAGCCCCCGGGGAGGGGGAGAAAAGCAGTCAAATCAGCCCTGTGAAAAGAGAAATCGGGGGGGGGGGGGAAGCCCCCGGGGAGGGGGAGAAAAGCAGTCAGATCAGCCCTGTGAAAAGTGAAAGGGGGGGGGGGGAAGAAAGCCCCCCGGGGAGGGGGAGAAAAGCAGTCAGATCAGCCCTGTGAAAAGTGAACGGGGGGGGGGGGGAGAAAGCCCCCGGGGAGGGGGAGAAAAGCAGTCAGATCAGCCCTGTGAAAAGTGATCGGGGGAGAAAGAAAGCCCCCCGGGGAGGGGGAGAAAAGCAGTCAGATCAGCCCTGTGAAAAGGACACCCAACTAGTACACTACAAGGTGAGAAATGAAGGTAGAAGAATCCCCTATCAAGTCGAGAATTATTTTGTCTTTTCCTTCGAGTTATCATGTTTTTAACATTACGTTTTCTTACACAATCGATAGTTGAAATATCAAGATAACTGCTACCAATTTTGGTTTAAAAGTGGAAAAACTGTTGCAGGAAAAAAATCGGACTTCCAAAAACGTACCTCGTGATTTAAGGGTTAAAAGAGCGTCTAGTGGATCTATTGAACTATCGCATTGTGCAGCACAATCAACCATCAACATAAATGCTTAATTCCCAAAAAATTCCATTTCACCACAAAATAACAATATTTTCGAAAATAAGTTGACATTTTCTCGACAGCTCTCACCTTTTTCAAATGTTTGTTCACCCATTTCGTGAAAGTCTTTTTCTGTATGGCATCTCGTTCATCTGAAAAGACGAGAGAAAAAAAAGTTAATATTACGAACACATTTATTAATAACTTTATTACCATTTTTATTAATTGAATTACAAACTGCACAACATAAGAATTATGTATTCGTACCGATATTAGTAGTGATAGAAAACACAATCAAAAACAAATTCAACTACATCAAACATTTTCGAGAAATTTTATAGGCATCAATTGATTGTAGTCAGGTTATCAAAATAATGCGATGGATCGGTTGATTTTTTCCTCGTCTTCAAAGTCACCTTATGGCGAATCAACGGTTCGGTTACTTCGAAAAAAACCTCTTCCTCAGTAACAATGGTCGGAAAACAGATTATGCAGGTAGAAGCACGAGTCGAGGCTTTGACTTCACGGTCGGTGAGATTCGGAAGGACGAACTGTGACATCATTGATGAATCAGGGCGTACCTGCCTGGAACCTCGTTAGAACGGAGTGTAGTAACAACCGAGGAAATACTCGTAGCTCGCAGGCGAAGAGGGGATTTTTCAACAATGGGGTTTTTCGACATAAAAACAAGCTATTCGTACAGGGAATGGTGCGCTGATTCCGAATATACCCCACGTTCTCATACTCGAAACGGTAATTTACGAAAAATCCACGAAAAACTCAATTTTGGATTCTCAAATTTGAGAAAGACGACCAAAAATTGCGTTTTTTTTTAGAATTTTCTTGTCAAGTACCACCTCAATACTGCCAACTTTCATTCCAAACATCGTTTCCTAATTTTGACCGGATTCGCGTTATCACAAGCGAAATTTGACCATGAAATTCGTAGAGGACCATCTCTAGGCCCGCTTCCTCAAATCGTGAAAATATCAAGGCATTTTTTATCACAAATAAGGGCAGGCTTGTTTCTTACGTCGCCGTAAAGCCAACTTTTTCACGGAAATTTGTTTTTTCTTTTACGAATTTAAATTTTTTAATCACATTAATGTGTGCTATACATGCTATACTATATATTTGGAACGGACAATGGAATCCCTAAGAAAAAGTGAATTAAGTTTTCCTAGACTTCAATTTGATAATAAACCCCTAACAGGGTTTCCTACACTTCAATTTGAGGATGAAATCCCTAAAAAGAAGTAAAATAAGGTTTCCTACACTTGAATTTGACGAGGAAACCCCTAAAAAGAAGTAAAATAAGTTTTTACACTCTTCAATTTGACAATAAACCTCTAAAAAGAAGTAAAATAAGTTGACAATAAACCTCTACGCTTCAATTTGAGGATGAAACCCATAAAAAGGAGTAAAATAAGGTTTCCTACACTTCAATTTGACGAGGAAACCCCTAAAAAGAAGTAATTTAAGTTTCTACACACTTCAATTTGACAATAAAACCCCTAATAGGGTTTCCTACGCTTCAATTTGAGGTTGAAACCCCTAAAAAGAAGTAAAATTAGGTTTCACACACTTCAATTTGACAATAACATCCCCAATAGGGTTTCCTACATTCAATTTGACGAGGAAACCCCTAAAAAGAAGTAAAATAAGTTTTTACACTCTTCAATTTGACAATAAACCTCTAAAAAGAAGTAAAATAAGTTGACAATAAACCTCTACGCTTCAATTTGAGGATGAAACCCATAAAAAGGAGTAAAATAAGGTTTCCTACACTTCAATTTGACGAGGAAACCCCTAAAAAGAAGTAATTCAAGTTTCTACACACTTCAATTTGACAATAAAACCCCTAATAGGGTTTCCTACGCTTCAATTTGAGGTTGAAACCCCTAAAAAGAAGTAAAATTAGGTTTCACACACTTCAATTTGACAATAACATCCCCAATAGGGTTTCCTACATTCAATTTGACGAGGAAACCCCTAAAAAGAAGTAAAATAAGTTTTTACACTCTTCAATTTGACAATAAACCTCTAAAAAGAAGTAAAATAAGTTGACAATAAACCTCTACGCTTCAATTTGAGGATGAAACCCATAAAAAGGAGTAAAATAAGGTTTCCTACACTTCAATTTGACGAGGAAACCCCTAAAAAGAAGTAATTTAAGTTTCTACACACTTCAATTTGACAATAAAACCCCTAATAGGGTTTCCTACGCTTCAATTTGAGGTTGAAACCCCTAAATATAAGTAAAATAAGGTTTCACACACTTCAATTTGACAATAACATCCCCAATAGGGATTCCTACATTCAATTTTACGAGGAAACCCCTAAAAAGAAGTAATTTAAGTTTCTGCACACTTCAATTTGACAATAAAACCCCTAATAGGGTTTCCTAAGCATCAATTTGAGCATGAAACCCATAAAAAGGAGTAAAATAAGGTTTCCTACACTTGAATTTGACGAGGAAATCCCTAGAAAGAAGTAAAATAAGTTTTTACACACTCCATTTGACTGACAGGGTTTCCTACGCTTCAATTTGACGAGGAAACCCCTAAATATAAGTGAAATAATGTTTCACACACTTCAATTTGACAATAACATCCCAATAGGGATTCCTACATTCAATTTGACGAGGAAACCCCTAAAAAGAAGTAATTTAAGTTTCTGCACACTTCAATTTGACAATAAAACCCCTAATAGGGTTCCCTAAGCTTCAATTTGAGGATGAAACCCATAAAAAGGAGTAAAATAAGGTTTTCTACACTTCAATTTGACGAGGAAACCCCTAAATATAAGTAAAATAAGGTTTCACACACTTCAATTTGACAATAACATCCCCATTAGGGATTCCTACATTCAATTTGACGAGAAAACCCCTAAAAGGAAGTAATTTAAGTTTCTGCACACTTCAATTTGACAATAAAACCCCTAATAGGGTTTCCTAAGCTTCAATTTGAGGATGAAACCCATAAAAAGGAGTAAAATAAGGTTTTCTTCACTTCAATTTGACGAGGAAACCCCTAAATATAAGTAAAATAAGGTTTCACACACTTCAATTTGACAATAACATCCCCAATAGGGATTCCTACATTCAATTTGACGAGGAAACCCCTAAAAAGAAGTAATTTAAGTTTCTGCACACTTCAATTTGACAATAAAACCCCTAATAGGGTTTCCTAAGCTTCAATTTGAGGATGAAACCAATAAAAAGGAGTAAAATAAGGTTTTCTACACTTCAATTTGACGAGGAAACCCCTAAAAAGAAGTAATTTAAGTTTCTACACACTTCAATTTGACAATAAAACCCCTAATAGGGTTTCCTAAGCTTCAATTTGAGGATGAAACCCATAAAAAGGAGTAAAATAAGGTTTTCTTCACTTCAATTTGACGAGGAAACCCCTAAATATAAGTAAAATAAGGTTTCCTACACTTCAATTTGACGAGGAAACCCCTAAAAAGAAGTAATTTAAGTTTCTACACACTTCAATTTGACAATAAAACCCCTAATAGGGTTTCCTACGCTTCAATTTGAGGTTGAAACCCCTAAATATAAGTAAAATAAGGTTTCACACACTTCAATTTGACAATAACATCCCCAATAGGGATTCCTACATTCAATTTGACGAGGAAACCCCTAAATATAAGTAAAATAAGGTTTCACACACTTCAATTTGACAATAACATCCCCATTAGGGATTCCTACATTCAATTTGACGAGAAAACCCCTAAAAGGAAGTAATTTAAGTTTCTGCACACTTCAATTTGACAATAACATCCCCAATATTGATTCCTACATTCAATTTGACGAGGAAACCCCTAAAAAGAAGTAATTTAAGTTTCTGCACACTTCAATTTGACAATAAAACCCCTAATAGGGTTTCCTAAGCTTCAATTTGAGGATGAAACCAATAAAAAGGAGTAAAATAAGGTTTTCTACACTTCAATTTGACGAGGAAACCCCTAAAAAGAAGTAAAATAAGGTTTCATACACTTCAATTTGACAATAAAACCCCTAATAGGGTTTCCTACGCTTCAATTTGAGGTTGAAATCCCTAAAAAGAAGTAAAATTAGGTTTCACACACTTCAATTTGACAATAACATCCCCAATAGGGATTCCTACATTCAATTTGACGAGGAAACCCCTAAAAAGAAGTAAAATAAGGTTTCATACACTTCAATTTGACAATAAAACCCCTAATAGGGTTTCCTAAGCTTCAATTTGAGGATGAAACCAATAAAAAGAAGTAAAATAAGGTTTCCTACACTTCAATTTGACGAGGAAACCCCTGAAAAGAAGTAAAATAAGGTTTCATACACTTCAATTTGACAATAAAACCCCTAATAAGGTTTCCTACGCTTCAATTTGAGGTTGAAATCCCTAAAAAGAAGTAAAATTAGGTTTCACACATTTCAATTTGACAATAACATCCCCAATAGGGTTTCCTACATTCAATTTGACGAGAAAACCCCTCAGGGGGTTAAAACTGACTTTATGATAGTTCTTGTGCCTTCTGTTTGTCCTCGTTAATCCACATGAAACACGATAAATACCGCCCACCCTACTTGGCAGGCATTTTCCATGTCTTCAATTCCTTCAACTCTATCGATGGATGCAAATGAAAAGAGATGACACCTGTTAATTATTAAAGTTAAATTAACTTTGACCATTGAAAACCAAAATTTCAATTTTTTGTATGAATAAATTTATGTTAGGTTATATTATTAATTGACTTTTTAAAAACCATAACATCGATTTTTAATTCTTCTTTTTTTTTAAATTCATCATCCTCTC
Organism: Apolygus lucorum; assembly: GCA_009739505.2. Lineage (NCBI taxonomy): Eukaryota > Metazoa > Arthropoda > Insecta > Hemiptera > Miridae > Apolygus > Apolygus lucorum. The sequence continues at coordinate 7,252,502 of CM019175.2, forward strand.
TTTTCATAAAAGGACCAACTTACGTGCTAATCGATTTTAAGTACAATATCGATTTGAAACGCATTTTTTTCGATTCAATTCGATGGATTTGACGCGGAATGACTCGAAAATTCCAACGTTCTTTCGTCCGTGAGTCACACCTGATCAGAAACCTTCGCGTCAGACTTCCAACTTAACATTCGGAAGAGATAAGACGTCATCTCTCTCCGCGGGGAAGGCATTCCGTCGAATCCCATCACTTCCCCGTGTCAGGGCTTCGGAGTTCGAGTAAGGTAATTTCTAGTTTTAGTCCGATGACATCATCTCGAGTGGCCACTCCACCCGCGTTCAATCTCTCCCGGTTATCTCGACCCGTTTTTTCGAATTTTATTATTATTTTCGTGTTGTTTTTTTTTTTCTTTCGAAATCCCTCATCAAATCATTTCAACGATACGAAACAAATATCTTCACCGTGGGAGTCCATCAATTCCCTACATTTAGAAGGAATTTCATCTCTGAAGAGAAACATACAAATCAGAATAATTTGGCTGAAAAACCACCAAAATGAAGAAGGTTGTGTAACGATGAATAATCTATTAGAAAGTCCCTCAATTCTTCCTCCTCATCATTTCTAATGTTTTTTATCGCCGAAATTCCGTCGCGTTTTCTTCTCAACTCGTTGTTGAAACGTTATTTCAAAACTTATTTAAGTGATAAGTTATTTTAGACAGAAAAATCACGTTGATTCCTAAGATACACCAATTCGAATCGTCAAAGACGGAAATCGCCTCAAAAACACGTTTATCAGTGTTTTCCCCTCCTGACAGGTTATGGGTGACATGGAAGGGATCTCAACCTAAAATCTGGGTTTTTTTGCTGGAAATTTCACGTTGAGCCCAAAAATACCTCACATTGATACGACAAAGAAGAAAAATTACCTCCTAATAGTTTTCCAAATTTTTCGAATTTTTGAGTTTGTACAAATTTTGAAAACTATGTAGGACCAATGAGGAGTCTCAAGATTTGGACCCTAATGCCGTCCAGAACGTCGATTTAACCTTGGAAAAGTGATGCAACGGACGCCCTATAAATCAGGGGTTACAATGGGAATTTTTTCCCCTTTCGGCCGCACAATCGCGAAGTTACGAGTCTACTTGTAGGGTTCGAGGTCGGAAATATGCAAATTGCTGTAGGTTATAGCGAAGAAAGTAGGTCAAGATGTGGGGTTTATGGCGGATAAGTTGTGATTTACGTCGGTGACTAAACGACTACTTATTTCGGATGAAAATTTCGATGGATTTTGATGAATTTCGAGGTAATACGACTGAGGGGGGGATAACCCTGGAAAGGGGGTCAGGGGATCAGCAGTACCGGTCCAAAGGTCGACTGCCTTTAACAGAGCAGTTCCTCCGAGTGTTGCAGACGACCTCGGATCTCGACCAGAATCGAGATAAACCGCGGAAAAGGGAGGTTTAATCGACGATACGTCGCATTACTTTCCAACGAATAGGGTACTTTCCTTACCGGTGTGAATTGGACGTAAAACGACGGCCCGAGAGCTACAATACGACCATGCAGTGCGCCGAATGTGAGAAATCCTCTACGAATTAGCAGGAAACTGGTTCATCATTTCCAAAATTGAGCCCAAAAACATCATTTTGTGAGCTATTTGTGCACGGAATTTTGTGTCGATTCCGAATAGCTATAATACAACTTGCTTACACTTGAAAGGGGGGTCTTAGGTAACGGGGGAAATTATAAAATAATCCCCATAATTTGATTATAAGGGTGGCCAGTCACTATTTTCAACCACTAAATTACTTCTAGAGGAACATTAAACGAGTATTACCTACAAAAAAATTGTGCATATCACCCACATTTAAAAGAAAATGTGAACCTAGATTATCAGTACTACAGGATTTAGACCTTTTGGAGTGGGGGGGGGGCAACTAATCCCAATAACAAGTACTATTTTAATACGTTATATGACGTCACACATTAAAACCTATTTATTGAGGTTCCTACTTCTCACTTACCCGATGGCCGAAAAAATTATTACCTACCATTCCTGCATTTGGAGTACCAATCATCATTCAAAACTTGATCCGGTCCATTGATTCATCAGAAAAAAGAAAAAGTTATTAGGTCAGATTAATTCACAAGTGAATCAAATATGGGAGCAAATCAGTACTGCCAACATCACACCCATCATGGGACCATGACCCTTACTTGATGGTGGAAAAAATGGTACTCTGCATTTAGAGTACCAACGAACATTTAACCCTTGATCCATCCCATTACGTCATCAGAAAAGAATTATGTGGTCAGATAACTTCATCATGTGAACCAATTATGGGACAAATCAGGGCTACCAACGTCACACCCATCGTGAGACCTTTAGCCCTTGATCCATCCCATTACGTCACCAGAAAAGAATTATGTGGTCAGATAACTTCATCGTGTGAACCAATTATGGGACAAATCAGGGTCACCAACGTCGCACCCATCGTGAGACCTTTAGCCCTTGATCATCCCATTACGTCACCAGAAAAGAATTATGTGGTCAGATAACTTCATCATGTGAACCAATTATGGGACAAATCAGGGCCACCAACGTCGCACCCATCGTGAGACCTTTAGCCCTTGATCCATCCCATTACGTCACCAGAAAAGAATTATGTGGTCAGATAACTTCATCGTGTGAACCAATTATGGGACAAATCAGGGCCACCAACGTCACACCCATCGTGAGACCTTTAGCCCTTGATCATCCCATTACGTCACCAGAAAAGAGTTATGTGGTCAGATAACTTCATCATGTGAACCAATTATGGGACAAATCAGGGCTACCAACGTCACACCCATCGTGAGACCTTTAGCCCTTGATCCATCCCATTACGTCACCAGAAAAGAATTATGTGGTCAGATAACTTCATCGTGTGAACCAATTATGGGACAAATCAGGGCCACCAACGTCACACCCATCGTGAGACCTTTAGCCCTTGATCATCCCATTACGTCACCAGAAAAGAATTATGTGGTCAGATAACTTCATCATGTGAACCAATTATGGGACAAATCAGGGCTACCAACGTCACACCCATCGTGAGACCTTTAGCCCTTGATCCATCCCATTACGTCACCAGAAAAGAATTATGTGGTCAGATAACTTCATCGTGTGAACCAATTATGGGACAAATCAGGGTCACCAACGTCACACCCATCGTGAGACCTTTAGCCCTTGATCCATCCCATTACGTCACCAGAAAAGAATTATGTGGTCAGATAACTTCATCATGTGAACCAATTATGGGACAAATCAGGGCTACCAACGTCACACCCATCGTGAGACCTTTAGCCCTTGATCCATCCCATTACGTCACCAGAAAAGAATTATGTGGTCAGATAACTTCATCATGTGAACCAATTATGGGACAAATCAGGGCTACCAACGTCACACCCATCGTGAGACCTTTAGCCCTTGATCCATCCCATTACGTCACCAGAAAAGAATTATGTGGTCAGATAACTTCATCATGTGAACCAATTATGGGACAAATCAGGGCTACCAACGTCACACCCATCGTGAGACCTTTAGCCCTTGATCCATCCCATTACGTCACCAGAAAAGAATTATGTGGTCAGATAACTTCATCATGTGAACCAATTATGGGACAAATCAGGGCTACCAACGTCACACCCATCGTGAGACCTTTAGCCCTTGATCCATCCCATTACGTCAACAGAAAATAATTATGTGGTCAGATAACTTCATCATGTGAACCAATTATGGGACAAATCAGGGCTACCAACGTCACACCCATCGTGAGACCTTTAGCCCTTGATCCATCCCATTACGTCACCAGAAAAGAATTATGTGGTCAGATAACTTCATCATGCGAACCAATTATGGGACAAATCAGGGCTACCAACGTCACACCCATCGTGAGACCTTTAGCCCTTGATCCATCCCATTACGTCACCAGAAAAGAATTATGTGGTCAGATAACTTCATCATGCGAACCAATTATGGGACAAATCAGGGCTACCAACGTCACACCCATCGTGAGACCTTTAGCCCTTGATCCATCCCATTACGTCACCAGAAAAGAATTATGTGGTCAGATAACTTCATCATGTGAACCAATTATGGGACAAATCAGGGCCACCAACGTCACACCCATCGTGAGACCTTTAGCCCTTGATCCATCCCATTACGTCACCAGAAAATAATTATGTGGTCAGATAACTTCATCGTGTGAACCAATTATGGGACAAATCAGGGCTACCAACGTCACACCCATCGTGAGACCTTTAGCCCTTGATCCATCCCATTACGTCACCAGAAAAGAATTATGTGGTCAGACAACTTCATCATGTGAACCAATAATTGGTTCACCCATAATTTTGTTTTTTTGACAAACCCATTGGTTTGTCCCATAATTATTATGGGACAAATCAGGGCCACCAACGTCACACCCATCGTGAGACCTTTAGCCCTTGATCATCCCATTACGTCACCAGAAAAGAATTATGTGGTCAGATAACTTCATCATGTGAACCAATTATGGGACAAATCAGGGCTACCAACGTCGCATCCAACATAGGACCTTGACAGTTTTGTGTTAGTGTGTTGGCAGTACTGTGGCCCCAAGTACCGTGTATAATACTGGAAAAAATGAGAAATCCTCTACGATTTAGAGGAAACTGAATTGTCAAATCCTTTTGGTTCATCATTTCCAAAATTGAGACCGAATGAAGCGCAAAAACATCATTTTGTGAGCTATTCGGGTACCGAATTTTTAATAGATTCCAAATATAATCCCACTTGCCTACACTTGAAACTGTATTTTCCACCGAAAACCAAATCATCCAAATTTGAGAAAACCGGATTAAATATTGCGTTTTTTGAGGATTTTGGCGAAAACTACCGTTTCAAGTGTGAGGACGTTGGGAAATTGGGATATATTCGGAATCAGCGCAATAGCCAACTTTCATTCAAGAAAACTGTTCTTTGAAAATTTCATAGTTTCCTAAATTTGAACAGCAAGACTGAGCACAAATATCATCTAAAATGTTGTCAAGAAAACTTGTTTTTTTTTAAATGAGTGCCATTTTCGCAATAATTCAAACTGATGTTGAACCGATTCAACGACTATTGTATGAATTTTTTTTCTTTCATTCTTCATGAAAGCTCGCCCAACTTGGTAGGTCTGTTTTGTGAGAAGGAAATCGAAATCTGCGACGATCGACGACATAGAACACATCATCGGCCGTATTTCGCCTCGGTGCCTCATGCGAGAGTCGAAACCGGAAAAGGCTCCTTAAATGGGTTCGACCTAATACGGGCGAGGTCCCTAATATGGGTCCCAGCGTTGATCCACTTGAAAAGAAAAAAACTTCAGCTCGACATCTCTAGTGACTTTCGATTAGTCCCCTATTACGATTCTCGAAATAAAGGAGCCTCCGCGCAAGCGCAAGATCTCCGCTATTTACAATCGCTTTGTTTTGATTCTTTTATTTACCATATAGGCGAGTGACACGCAAAAATTATGCTGATTGTCAGCTCTGCAGTGATGGTTTTTGGTGTTTTATCATTCTCTGTTGTGTTATGATTGTTGAGGATGGCAACTGTAAACAAAAACAAAAAGTTTTTTAAAAATAAACTTTTTTGAGTTTCAAGAAAAAAAATTTTTTTTTAATTCTAAAGCCCGAGGTTGATTTTTTGGTATATTATTTCAATAATGGTCCTTTGGAATCAACCAAAAAAAAAAAGTTTAACTCCAGATACCGTTTCAAGTCGTCATGGGCAATTTTGACTAGAAAACGCTGCAAATTATTACACGATGGTTTATTATTTTTCTATATAGATCACTCGTCTGCAAATCCACCAACCATCCAACATGAAGAAAAACATTGATCGAATTTCGGTCAGCTATAATTTGAACGGAGATTCAGCCTCTTTTGCGATTCACACTCGTGTTTCTGATTTATCGTACGTAAAACCCTTGAATTCTACAGGGCTCCGTGTGATCTCGAAAAATTCTAAAAATTCTATAGAATCTTAAATTGAAGGAAAAACAATACCTTTATATCGAAATTTTCGAGTTAGGGCGTTTTCAAAATTTTAAAATTCATTTTTGAACCTTTAGAAGAGACCTACATCAACCAAAATCTTCGAGGCACAACTAGACCCCAAATGGAGCCTACATACCAAATTTCATCAAAATCGGTCAATGCTAAGTGCCGGACGGCCAAATTTTTATTCGATTTTTGGATTCTACGTACCTTGAAACGCAAACCATCAAATTTTGATGGGGTGTTAAAAAAAATTTTTCTTGGTCAATTCCAAAGGTTCAATATTGAAAATAATAAACCAAAAGGTCAGTTCTTGTGGAGCTCTGCATTACGAATGGCAACGTAAACTCATGAAATTTGACAGGTAGATTTTTGAAATTATTTTTCCCGTATTCCGAAAATTTATTTGGAGTCGAAATATCGGATTCATTTTCAAAATATATGGGGTGGAAGGAGGGGGGGAATTCCGGGCGTTAATGGGTTAAAGTAAATGCACTATATTTGAATGTAAAACCTTTCCAAAATCCAGACAGGGGCGAAAATCACGAAAATTGATTCCACGCTGGGTTCGTCTTTCGAGTGACTTCTATAAATTCGGTTGGTCACTCCAGAGCCACTCCAATCGCTCTCGAGGGGCCAGCGGCACTCGAGTGCCGCCTATAAATTCCAGCCGGATGTCGAGGGGTCCTTCTACCTTCCACGTCGGGGCGGTAGAATGCGTTGCGGGCAGCCTGTTCCCCTCCCGGTCGCACGCCCCTTCCAGCTCTGATCCTAGTAGTGGTTAATAATTCATACCTTACAACTTATTCTATGAAGTTTCAAAACATTGTGAAATTTTTGGGAGTCTGTAGTCCCAAGTGTTCAGCCAGGCTTCTGCTTCGTTAGAAAAAGTTGACTGAGTTCTGTCCATTTGAGATACAGGCTGATATATCGAAACTCTAACTGGTCATCATTAGAGATGGCCACTGGGCTGAAAGCTGAATGTGGGAGCCCGAGAAGCGTTCTGATTGGTGGAGCTCCAGGACGTAGTTATAGCGGAAAGAACCAGATCGCGTTCATGGCCGGTTCACGATCGTTTGTTCCCAACCTCATCACAACAAGTCACCTTGTTTATCACATATTTTTCTCCTTGGTGCGTAACCGGCCGCATCCAAGTAATTAATTTGATAACATTTAGTTATATTCGCGATATGTACGAAAAAATCGGGCGATATTCAATAATACACTGGGTTTCAAACGTTTCTAAGGGTGGCAGTTGTCGATTCAACATTCGAACTACTGGCGATAGGGACAACAACAATTGCCTGAGGAACTCTGAAAATATCTTTCGCCTCGATTGGTTTTTCCAAGTAATTTTTGCAAATTGAAATGATGATGAAACGAAAAGTTATCAATTTCTGGTCATTCGAAAGGATTTGAAAAGAAGCGGTATGAAGAGTGTGGCCTCTCCTCCCCGCCTCTTCCGTAGTAGTTCCTCAATCCTAGCTGAAAGTAGATAGCGCCACTGAGGCAGCCTCAAAAATACTTGCACACCATTTTAACGTTGGCTTTCTTCTCTGTTAACTTGTCTCCATTACTCTGTGGAGATGGCATATCGGATGAAATATATCGATTTACAGATCAAACGATATATCGAAGAAAACATTTCGATATATCGGATGATATACTTGGAAAAACGAGAGGCGTCTGGAGATCGAGCGGCTCGTCCTCGACCCAAGCGCTCCCAGCGGCCTTCCTGCTAACTCTCTTATCTCGTTCTCGCGCTAAATGGGAGTGTGCCCTTGGAGGTTGAGTGTGAAGCTATGGTTGAGCATAAAATATTGCTGATGAGGGAAAATCAGGCATACTCGGGAAACTTAGCGAGTGGATTATCACTTTCCATGTTTTTTTTTTTGCTGAAACCATTGTAAACACTCCCGGATCATCACCTGGCTAGCTGTAGGTACTTTAGTGGGGGAAACGGCACTTGGCGTTCAAAAACCTTAATCTGCTGAACAATCCACTGCTCCAGGTTTGTTTTCGTTGATTTATCCCACTAAACTGTTGAATCATAAACCCATTCAACCCTAATTTGCAGCGTTTTCTCAACCGTGATGATGATAATAGGTACTTTATAATAATAATAGGTGCATGTTGAACTTCGGTGAGGGTCTCATCAATGGTTGGAGTAGGTAGTCCGTCCAGGTCAATACAAAAACCTTTTTCCTTCCTAAGTACCTACCTAAATAAATAGGTAATCGTTTTTACAAGACAAGCTTCATACTTTGGTAACCGAAGGCACTTGTAGAGAATTTTCCAAAAAAATGAAGCTATTGCAGTCGTCTAAAAAAATAATTTTTGAAAAAAAAAAATGGAAATCCGTTTTAAGGTTGAGCTAAAATGATCATGAATTGCCCTATTCCGTAATATGGCTCAATTTCTATGTTGTCAAACAAGATTGACTTAGTTTCTTAAATATTCCATTTTCTTTCTTGTACGTAGCATTGTTCCGTGCAATAATACCTTTCGAAAGGTAAAGTCATATCTCCATTTCATAGGTATTTAGATTCAATCCTAGATTTTAACGTTCTTTTTGTTTATTTAAAATTGGGTTCGAAAATTGTTCTTACTAAACCCTTGGCTAGTTCATCTGCCAGCCAAATAGGTACAAAATAAATAGTCCAAAGTTGCAATTCAAAACTCTGAAAATGTATCCCTCAAAATGACAGCCCCTTATGAACAAAATAAGCAGGCACAACCTTACAATAAAAAATAAGGAGTGGCAAGGGATGGTAGGATGAAAACGCAAGCTATAAGTATGATTTTTATTGGCAAAATATTTTGTTATAGGTAAGCTATTTTATTTTTCAGACTTTTTCGTTCACAGCCCATGTCTAAATGTCTTCAGTCTTGGACAGAAAAAGTAGAAACTGGAAAATACCAGGTGTAACTTTGACCCAAGTATAAGATCATGGAACAGACAGGAACTGTTTCTAGCTTAGACGTCGAATATCATTCTTTGAACAAATAACGAAGTTAACATACAGTTAGAACTATTACCAAGAGTTAAGGATGACGATACTTATAACAGGATCCTTGTAACTGTATAAGCATAAGAGATGGACACTGCAAAAATTTAGTCCCACATTGCTGAAACCTTATTAATATCTTCCCCCAAAATACAAAAATAATTTTGAAAATCTGGTAACCATAAACAGGAACGGTTTAGTTTTGAAACCTTATTAATATCTTCCCCCAAAATACAAAAATAATTTTGAAAATCTGGTAACCATAAACAGAAACGCTCTAGTTTTGAAACCACGGCAGTGAAATGATCCTTCCATCACCACTTAATGCGATGTGCACTCACGAGTGTTGCGACGTGGAAAATAAAAAAAATCACAAAATTAGAACTCACAACACAGGACTACAAACTTTAACTCTACTTAAACAGAACTAGAAACGATCGAAAACAGCTAGAAAACTAGGAACAGCAATACGACAGCGCACAGAGAAATGACAACAAACCGGGTGGAAGTGGAGTGGAGGAAAAATTGAGAAAAGAAGAGATAAGAGAGTTAGCGGGAAGGCCGCTGGGAGCGCTTGGGTCGAGGACGAGCCGCTCGATCTCCAGACGCCTCTGGAAAAACGTGTTGAGGTAGGTAAGTGGTTTTAAAACAATAGGAAGCGTTTTAAAACTTTAAGAAGACATTAGCGACAAATCGGGAGATCTACTTGGAAAAACTTGAAGACGTAGTAAGTAGATAGGTAAATTTAAACGTTACTAACATAATATTGGAAGAAATATATCGACATACTCGACGTATCGGAAGATATATTTGGAAAAACTGGGTGAAATAAGTATTAACCTAATTTCAAAAGTTACTGGGTATGAATTATCGATATTCAGTTTAAAAAGGCTTGGCTTAGGCGGTACGATTTTATGAATAAATTTAAAAAGCTTGCATACGAGTCTGCAACACATTGAAACATTTTCATGCCCCCCCCCCCCCCTCCCGAGACATGAACTACATCGCCTCAGCTGATCTGGGAGCTCGATTTTCGAGTCAGCTGATCTGGGAGCTCGATTTTCGACTCAGCTGATCTTGGAGCTCGATTTTTGACTCAGCTGATCTGGGAGCTCGATTTTTGACTCAGCTGATCTGGGAGCTCGATTTTCGACTCAGCTGATCTGGGAGCTCGATTTTCGACTCAGCTGATCTGCGAGCTCGATTTTCGACTCAGCTGATCTGGGAGCTCGATTTTCGACTCAGCTGATCTGGGAGCTCAATTTTCGACTCAGCTGATCTGGTAATATCAAACTGTAAAGTACCTACCTAACTGTAAAGTACCTACCTGTAAAGTACCTAACAACTTCACTTCTGATGGTCATAATCATCATTGTGGCGACTTGGGACAATTTTCGTCGCAACAAATTTCGTGACGATTTTTTTTTAAACTGTAAAGTACCTAACAACTTCACTTCTGATGGTCATAATCATCATTGTGGCGACTTGGGACAAATTTCGTTGCAACAAATTTCGTCGCATCAAATTTCGTGACGATTTTTTTTTTATGTGCCATATGAAAGACATGAAAATGTCAAAAACTGAAAATGTCATTGCAATGTTAAATTAATTTATAAATTCACAGGGGTATATATATATATGTACTGCGGACAGTCATGACCCTTCAAAATTGAAAATAATTGTTGTGAAAACCTGCTTCACATCGTACTGTAGGTGTAAATTATGTACACAATCATACCTGAGCTGAAGTCAACAGTCTGAAATCAACCCATCACGTAGGTACCTACAAAAAATGGAAAAAAAACAAAGGTACTTGATGTTTTTAAAGGTACAGGCGTCCTTTCTCATCCATTCATTTCAATATTTAATTTTTTCTTGTTGAAAATAAGTCGCGATATATCGGTAAATATATCGATATTGACCGATATTATCGGATCTATATATCGATACAAATATATCGATATATCAAACGTAATATATCGATATATGAAATGTATCGATATATCGTTGCCATCCCTAGTTATCATTGATAACATCGAAATAATATCGGAAGGTTGAATCGACATCAATAGAAATAGCTGTCTGAGTTCTGTTCATTTGAGTTACAGACTGATATATCGATACTCTGACTGGACATCGATGTTTAAATACACCGATATTTAAAAAAAACCAACCATCGACGTAAACAAAAGCATCGATTGTTATCAATAGTGACGATTCGATATACCTTTCGATGCGATATTTAACATCAAAATGATATCAGAAGGTGGTATCGATATCAATGAAATATCGGAAGAAAAATATCGATATCACTAATATCGAAAGAAAAATATTGATGTGACATTGTCTCTGATATCGAATATGTTTCTTTTAATCAATATGAGTGATATCGAAAGAAAAATACTGATTTCACTGATATCGAATACGTTTTTGCATCTTTTTAATCAATAAGAGTGATATCGAAAGAAAAGTACAGATTTCACTGGTATCGAATAAGTTTTTGCATCCTTTTCGATCGCTGTTCAGTTGGTAGGAGAAAAAAGGTGATAGTTAAAAAAAAGCTGCAAATCATTGCCCAAAGGATAATTATTTTCTGTATAGATCACCCTTCTGTATAGATCACTGGTTCTCCATCAATAGCACCTACCACCATCTGTATTCCCCCTTGACCTTCACGCTCAAATTCCAGATTCCTCCGTTCAATAGGATTGAAAATGGCTTCGTAGCTCACTCAGCTGATCAGTGCTTTGAAGAGTGAAGAAGATCTTCTCGAATGCTGGAGACGCCTGGAAGAGCACTGATCAGCTGAGTGAGCTCCGAAGCCATTTTCAATCCTATTGAACGGAGGGATCTGGAATTTGAGAGGGAAGGTCAAGGGGGAATACAGATGGTGGTAGGTGCTATTGATGGAGAACCAGTGATCTATACAGAAGGGTGATCTATACAGAAAATGATTTGCAATCGGCAATGATTTGCAGCGTTTTTCAAACTCAAAATTATCCAGTTAATTGCCATCCATTCAAAGTTCTTGGTGGATTATATTGAGTGAGCTCTCCTGTATCTTTTAAAGCCATCACCACCAAGCTCATAATATGAACTGTATATTATACAGTTTTTAGGACGTCCCACAGTAAGACTTGGGCGTCCTTATGCGATCGATCTGGGGTGAAGGAAGACAACACTCAACAGAAAAAAAAAATAACCACACAGTAATCCGTTTAAGACCATTCTGAATCCAAATCCGCGAAAAAACTATAAGTGTATGTCTGTGTATGTGTGTGTGTGTGTGTGTGTGTATGTGTGTGTGTGTGTGACAAAATCTTGTGTACTCTGCACAGGCCTTAGTTCTCAACCGATTTTCCTGGTTCTTTTTTTGTTCTAGGCGGAAAACTATCTAGTTGTGCTCTACGTCGCCGGAATTTCGAATTATGCCTTTTAAGGAGGGGAAGGGGGGGGGGGGGGTTAATGCTCAAAAAACGTGCGTTTTTGGGCATAACCTTGTGTCGTCTGCCCAGGCCTTAGTTCTCAACCGATTTTCGTGGTTCTTTACTTCTTCGACGCGAAAAACTATCTGGTTGTGCACTACGGCGTCGGAGTTTTGAATTTTGCTTTTTAAGGGGGGGAAAGGGGGGGTTAATGCTTAAAAAACGTGCGTTTGCGGGGGTAATCTTGTAAAATCTACCCAGGCCTCAATTTCCAACCGATTTGCGTCTTTCTTTTTTTGTTTGACTCAAATAACTTCCGAGTAGTACATGATTTTACCAGAGTACCAAAATTTGCAAGGGGAGGGGATGGGTGGGGGTATAAAATTCACAAAATATCCGATTTTTCAATATTTCGGTTCCTTTACTGCTTACTAATTGTACCCAACCTTTGAAATTGAGGAAAAATTCTCATTATACCCCAGGATTATCATGAATTATTCTCTGTACCACCATAGAACTAATAGTGGTGCCACCATCAGTTTTATTGTGCCAGGGCACCATAAACCGCATAAATCGTGGTTTTTGTTTTTTGTGTTTCACCTTGAATACGGATGTGAACCTCGATGGACCGCCTACTAAAACTAATAGATGAAAGTTCAATGTTACAACGTATTTCCGCTTTGGTGCCAGACTGGCACCATTGGAGGAGGGGGAGGGGGTGAACTCGAATTTGCATGTTGGGTATCGTAGATCATGGATTTTGAAATGCTCTTCAGATTCGAGGCTCCCATGCCGCTAGAACTGTTAAGGTGGATAATGGTGAGGGGGGAGGGGGGTCACTATTTCTTATCTAAAATAATAAATAAATTACATCGAGTGAAACAGTTTTATCGCTTACCAACTGGTTTAACTGATCTAATGCTTATCCAATGGGACGTCCCCTGGAATGCATGCATTACTAAACAATATGTTTTCACCCAATTCCCATCTCGTACACCTGGGATTTGAGGTTGGAGAGCTGGAGAGCCATCACTGCTCTACTACATCATTTATCTTTCCTACCTTCAGGTGGTGGTCCTTCGAGTTATCTTTGGCGATAGTATAGATACTTGTAGCAATCAAAGTTACATGCCTATACATCGACATTTTCATGTCTTTGCTTTGGCACATGAACTGAAAAATCGTCACGAAAACTTGCTCACACGACCAATAAATAAAATAGACTCACTGTGTTGCGTAGAGAACAATCAACTGTTTTCTTATTTTGATGCTTGGGTACATGAACTAACAATCTTAAAAAAAAAAAAAACCTCAGCTAGACATCTCTTTTTTCCGGCAGGCAGGTGAGAAAATCTTTAAGATCCACAGGTGGAGTTGGATCTCGTAAGATACCTTGAAGGGTCCGCGACTTCAAGGTTATGTGGGATTCAAATCCACTAAAAAAACACCTCCTTTTCTCCCACGTTGGATGCTCAGTCTGGAACTGTTTAACACATTACTTCAGGCTGAGTCCTGGGGCACTTCATCAGTTCTGGATGGCCAGCTAGACATCTCTAGTGACTTTCGATTAGTCCCCTATGAATTTCACGATTCTCGAGATAATGCAGCCTCCGCGCATGCGCAAGACCTCCGCTATTTACAATCGCTTAGATTTTTATTGATTAAAAAAAATATATTTGTAGGTTATAGCTTTTTTCTTCGAAGTCAGCTGTCGTCATTTGCGACGAAACGGTTCCATAATGAATTCACCCTAAGGTCACGTCATAAAGATAAAGTTGATTTAATAATTCGAAACAAAAATATATCGTTTGTTTATCGATGAGAGTCGAAGGTTAATCGCTTTTGGTTTATTATTTTCAATGATAAACCTTTAGAATCGACCAAGAAAAAAAATTTTTAACACCCCCACAAAATTTGATGGTTTACGTTTCAAGGTACGTTGAATCCAAAAATCGAATAAAACGCTGCAAATTATTACACAATGGTTTATTATTTTTCTATATAGATCACTCGTCTACAAAATCACCAACCATCCAATATGAAGGAAAAAAAATAATAAAAAAATAAAAATGAAAAAAATCAAAAAAAAATTTAAAAAAATTCAAAAAAAAATCAAAATCACCAACCATCGATCGCATTTCGGTCAGCTCTTATTTGAACGGAGATTTGGCCTCTTTTGCGATTCACACTCGTGTTTTGATTTATATATATATATATTTATTTCAATATAAACCCTTAAATTTTTGTAGGGAGCGAGCGGTTTGTCCTACAGAGCTCCGCGTGGTCTCAAAAAATTCTAAAAATTCTATAGAATCCTAAATTGAAGGAAAAACAATACCTTTATATCGAAATTTTTTGAGTTAGGGCGTTTTCAAAATTTCAAAATTGATTTTGGAACCCTTAGAAGTGACCTACATCAACCAAAAGCTTCGGGGCACAACTAGACCCCAAATGGAGCCTACATACCAAATTTCATCAAAATCGGTCAATGCTAAGTGGCAAAAGTGCCGCGTACGGCGTACGGCGGACGGACGGCCAAATTTTTATTCGATTTTTGGATTCTACGTACCTTGAAACGTAAACCATCAAATTTTGAGGGGGTGTTAAAATTTTTTTTTTCTTGGTCGATTCCAAAGGTTCATTATTGAAAATAATAAACCAAAATGTGGCCGTCCGTCCGCCGTACGCGGCACTTTCCCCACTTAGCATTGACCGATTTTGATGAAATTTGGTATGTAGGCTCCATTTGGGGTCTAGTTGTGCCCCGAAGATTTTGGTTCATGTAGGTCACTTCTAAGGGTCAAAAAATAAATTTTGAAAACGCCCTAACTCAAAAAATTTTGAAATAAAGGTATTGTTTTTCCATCAATTTGAGATAGTATAGAATTTTTTGAGACCACGCGGAGCCCTGTAGGACAAACCGTTCGCTCCCTACGAGAATTTAAGGGTTGGACGTTCCATAAATCAGAAACACGAGCGTGAATCGCAAAAGAGGCCTAATCTCCGTTCAAATTTTAGCTGACCGAAATGCGATCGATTTTTTTCTTCAAGTTGGATGGTTGATGGCTTCGCAGACGAGTGATCTATATAGAAAAATAATAAACCATTGTGTAATAATTTTGCAGCGTTTTAGTTCCGAAACTAGAAATAAAAGATGAAACTACTCTAGTTTTTATTCGCAACTTCGAAACTAAACACTAAATTATTTTTTAGTCTCAACTATAGTTCAACTAAATTTTTATTCGAATCATCCCAACTCTGTTGTAGACCCCAAATGGAGACGATATACCAAATTTCATCAAAATCGGAGTATGACGAAAAATTTCATTCGATTTTTGGATTCTGCACTGCCGTCCTAAGAAAAAATGTTGCAGCTCCATTTTTTTAAGTTTTGAGAAAAACGAGGTTTTTCAAATAGGTTCGAGCTTTTGTTTTAATTTTCCGCCTCGTTCAAGCTAGCCCAACTTGCGCCATTTTGTTCAGAATTTATTTCTTCATCTAGTTTGTCAGCATTGGAATGTTAGAGCAATTATATTATACGTTTGCGAAGAATTCTATCAGATTCCCCAGGAGTTAGGACTTTCTAACCAAGGCCTTTTAGGACAGCATGATCCAGAACAATGCTAGATTAAAACGTCATAGCTCCCTCAAAAAAGAACACATTCTTTAGTTTGTTTTCTAGGTATGTGGTACTAATAACATTTGAATTCATTAAACTTGCATTTAAATTTTTTTTACATAAGTTCAGGAAGACATCAAGTTAAAGTTTTAGATATTTAGAAGGTACATTTTAAAAACTATACATACTAAATGAGCAACATTTTGTTAATTGAGCCTTATACATTTCAATGGGTAGGTAACCAGTCTTGTCGGATGAATAACACCCAAAAACGCTGCAAATTATTACACAATGGTTTATTATTTTTTATTTTTCTATATAGATCACTCGTCTGCAAAGCCAACAACCATCCAACATGAAGAAAAAACATCGATCGCATTTCGGTCAGCTAAAATTTGAACGGAGATTAGGCCTCTTTTGCGATTCACACTCGTGTTTCTGATTTATCGCACGTCCAAACTTTAAATTCTAGTAGTGAGCGAATGGTTTGTCCTACAGAGCTCCGGGTGGTCTCAAAAAATTCTAAAAATTCTATAGAATCTTAAATTGAAGGAAAAACAATACCTTCATATCAAAATTTTTTGAGTTAGGGCGTTTTCAAAATTTCAAAATTGATTTTGGAACCTTTAGAAGTGACCTACCTCAACCAAAATCTTCGGGGCACAACTAGACCCCAGAAGGAGCCTACATACCAAATTTCATCAAAATCGGTCAATGCTAAGTGGCAAAAGTGCCGCGTACGGCGGACGGACGGCCAAATTTTTATTCGATTTTTGGATTCTACGTACCTTGAAACGTAAACCATCATATTTTGAGGGGGTGTTAATTTTTTTTTTTTCTTGGTCGATTCCAAAGGTTCATTATTGAAAATAATAAACCAAAATTAGTTCGCTCTTGAGAACGTAACATTTTTGGAAAAGTTATAACAGAATATCCGAACAAACTCATGAATTACAAATAATAATATTATTAACTCAGTTAATATTATTAACTCAGGGCTGACTAGGTTGTTCGAAATTCACATTTCAAGTGAATGGTAACTAAGAATTACATGAATTAATTGGAAAGGAAAATTAAATAATTAATTTATCGATGAAGTTGGCAACTAAACTCAAAATTTAATCTCTCTCTCAGCACCAATTCGCAGCCATGATAGGCACAGATTTGGACACGAGCTCTCCAAACTTGTTGAACGTTTCAGTAAAACTAGTGCAAAGAGGGTAGGCATACTAGGTTAAAACGCTGCAAATTATTACACAACGGTTTATTATTTTTATATAGATCACTCGTCTACAAAATCACCAACCATCCAATATGAAGAGAAAAATCAAAAAAAAAGATAATAAAGAAATAAAAAAATTAAAAAAAATAAAAATCACCAACCATCGATTGCATTTTGGTCAGCTCTAATTTGAACGGAGATTAGGCCTCTTTTGCGATTCACAATCGTGTTTTGATTTATATATATATATATATTTCAATATAAACCCTTAAATTTCCGTAGGGAGCGAACGGTTTGTCCTACAGAGCTCCGCGTGGTCTCAAAAAATTCTAAAAATTCTGTAGAATCTTAAATCGAAGGAAAATAATACCTTTATATCAAAATTTTTTTAGTTACGGCGTTTTCAAAATTTCAAAATTGATTTTGGAACCCTTAGGAGTGACCTACATCAACCAAAAGCTTCGGGGCACAACTAGACCCCAAATGGAGCCTACATACCAAATTTCATCAAAATCGGTCAATGCTAAGTGGCAAAAGTGCCGCGTACGGCGGACGGACGGCCAAATTTTTATTCGATTTTTGGATTCTACGTACCTTGAAACGTAAACCATCATATTTTGAGGGGGTGTTAAATTTTTTTTTTCTAGGTCGATTCCAAAGGTTCATTATTGAAAATAATAAACCAAAATTAGTTCGCTCTTGAGAACGTAACATTTTTGGAAAAGTTATAACAGAATATCCGAACAAACTCATGAATTACAAATAATAATATTATTAACTCAGTTAATATTATTAACTCAGGGCTGACTAGGTTGTTCGAAATTCACATTTCAAGTGAATGGTAACTAAGAATTACATGAATTAATTGGAAAGGAAAATTAAATAATTAATTTATCGATGAAGTTGGCAACTAAACTCAAAATTTAATCTCTCTCTCAGCACCAATTCGCAGCCATGATAGGCACAGATTTGGACACGAGCTCTCCAAACTTGTTGAACGTTTCAGTAAAACTAGTGCAAAGAGGGTAGGCATGCTAGGTTAAAAAGTCCTATCCGAACCGCTTAGGACAAACATTCGAACGTCGAACAAAGACAAATAGTCTTGGACTTAGGACAATCTAACCTAGGAACAAGCAGAAGGGACTTTTTAATCTAGCACTACCGCCAAAAATGCCAGTAAGTCGAATGTCCTAGGTTGATTTTCACGCACTTCCGTTGGAGAAAGGTCTTTCTAACATAGCCCAATCGTTAGATCTCCTCAAAATCTATAGTAAACCACTCAAAAAGCTCAAAAAGATAAAATGTCTGCCAAGTGGGTGTGGCACATAGCTTCCTCGTATCCATAACCCGATTGTATAGATGATCCGATGCATAGTAGTTAATCTCAAAACACCAATCTCTAAGTACCTTTCACTACCCTCATAGGGGACCATCTACACGCTAATATGGACAATCCTAGAAAATTTCATCAAATTCTGATGGAAAATTAAGTGAGTAGATGTATGTGATTGGATCAAAAAAATTGTTAGCCTCGGCTGGGATTCGAACGCGCGATCCCAGGAGCACAAATCAAGACTCTGTCCTCTGAGCTATTAAAGCCTTGTCAAGTATAAGATTTGAGATTCTCACAGGAGACCATCCCTCTATGAATGAATCCCTCTATGAAAAACAATTCTCTATGATTTTCATAGGGGACCATCTAAACACTACTTTGTAACATCCCTGAAAATTTCATCGAAATCGAGTGGAAAATGTGGAAGTTATGGCCGTTAGAAAGAAATTCACGTTTGCACATGCGCAGTGGCTACTATCAGTCCGGAGGTGGTGATTTTCATAGGGGACCATCTAAATACTAATCTGTAACATCCCTGAAAATTTCATTGAAATCGGATTGAAAATGTAGAAGTTATGGCCGTTACAAGGAATTCACGTTTGCGCATGCGCAGTCGCTTCTATCAGTCCGGGGATGATGATTTTCATAGGGGACCATCTACAACCTAATCCACATGATTCCTGAAAATTTCATCGAAATCGAGTGAAAAATGTGGAAGTTATGGCCGTTAGAAGGAAATTCATGTTTGCGCATGCGCAGTAGCTACTATCAATCCGAAGGGGGTGATTTTCATAGGGGACCATCTTCATACTAATCTGTAACATCCTTGAAAATTTCATTGAAATCGGATGGAAAATGTAGAAGTTATGGCCGTTACAAGGAATTCACGTTTGCGCATGCGCAGTCGCTTGTATCAGTCCGAGGATGATGATTTTCATAGGGGACCATCTACACACCAACCCGCACAATCCCTGAAAATTTCATAGAAATCGGACAATAACTTCGTATAGTTATGCGCGTTACAAGGAATTGATGACAGACGGACAGACAAACAGACAGACAGACACACAGACAGACAGACAAACAGACACGGAACCAAAATTGTTCAGAAAGGTCTAAAACGCAAAACGCGAGTGAAAATTTTGATTTTGGAGAACTTTTTTTTTCGTCCTTGAAAAGTGAAAACAAAGCTTCCACTACCTTGGTAGACTCGGAAGCAAAAACGCTGCAAATTATTACACAATGGTTTATTATTTTCATATAGATCACTCGTCTACAAAATCACCAACCATCCAATATGAAGAAAAAAGAAAAAAAATCAAAAAAACATTTTTTTTAAATCAAAAAAATCAAAATCACCAACCATCGATCGCATCTTGGTCAGCTAAAATTTGAACGGAGATTAGGCCTCTTTTGCGATTCACACTCGTGTTTTGATTTATATATATATATTTCACTAAAAACCCTTAAATTTTCGTAGGGAGCGAACGGTTTGTCCTACAGAGCTCCGCGTGGTCTCAAAAAATTCTAAAAATTCCAACGAATCTTAAATTGAAGGAAAAACAATACCTTTATATCGAAATTTTTTGAGTTAGGGCGTTTTCAAAATTTCAAAATTGATTTTGGAACCCTTAGAAGTGACCTACATCAACCAAAAGCTTCGGGGCACAACTAGACCCCAAATGGAGCCTACATACCAAATTTCATCAAAATCGGTCAATGCTAAGTGGCAAAAGTGCCGCGTACGGCCAAATTTTTATTCAATTTTTGGATTCTACGTACCTTGAAACGTAAACCATCAAATTTTGAGGGGGTGTTAAAATTTTTTTTTTCTTGGTCGATTCCAAAGGTTCATTATTGAAAATAATAAACCAAAATGGAGTTAGGATTTTCTTTCTTAGGACGGCAGTACATACGTAACAACGTAAACAGTCAAATATTGAGGGTGGAGGGAGGGGAACCAAGATTTTTCCGATCTCAGAATTTCATTAATCTCAAGTACTCTCCCTCGACGACCGTCGTTCGGTTATCAATCAGAGGAATCCCCTCACCAGCCGAGCCTTTTGTGTTCGAACAAGGAGGTCTATTGTTCCTTTAAAGAAAATCCACCTCCAGCCGCGACACAATTTCTATTCCCACTCGGTTACCGATAAGTCGACAGCTGATAAGGAAAGTTACGTCATCCCAACCAGTCAAGCTCACACTACTTTCGTCGCCCAGAACGTACTTGCATGTAAATTTCGTAGAAGTCGTTTCAGCCGTTTTTTTGGGGTGTAAAAAACGCGAAAATCCGCCTTATTCAAACAAATTTTGAGTACTTTTCTTCACACTACTTTTCACACCCTTGGAGTGTGAACAAAAATACTTTTCGTGCCTCTGAAAATTATGAAAATTTCTCAAAATCAGCCGTCTGGGTGGTCAAAACGCTAAAATTTCGTTGATTTCTGTACTTCACACTACTTTTTTACCTTCGAAACCATAATTTCTTTAAAGTATAAAAAATAAATTCAGCACTCGCATGTGAAAAAAAAAATGAAAACCTTCACACTACTTTCACCACCCCTAAAGACCTTAAAAAACGATTTACGAGCATCCGAAAATAACTAAATGTTGTAGAAATTGTTTCAGCCGTTTGGGTGTGTATAAAACCTTAAAACCCACCTTTTGTTGAAATGAATTTCGAGTTCTTTCCTTCACACTACTTTTGACATCAACACAGACCCAAAAATTCGTTTTTAACCTCCAAAAAAATTAAGAATTTCGGGAATTTCGTAAAAATTGATTCTCAGCTGTTGGTGTGTAAAAAACCCCTAAAAACTATGAGGACCATTTCCTGGCAACTTAGGAGCACCACTTCCAATCACACGATGAGGATCATTTCTTGGCATCTTAATAGCCTCATTATCTGGCACCTATTCCTGGCATCTTAGGAGCACCACTTCTAATCGCACTAAGAGGACCATTCACTGGCATCTCAATAGCCTCATTATCTAGCACCTTATAGTTACCCATTCCTGGCATCTTAGGAGCACCACTTCCAATAACACGATGAGGATCATTTCTTGGCATCTTAATAGCCTCATTATCTGGCACCCATTCCTGGCAACTTAGGAGCACCACTTCCAATCACACGATGAGGATCATTTCTTGGCATCTTAATAGCCTCATTATCTGGCACCCATTCCTGGCATCTTAGGAGCACCACTTCCAATCACACGATGAGGATCATTTCTTGGCATCTTAATAGCCTCATTATCTGGCACCCATTCCTGGCATCTTAGGAGCACCACTTCTAATCACACGATGAGGATCATTTCCTGGCATCTTTATAGCCTCATCATCTGGCACGTTATAGTTACCCATTTCCGACATCTTAGGAGCACCATTTCTAATGGCACTAAGAGGACCATTCCCTGGCATCTCAATAGCCCTATTCTCTGGCACCCATTCCTGGCATCTTAGGAGCACCACTTCTAATCGCACTAAGAGGACCATTCACTGGCATCTCAATAGCCTCATTATCTAGCACCTTATAGTTACCCATTCCTGGCATCTCAATAGACTCATTATCTGGCACCCATTCCTGGCATCTTAGGAGCACCACTTCCAATCACACGATGAGGATCATTTCTTGGCATCTTAATAGCCTCATTATCTGGCACCCATTCCTGGCATCTTAGGAGCACCACTTCCAATAACACGATGTGGATCATTTCTTGGCATCTTAATAGCCTCATTATCTGGCACCCTTCCTGGCATCTTAGGAGCACCACTTCCAATCACACGATGAGGATCATTTCTTGGCATCTTAATAGCCTCATTATCTGGCACCCATTCCTGGCATCTTAGGAGCACCACTTCCAATCACACGATGAGGATCATTTCTTGGCATCTTAATAGCCTCATTATCTGGCACCCATTCCTGTCTTCTTAGGAGCACCATTTCTTATCACACTACGATGGCCATTTCCTGGCATCTCAATAGCCTCATCATCTGGCACGTTATAGTTACCCATTCCTGACATCTTAGGAACACCATTTCTAATCGAACTAAGAGGACCATTTCCTGGCATCTTAATAGCCTCATTATCTGGCACCTATTCCTGGCATCTTAGGAGCACCACTTCTAATCGCACTAAGAGGACCATTCACTGGCATCTCAATAGCCTCATTATCTAGCACCTTATAGTTACCCATTCCTGGCATCTCAATAGACTCATTATCTGGCACCCATTCCTGGCATCTTAGTAGCACCATTTCTAATAGCAAAGAGGACCATTTCCTGGCATCTCAATAGCCTCATTATCTGGCACCATATAGTTACCCATTCCTGGCATCTTAGGAGCACCATTTCTAATAGCAAAGAGGACCATTTCCTGGCATCTCAATAGCCTCATTATCTGGCACCTTATAGTTACCCATTCCTGGCATCTTAGGAGCACCACTTCCAATCACACAATGAGGACCATTTCTTGCCATCTCAATAGCCTCATTATCTGGCACCCTACAGTTACCCATTTCCGACATCTTAGGAGCACCATTTCTAATGGCACTAAGAGGACCATTCCCTGGCATCTCAATAGCCCTATTCTCTGGCACCCATTCCTGGCATCTTAGGAGCACCATTTCTAATCGCACTACGACGACCATTTCCTGGCATCTCAATAGCCTCATTATCTGGCACCCTACAGTTACCCATTTCCGACATCTTAGGAGCACCATTTCTAATAGCAAAGAGGACCATTTCCTGGCATCTCAATAGCCTCATTATCTGGCACCATATAGTTACCCATTTCCGACATCTTAGGAGCACCATTTCTAATGGCACTAAGAGGACCATTCCCTGGCACCTCAATAGCCCTATTCTCTGGCACCCATTCCTGGCATCTTAGGAGCACCATTTCTAATCACACTACGATGGCCATTTCCTGGCATCTCAATAGCCTCATTATCTGGCACCTTATAGTTACCCATTCCTGGCATCTTAGGAGTACCATTTCTAATCGCACTAAGAGGACCATTCCCTGGCATCTCAATAGCCTCATTATCTGGCACCCTACAGTTACCCATTTCCGACATCTTAGGAGCACCATTTCTAATGGCACTAAGAGGACCATTCCCTGGCATCTCAATAGCCTCATTATCTGGCACCCTACAGTTACCCATTTCCGACATCTTAGGAGCACCATTTCTAATAGCAAAGAGGACCATTTCCTGGCATCTCAATAGCCTCATTATCTGGCACCATATAGTTACCCATTTCCGACATCTTAGGAGCACCATTTCTAATGGCACTAAGAGGACCATTCCCTGGCACCTCAATAGCCCTATTCTCCGGCACCCATTCCTGACATCTTAGGAGCACCACTTCTAATCGCACTACGACGACCATTTCCTGGCATCTCAATAGCCTCATTATCTGGCACCCTACAGTTACCCATTCCGTGAAGCACCATTTCTAATCAACACTAAAAGAACCATTTCTTGGCACCTTGGTAGCACCCATTCAGGGTAACAATAACCCATTCCTGGTACCTTGGGAGAACCATTTCCTGGCACGTCCTTCACACCATTAAGAGTTTACTACTTCAAATTTCCAAACCATGGGCTCATTAATTAGCTTCTTTCGTCAAAAATCGAGGTACCTATCGGTTTTTTAAAATGTATTTATCAGTTCTTATCGCAAAATAACAAAAATGTCTACATAATTGTTATTTACAAACGAAAAAACCACTCGAAAACATTGCAGATTCCACACGGTGAGTCACGTCCATGCTGAAACACACATAATAAGGGCAGAAGTATATACCGATTTGAATTGAAAATCTCTCCCAGATACCTTTGTACTTCGTCAGCGTCGACTCGTACAGCCGTTTTTCCTCCGAAGTCAGCGTGAAACTCTGTTTTTTATCCATTTTCGACCGATTTTACCGATATGGAGGGACCTCCCGGTCGAAAACAAAACCGGGATTTTTTTGTTTTCCTCTTCTAACGTCGAAGCCTTTAAAGAGTGTAGAAACGTCAAGGATGGTTTTCTCTTCGGACGCGGAGAGAGGGGGAAATTCGAAATTTCTACCCCAAAACTGAAACCACGAAAAGGTTAATTTTTTTTTTTTTGCTTCGAAGCGAACGATTTTGAAAACACGAAATTCCATCAAATTTCAATCGCTCTTATCAATTTCAAATGACCCTAAAATGTCAAAATTGAACCAAAAAATTCGTGAATTCGTTCGTAAATGATCTCGCTTTTTACGCTTTTGGCGCACAATTCCACTTTATGAACAAGACATGAAAACAAAATTACTTTTCGAAGTTACAATAGATGATAATCATAAAAACATCGTAATAACTTCACTAATTTCGCAACCAATACCACTTTTTTTTCATCGTAAATTCCATAATTTTTTGAACTTTATTTTTTCAACTACACTTAATTTTTTCAAACGGCAACTCTAATATTATTGAAAATTTCAAGTGTTTAATTCGTGTCGTAATTTAAAAAAATGAAAAAATTTCCGACATTTTGGGTTTTCTCTACCTCTATTGCGTATTTTGTGAACAATTCTTTTCCATGTTATAAGTCTCAAGTATCATAAGTTTTCATTTTTTTCAAAAATTGACACAAAAATTGTGAAATTAAAAAAAAGAAACAAAAAAGTAGTACTTAGTGATTGAAAATTGAGACAAATTTCGACATTTTGGGCTGCATTTCAACATTATTGCTAAGAATTCCGGTTAGTTGGATCGAATATTTGGTTTATTTAGAGGAATATTATAAGATACCTACAAAATACATTGAAAACACCTCGTTTTTTAAGGTAAAAATTTGAAAAGGTTCAAAGTGAAAAATTCATCGATATTAGTTGGTTATATTAAAATTTGAGTTTTTTTTACAGGAAAATGGAGGTGTGAAATACATTGAAAATGGCTGAGTGTCTTAGAAGATTCAAATTGTGAAATTTGGGGGAGAAAAAGTATTTTGATATGGAAAATGAGTGTTAAGTGAGAAAAATGTACCTTTTTCTTGGAGTTCACAGTACAGTTTTGGAGTGGGAATGAAAAATTGGTTAAAAAATACGAACAAAATGTTATTTTTGTTAGGTTTTGAGAGTATAATCGTAGAAAAATAGTGGAATGTACATTTAGGCACCGGAATTGGGTGAATTTTGAGCGAAATTTGCGACGGAAACAATCGCGGAAAATCGCGATTTCAAACGACGGACGGACGACGAAAGTGACGTGACGGACCGGCGAGCGACACCGAACTGAGGGGCACCGCGGGGACTCGGCGTCTCTGAACAAGGACGGTGGAGAGGGGGAGCGCCGACGTGACGAGGCGGGACGGAGGAGGAAACGTGACGGTAGGCGAAGTCAGCTGGGATCACGTGGGACGAACGGAAGGCGGTAGTGGGTTTTTTTTTTATAGGTAGGACGTGATAGGGCGTTCCGGCGCCGTACCGACGCGGTAGAGTTCCGTAGAGTCCGGCGCCGGATCTAGAAAGGGACTCTCTAGTAGCAACAGTGGCGCACCTAGCGGCGTCGACTGTCACCAACGGCGGTAAACTGATCCAAATGGAATGGAAACTGATCCAAAGTGTTGGTGGAAACTGGTCTAACGATTGAAAACTCACCTAAACTGCTCCAAAGGGTTGGAAATTGATCTAAATCATGCGGAATCTGTACCTGGAGAGATTAGCCACTAATCATCGGATCATCCATACAATCGGGTTATGGATTGGAGCCAGTGTTGGGCAAAAATTAGCTATAGCTAACAGCTAAAAGCTACAGCTAAATTAGCTACGATTTAGCTGAAGCTAGCAGCTAAATATTTAGCTATTAGCTGTCGAGGAACAGCTAAAATTTCTAGCTAAATTAGCTATTAGTCGAAAACTTATAGCTGACAGATTTAGCTGCGGTGATTTAGCTGTTCCTCGACAACTCATAGCTTTAGCTGTAGCTGACAGCTAATAGCTAACGCTAAACAAAAAAAATTTATTTCTCCACACGAACAGCTAGTAGCTAATCTAACCATTTTAGTTTCAGCTGGCATCAGAATTAGCTTTGGAATATTTTATCGAATGAATTCCACTGATATTACCACAAAACCAAATTTGAAATATAACATATTTTTTGTTAGGTATTACTTTTATGGGTGACCACTATTCTCGATCACCTTGAGAGAAAATTTGCTAAAAATCAGTAGGTAGGGTAGGTGGGGGGAACTGTCCGCAGTTTTGGATTTTGAATTTTTGCCAATCACTGTTTGATGATTTTATTTGGTTTCTGGTGTGGAATCGATAGCTTAGGATGTCACCTATCATTTCATAATATCTCCGGACTTGAAAGGTGTTCATTTTTAGAGATATACGTATTTTTGTCAAACATGTTTTTGCGGGCATTTCCCCCATTTTCGGGGGTAAAAATCCGCAGAGCGGACACTTACCCCAACTGAAGGAAATCAGGGCAAAAATGAGAGCTTACAGTTCTCGAAAATTAAATAAAGTCTTTATTGTTGTGGGTATGACATTTTTAACCCATATTTTAACTAGGGAAGTGAAAATCTTGACGAATAAGTACAAACTGGAGCAAGAGTTTCAGTAAATCACAAAATAGTTCAATAGTTGGGATCAATATTAATGAAAAACTAAGAAGAATAGGAAGGGCTCATAGTTCCTAAGGCCCTTTGGTTTCATTTCAGTCTTATAACTCCATCTTGTCATGGAAATTAAAAATACATTTATTAGGAAGCAGGTACCTAACGTGAACAATAAAACCATGGTACCTACCAACTTGTAACTTCAATCAAACTAAGAATTTAGCCATAACATGACCACATGGTAACTGATTACACTCAAGTACCTACCATAAACGAACTATACTCAGGTACCGACTAGAGGAGCTACCTACCAAAATAAATTGAAGGTTATGAATAATCTAAGAGATCTAGCAAAAACGACTAGTGAAGTGTATTGTTTGGTCGTGGAAGATAGGCCACGCCCAAAAGGTGGATAGTAAGTTCTACGGCCAGCCGCTAGGAGGCCACGCCCCTTCGGGATGAGATCTAATGCTACTTCATCTACCTCTTTCATGATGGAAGTCTAAGTACACATAAAATAAATAGCTCATAATAATCAATAAATTATTGAAAGTTGTTTAGTTCATTGTAGCGTAGTTCATTCTTCCCGGGTTTCGGCACCAAATGTTATTTTCGCGGGAAGAATGAACTACGCTGCGATGAACTAAACAACTTTCAATAATTTATTGATCGAACTACAACGGATGATCTATGATAAATTTGACACAGGTTGTTATAGCTTTTTTAAAACGTAGCACGGGTGAGAAAGATGGCGGAGACGGTAAGATGGATGGAAGGGCCCAGAACATGAAGGCACGCGGCCACCTAGATCTACCTCACAGAAAAGCACTAACAATCATTTTAATATAATGAACTATAAAAAACCTAATTTAGTTCTTATGCTGGTTCCAAATTATGAGCTATTTATTTTATGTGTACTAAGACTTCCATCATGAAAGAGGTAGATGAAGTAGCACTAGATCTCATCCCGAAGGGGCGTGGCCTCCTAGCGGCTGGCTGTAGAACTTACTATCCACCTTTTGGGCGTGGCCTATCTTCCACGACCAAACATGTATAATCCGTCAAATGGGGTAGTTGCATGATATTTTTTTGTATTTTTTCTGTGTAGAGAATCTCTATTGAAGTACGAATCTGCAAATAAAACTCCCGGAAACGCTTCCAAAAAATTTAGAGATTTTTTCGAAAAACGGGATTTCGGATTCAGGCGGGAAAACCTACACACGGCTTGGACACTGCGGGGTGGGGGCTACGTCACGGGTGTGAAGGGGGCACAGAGTACCGGCCAAGAGACCCCTTCCTTTGCCCGGGGGGTCCTTTGATAGCAACCCTCTGTTGGGTTTGTTTACGTTCGTTTGTGGCAATAAAATTGGAGAATCACTCACACTTTAAATGCTTTCATACTGAATTTTGCTAGCTGTGCAATCGAAACATGTTGCATCAAAGATTTTGTTTCCCACTGGCATTCCCTCCACTGTAACTTAAACCTCATATGGTTGTGAAGAAATGCGGTGTTCTGGTGTTACTCGACTCGAGTAACTCGAGCCACAACCTCGAAAATTTGCTTGATTCTTCTAAGTTGGACATAACCAACATCGTTTTATTTAACAATTTACAAACACTCATTGGTACCACGTTGTACAGGATAATGACACTACGATGAAACTTCCAATAAATGAGCAACCATTTGGATGAAGAAGTACTACACACAAGAAATCACAATTACAACTGACCTTTTACTATAAAAGTGTCAACTTACCTCACATTATTGGCTCCTTTTATTTCGGCGCTGACGAACTTGTTGTTATTGACGTAAAAATCGTATAACATGCCAATATTTATGTACGGAATATTTTCCAGGGAAGCTACCTCGAAACTCTAGTCGATGGCTCTCCTTTTTGGCATATTGACATTTTATGTCAATACTTTGGCACATAAACGAAAAAAAAAGTTACGGTTGCTTTTCTGATGATTTCTACTTACAGCCAAGTTGTTCCTATCGAACTTTATCTTTGTCATTCGCGTTCGAAGAAAAATCGTTCACCATTCGTTGGAAAGCCCCTACGTATAAATAATATACTGCCAAAACCGTTGTACTGACGGAAGAAAATAAGATATACCTACCCCTGAGTTAAAATAACTATCAACAACATTCGAAAGCAGATTGGGTAGGTAGACATGTGTTGCAGACTCGTATGCAAGCGTTTATTAAAAGCTTCTTGAAACTTTACAATGAACATTATCTTTTCCAAACCAATCAACTAATAAATTATGGTAAATACTGGTGTAAACTATAACAACTAACAACTGTAACAACTCGGACCGCACTACGAGAAAGGGCCACCCGATAAACTGATAACGTGATAACTATGACCATAAAAGCAACGGGGTTAATCGAAGTACCCCGCGCCGATGTGCCCCCCGGGCATCGGCAAAACAGCCAAAATTATGCTTCAAAATTTTCAATTTAAACGATTAATTCAAACATAAAAAACCTGAAAAATATATTTCAACGTTTTTTTAATCATCACCATCATTTTGCAAGTACATTTCAATGTTTCTGACTCGAATTGTCCTCGATTGCAGAGATCTCAACGCACTCTATGGTGAGATTCTCGTTTAGGGATGACGTAAGAGGTGTGGCCCGCCAACACCAAAAAGGACGGTACTTCTTTATTGAAATACGGCTAAACTAAATGGAATTTCGAACTGAAAACTGGTCCATATACGTTTTTAAGTGCGCTAAATTCGAATCTGAAGTCAAAAACACGAAATTCCGACCCATGCAACTACCCCATTGTCTGGAAAACTCATCATTTTATGAAATCTTGCATTGTGCAATTGATTAGGTTAGATTGAAAATCCTCTATTCATCAAGCATTTAGCTACTTTCAACTTTTCTTCCGTCATCGCCTGAACATTTCTTCCTTACGTAGTTTCTGGAATGTAAAAAAAAAAGTTTTGAAATATAAATAATATGATGTGGATAAAGAAGGGGTAAATTTCCGCACCCGGGGGCTAATGTCTGACTTCCAAGACTGCGGACATTTACCCCCAAAACACTTCGGAGAGTTACCCCATAAAATGGCGGCAGCATTGGCTCATAAAGACTTTTTGGAACAAAAGAAAACGTGGATGTTTTGCCATAAATTCAGAGTAAAACAATACCCCCTTTGGTATTAAATGAATGGGGTTAGTTCCGCTAGTTATAAGAATACAATTTTTATCTACGTACCGTATTGGAGAATCCGTCGTAACCAGCAAGTCGAGTACAGGAGGCGAGCGCTTTCGATGTAAAGACATCATCTTCAGGCCGTCGAGAGAGTACTAAAGTTTGTCAGTCCGTCGTTCTGTTTATACAGGGTGTAAGCCTAACTGGTCTGCCATACGGTACCAGTCGATTCTACAACTAATTTGCAACAAAAAATGTCTCGTAGCGATTTTTTTTTAAACCCTTCGTTTTCGAGTTATTTTAACTTTAAACTTTTTTTCCGTGATTTTGACCTCATGTCATTAAATCGGTCATAACTCCGTTAATTAGCTGTGTAAATTACAATTTGAGGATACCGTTGGAAAGAGCGTTAAATATCCTATCGGATAGATGCCTTAAATTTTTTTTGAGTCAAGGTTTGAGACATGAAAACGTCCTCTAAAAAGAGAATTTTACGTAATTTTGGACACCTTGTATTTTTTCAATCGCCATATGAACTACGAGGATTAACATTTTTTCAAGATGCAAAAACAGTAAAAATTGAGCCAGAATCTCAGCTTTCCAATGGTATAATCAAAACATATTTTACAACCGAATTTAGGGGAGAATTTTGTGTTTGAACGCGGAAAAACGTGCATTTTTTCAACGAAATCGGCGCTCCGCCTAGTCGATCTGAGGGGTCGGACGATAGCAGTGGGTGGGCGGGCGCCGCAGTGGACCGCGAGGCCTCCGGAAACAGGAGGCCAGAGCGCCGATTTCGTTGAAAAAGTGCACGTTTTTCCGCGTTCAAACACAAAATTCTCCCCTAAATTCGGTTGTAGAATATGTTTTGATTATATCATTGGAAAGCTGAGATTCTGGCGCAATTTTCACTGTTCTTGCATCTTGAAAAAGTATGGGTTCTCGTAGTTCAATTTGAGATTGAAAAAATGCGAGGTTTCCAAAATTACGTAAAATTCTCTTTTTAGAGGACGTTTTCATGTCTCAAACCTTGACTAAAAAAAAAGTTAAGGCATCTATCCGATAGGAAATTTAATGCTCTTTCGATCGGTATCCTTAAATTGTTTATTACACAGCAAATTGATGGAGTTATGACCGATTAAATGACATAAGATCAAAATCACGGAAAATAAGTTTAAAGTTGAAATAACTCGAAAACGAAGGGTTTAACAAAAAATCGCTAAGGGACATTTTTTGTTGCAAATTAGTTGTAGAATCGACTGGTACCGTATGGCAGACCAGTTAGGCTTACACCCTGTATAGTCTGGGTGAAAGGGAGGTAGGTAAAAGGATTAGAAAGGAAAGGGGACCACATAGTAACGAGACCACGTGGTGAAAGGTTGATTGTCTGTCATGTCAAGTGAAAGGGAGAGATAAAACTAATCCTATTAGCTAATTGTACATTCACCACGTGGTCTTCTATTCTAAATTATGAATATATTATAAACTAGCTTACATAACTA
Organism: Apolygus lucorum; assembly: GCA_009739505.2. Lineage (NCBI taxonomy): Eukaryota > Metazoa > Arthropoda > Insecta > Hemiptera > Miridae > Apolygus > Apolygus lucorum. The sequence goes on from CM019175.2 coordinate 7,284,433, forward strand.
AATTATTGATAAAATTATTAACTTATATCTATATCTATTTCTAACTTTTATTTTTTAATTTTTTTTTTTTTTTTGGTTAAATGATTATTTTATTTATTGTTAGCGATTATGATATCCTAGGTCGTTTGGTTGTCTGGAAGTTAGTGGAGTCGTGAGGGTGCTGTTTGCGTTTGTAAGGGGATATGGTAGTGTGTTCTGTTCGTTGTCTTTTGTTGTTCTGGTTGTCAGTAAATCCGTCTGTGGGTGTTTTTCGTTTTTGAATGAGTTTGTCCAGTGGTTTGAATATAGTGTCTGAGGTAGTGTCAAGCAGGTTTTTGTTTATTATACGTCCGTCAAATTTACGTAGTTTGTATATTTCCACGTTTTCAAGTATGTTGAGTCGTCGTCCTTTCTGTTGTGGGTCTCCACCCACATGAATTATCCGACATAAAAAACTGCATGACACTCCTCCGAGTGTCATGCAGTTTTTTATGTCGGATAATTCATGTCCATGGTCGTATACGTGGTTTGCGTAGTTGGAGCGTCTAGTGTTGAGTCGAAAATATCTGATGTGTTCGGTGTATCTTGTTTTTAAGTTGCGTCCTGTTTGTCCAATGTATGTGTGTTTACAGCTGCAAAACAGTTTGTAAACTCCACTTCTGTCGTATGTGTTTGTTTTGTCAATGCAAGTGTTCAGTTGGTTTTTCAGTGAGTTGTCAGTTTTGAATGTGGTCGAAAGTCCTTCCTTCTGGAAAAGGTTGGTGAGTTATAGGTCTCTGGTCCAGTGTATGTGAAGATGCAGCGTTGGTTCGTGTTTGTGTCTCGTGGTTGTGGGTTGTTCTGTTTGTTATTGTATTGTCGGAGTAGTTTGTCTATGGTTTTGTTTGTGTATCCATTGCTTTGGGCAATAGAGTAGATTGTGTCTAGTTCTGTTTTGTAGTTTTGTTTAGTCAATGGTATGGTTTTGAGTCTGTGTATCATAAGTCTGAAGGCAGCAAGTTTGTGTTGTTGAGGGTGGTTTGAGCTTGCGTGTATGGTGGTGTCTGTAGCTGTTGGTTTTCTGTAAATTGCGTATTGTAAATGATTGTCCGTTCGTATGATAGTGATGTCAAGGTAGTTTAGTGAGTTGTTCTGTTCTACTTCTACAGTGTAAGTGATGTTAGGGTGAATGTTGTTGAGGTCAGTAAGTATTTCGTTTGTGTTGTCTGTATCTATGACGCAAAGTATGTCATCGACATACCTTGAGTAATGTTTTATGTTGTGTTTGGTCATTAGTGTCTGCATATGTAAGTCCTCAAAGTGCTGTAGGAATGTTTCAGCGAGTAGTGAGGAAGTGGGATTACCCATTCCGAGTCCGTCTTGTGGTTTGTAAATGTCGTTGTTGAAGCGGAAGTAGTTCTGTTTGAGTATCGTCTGGGTGAGGTCGATTAGTTCGTTTATGTATGAGTCGTCGTACAGGTCAGAGAGTTTATCTCTCAGTATGTCTATTGTTTGGTTAACTGGTATGGAAGGGTAGAGGTCTTTGATGTCGAATGATATGAGTTTAGTGTTTTCAGTTATGGGTATGTCTTGTAGTTTTGTTATGAGTTCGTTAGTGTTTCGGATTGTGTATGTGTAGGGTAGGTCTAACGTTTCTTTGAGTATAGCAGTAATGTGTTTTGCCAATTTGTATGCTGGGGCGGGAATGTAGTTGATGACAGGTCTGATGGGTATGGCAGTTTTGTGTATTTTTTGTTGTGCCCTAAGCATAGGAGGTTTGGGGTTCATGTTTGTAAATTTGAAGTGAGGTCCGTCGATGATGTTGGAGCACCGTTTAAGTGCTTTTTGTATGTCTTTTTGGTATGCGTCTGTCGGGTCTTTGTCAAGTTTGGTGCAATTGGTTTTGGTGATGAAGTTCATGGTTTTGTCAATGTAGTTCTGTTTGGTCATGATAACAGTTACGTTACCTTTGTCAGCTTTAGTCAGTATTAGTTCGTTGTTTTTCAGTTTGTTCCTAATTTGTTTAGTGGTCTTAATGTCGTCGGTTGAGTGGTCTTGTTGGTGTTTTATGATGTTGCTTTCGAGTACGTCGGCTATCTTGTGTCGTATGTGTTCCTGTCTGTCAGTAGGGAGAGTGGATATTGCTGCTTCAGAATCTATGATATGTGTTTCAATGGTTCTTTGTATGTCTTGGTGAGGTAGGTTGTGTTTGAGGCCCTTTTCCAGAAGTTTTGTTTGTTTGTTAGTGACCCCCTTTGACAGGAAGAGAGACATGTTGAATAAGTATAACGATTGTATCACAAAATTGCAGAAAAGTTGCGAAAATATAGTAGTAAGAACACAAAAAACAGACTTACCTCAATTTTTCAGTCAAGGAATGAACCTCACCTTTCAAGTTCTCGCCAGCAACTGGTTGTACTAAAACCTACCTGTGGAGTCGATGGCGACAAAATAATCGATTGTTATAATTGAAAAGTGGCAGTGCGGACATTTACCCCGTGCGGACAATTCCCCCCACCTACCCTACGTTTTAAATTTTCAATTCATTGTTTGAATTTTGATTTATTTGATCCTAAAAAAAATATTTTTAGTTAGATTTTTAGTTGTTTTGTGACCTGTTACCTGTTTAACCCTTTCCCTGGCAAGGTGCACCTCAGTACACCACTTTTACAGATCGATTTTAGCACTTTTGCAACATTAATACCAGTGCTTTGTTGTTCCTTGCTCTGTTCAGAATGTTGGCAATACATCACACCATTTCGATACCTTAAAGCATAAAGGGGCTGTGTCCAAAAACGGAGTTTTGAGAAAAACGCTACATACCTACTCTTATTACACTAAACTCTCTAATTTCCTATAAGCTTTAAGATAAAAATAAAGTCAAGAAGGTCAATAATAATTTTGTAAAATTTGAGTTTTTCTGAAATAAAAAAAAATTTTAATTTAAGTGAAATTAAAAAAAAAATGTGGAAGATGAATGAACATTGCGCCCTTGTGCTTTAGGATCGATTTAAAGGATTTAGAATTGTTTTTACTTATTTAGCAACCAACCAATTGTTACAGGAAATTAGCATGGTACACCTCAATCACCCTAGTGCCAATTATGAACCTGAAATGGGTGTCTGAAATACACCAGGTTATTTTTGGACCTTAGAAACTAAAGAAATGAGTGGATGCGCAATTCTAGCGTCTTTTCAGTATTTGAGGCTAGAAATTGAGTCCTGGAAAAAGATTGAGAAAAAAATCTTGATTTTTATTTTTGCCAGGAAAAGGGCAAAAATAAAAAGTAGTTCAAAACATGTTTGACACACACACACACGAGAAAATATTTTTTTTTTAAGATCAAATAAATCAAAATTAAAACAATGAATTAAACGTTTAAAACATACTGAATTTAACAAAACTTCTCGCAAAGTGATCGAGAATAGTGGTCACCCATAAAAGTAATATCTAACAAAAACAAAATGTTATATTTCAATTACAATTTACCCGAATTTATTGCAAGATTTTGGTTTTTAAGTGGCCAGAGAAGAGAAAAGGTCAAATTGTGTTTATGGTAATATCAGTGGAATTCATTCGATAAAATGTTCCAAAGCTAATTCTGATGCCAGCTGAAACTGAAATGGTTAGATTAGCTACTGGCTGTTCGTGTGGAGAAATAAACTTTTTTCAGCGTTAGCTATTAGCTGTCGAGAAACAGCTAAATCACCGCAGCTAAATCTGTCAGCTATAAGTTTTCGACTAATAGCTAATTTGGCTGGAAATTTTAGCTGTTCCTCGACAGCTAATAGCTATATTTATCTTTTAGCTATTAAAAAAAGCTATAAGCTAATTTAGCTATTAGTTGAAAAATTAACTAGCTAATAAATTAGTTAGGTAATACCCAACTCTGATTGGAGCTATGTGCCACAACCACATGTTACAGTTTCTTTGTTACTTTCTTTCTTACACTTTTTCTTTGTTACATTTCCATGAGTTTCCACGTTTACAGTTTACCCAAAAAAATAAATAAATAAAATCCATTTATAACATTTTTTTTCATAAAACGAGCATCGACCAACTCATGTCTATTTTAGGTACTTTTCCGTTATAAACCCCCCAGTCTGTCTTCAACACGCCCTTCAATAAAGGAAAAGTACCTATTTCACAATCCAATTTTTGTTTTCTTTTTAGTTCGAGGATTATCGTTGATTTTCAACTTTAAACCGCCAAGAGACCCCTTTTGACGTGAAAACGCCACCATTTTAGGGCGTTTTGAAACGACATTTACCGACCTTCGTTTATGGCCTCTTCAAAACGTCCTTCTGCAGCCTACAAATCGACTCGGAATATGGGCAAGGAATCCGAGGAGGTTAATAGCGTAAACAACTGTGGTGCAACTCTGAAGAGTTTCTGAGTCTAAGAATATCGCTTCTGCGAAAGAGCAGATTACACGTAGACCGGATTTTGTAAACGACGTAGAATTAAGCAACGAAAAAAATTAAGGTCATATAAAATGATAAAATAAGTGAAAAAAGGGATAAAATTTTAAAAAATTATAAAGTTGGTGAATTATCGAAAAAAATCTTCAAAATTTTGAAAGTGAAAATTTTGATAAGGGTATAATTTGTATCTGTGGATGAATTCTGAATTAGAAATCATAATTCCAAATATATCGTACGTCAAAAATGAGAAATTATTGTAGAAAAGTCCATTCATGCAGTTAATGAATACAATAAAGTAATAAAATAGGTGAAAAAAGCGATAAAATTTTTAAAAAATGTAAAGTTGGTGAATTATTGAAAAAAATCTTCAAAATTTTGAAAGTGAAAATTTTTATAAGGGTATAATTTGTATCTGTGGATGATTTCTGAATTAGAAATCATAATTCCAAATATATCGTACGTCAAAAATAAGAAATTATTGTAGAAAAGTCCATTCATGCAGTTAATGAATACAATAAAGTAATATAATAGGTGAAACAAGCGATAAAATTTTAAAAAATTGTAGTTGGTGAATTATCGAAAAAATCTTCAAAATTTTGAAAGTGAAAATTTTGATAAGGGTATAATTTGTATCTGTGGATGATTTCTGAATTAGAAATCATAATTCCAAATATATCGTACGTCAAAAATGAGAAATTATTGTAGAAAAGTCCATTTATGCAGTTAATGAATACAATAAAGTAATATAATAGGTGAAAAAAGCGATAAAATTTTAAAAAATTGTAGTTGGTGAATTATCGAAAAAATATTCAAAATTTTGAAAGTGAAAATTTTGATAAGGGTATAATTTGTATCTGTGGATGATTTCTGAATTAGAAATCATAATTCCAAATATATCGTAAGTACGTCAAAAATGAGAAATTATTGTAGAAAAGTTCATTCATGCAATTAATGAATACAATAAAGTGATAAAATAGGTTAAAAATTCGATAAAATTTTTAAAAATTATAAAATTGGTGAATTTACGAAAAAAATTTCAAAATTTTAAATGAAAATTTTGATAAGGGATTTTGATTTTTTTGGGGGGGAGGTTTAAGGGTTACATTTGTATCTGTGGATGATTTCTGAATTAGAAATCATAATACCAAATATATCTTACGTCAGAAATTAGAAATTATTGTAGAAGTCAGTTTTTTTACACAATCCACTGGGTAATTTCTGATGAACTTCTGGTTTCATAAATTTTCAAAAACGGATTGGTTTGTTCGAGGTAGGTCCAATTCGAATTGGGTTTGTCACTTCATCGTTCCAAATAATATTTCATCAAACGTCGAAGAAATTCGTAGGGGACCAACAACGCTTTCGAGCGATTGTGACGAGAAAACGGTGACATCTGGCGTCGGTGAATTTTGCGTCGCTCTCTGAACTTATAAGGCATTGCGGCGACCCACGGAGTTTTTTTTTCGTCCGGGGAATCGACCCACGGAGGTCCGTCCCACGTCCGATTTTTTGAAACCGATCTCGCGGAACCCGAAGTTCGTTGTGGTCGGAAATCGAAAGTTTGCGTTTTTCGAAATAAATAGGCGAATTTGAAGTACAGTTCGAGTTAACTTGGTAGACGCAGGAAGACGAAACAGGGATATTATTGTTGCAGATGTGGGATTCGCGGGAGGTGTTGCAGGGGGAGTCGGAACAGGTGATTTTTATGAACGGTTCCAAAATCACAGCTCTCAATCTCAACTAGTAGGGAGTTGATAGAGGCTTTGAAGGGGGTGGAGAGAAGGAGTTTCCTAGGCAACCAAGGGAGTTAGTACAAGTAATTTTCAGGAACGGGCTGACAGTTCATCATACTGTAAGCCGCTAGTTGTCGTGAGGCGTCTGAAAAGTTGTATTAGCGATTAACTAGAAAACCTGGTAGCTATGGCCTGAAGGGTCCAATCTCAAGACAACCTAACGACTACAGGTTTCGAACTCACGTACCCAAAAGTAGGAACTCAGGTGGTATTCCAACAGAAACTACATGTTTCAAAATTAGGGTGTTTAATAACACAACTTCAAATAGGAACAATACAGGTAAGTATAAAAAAATAAAAATAAAAAAATAACGGAATCAGACTTAATTGGTAGGACCTTCGCAAGGTAAGTATTGAATTGGTAAGTATTAGATATAAGCCCTAGACTTAAGTTGTAATCGAGGTCGGCAATCCTAGGTAAGTACCCTTAAAATTAAGTACCTTTAGTTTATAAGTTCAAACTGCAAGAATTGAGGTAAGTATGACTCTGCGATCTACTACTACTGAACGGAATGAAAACAGGTAAGTCAGCAGGTAAGTATTCAATAGTTAATTAAGTAATTAAGTAAAAACAAATCAGGCATGGAAGGCACTCAATGGAACTATGAACGGTATGCGGTGCACTCAAGTCCCCGAATCAAGACAATTAGTAATAAAATAATAAAATTAAACGATGGATACCTTTAGTATCAACAATATCAATCATTAAACAAGTGAAAATTAGACATCAATCCCCTCAGAGAAGAAGTAAGTTTTCAACCACCACGTGGCAAGTGCCCTGACTATGGCACTATCACCCAAACTCGTGACTAGAGCAATTTAGATGACGAACCACGCCCTTATACTCTTGCCTTTATTTAAAGAGCTCTGGGATTTTTGAAGGCCCCGAAGGTTCGGCATCGCTGCAAGAATCCGAGCCCCAGAGGAAGGTCGAGGTATACCTGCGTGAGCCCTCCGCCCGTGAACCCCCCCCCCCCCAGCCCCCCAACAGTTTACCCTCTTCTGCAAATGCACACTTGATTCACAAATTATTTCGATCATCCCATCACCAAAATCGTGATCAGCGAGAAAAATTGAACATATCGAGTATAAACTCGAGGCAGGTACGATTGAAACTCAGCAGCCCTCTCCCGGCCAATCCACCCAAACGAATTACGCCCTCTTTGCCGAATTACAGGAAATTTGGACTCATTTGGACAAAAAATGTTCACCGAACGATAAATAATTAAATTGTATGTTGATAGAAGAGGAAGAAGGAAGAGGGATGATGGGTTTTGACCGCGAAGGGTTGTGACTGTTTTCACCGCAAGGTTTCACCGCAAGGGTTTTCACCACAAGGTGAGCACCTTGCAACGTTGCCACCTCTTGGCAGGGAAGGGGTTTTGGAACCCGCGGTCTAGAGCTCTTTAAATAAAGGCAAGAGTATAGTCTACTTCGACTGATGATTAAAAGAATTATAACCTTGATATAGTAAGATTTCTGACTTGGGAATAACACGTGGGGCGTACCTTAGGGGTGGCACTCTACCTATACTCGTGACTGGAGCGGTATAAATTACAGGTAAGTATTCCAAATGGATCAGGTTGAAGGGAAAATAACAAATAATCAAATAAAATCACACGAGAGACAACCTAACTGAAGAAACAGTGGTACTTTACCAGATGAGGGATGATTTCTGACCTGGTGGTGACTCGATGGATCTCGTAGACGGATTTAACTGCACAAAATGTTCCTTTCTTGATAATCAATTGTTCAATAGCGGTGGGTGGGTAAAACTTGATGACAATCGCGACTTCACACAGACTTTTCGGATAAAACTAATCAACTTTTCTCGCAACCAACGTAGAGTGGTCCGGGCTCTCTCAGTGGCGTATCACTTCTGGCCCAGGGACAAGGGATCCGTCGACGGAGGTGGGGTAGAGGCCCCTCTACTCTCCTCCATCCCCTCCTCAACCCAACTGACTTCAAACTCCGAACTCCCGCCAACCTCGCCCGCGCTCTCGCCATAGGGATCCTCCTGATGCGGCTTACAATACCAGTTCAGCTCTCAATCTCAACTAGTAGGGAGAGAAACCAGACATCGTTGCCATCAAGCCTGACAGGTTTTGCATTATCCTGGATGTCCAAGTTGTCAATGGCAGCAAGGACATCGAGCAGACCTGGCGGGCTAAGATAAGAAAGTATGATAGAGATGATTTACGGCAAGCAGTGTCTGAGTTGAGAGGAGTGGCACCCGACAACATCAGTGTGATGGCTGCAACCTTGTCATGGCGTGGAGTGTGGTGCGGGAAAAGTGCCACGGAGTTGCACGAGTTGGGCATCCCAGTTGGTGTACACCATGGTGTCACCAGAAGTGTACTGCTCGGCTGATATTTAAACTGGTGGTCATTTTATAGAGGCACTTCCATTCATCCCTCTCTCTCACCCCGACCTTAATCATCTTCCCTCATCACTAGGGCCGGCGTCGGGTGAGTCCTGGGCGTCCTCCCCAATATTTGATTTATTTATTTCTTTTTTTTATGGCGTGCCCCCTCCGTCAGATGGACCTTTTGTCTATGAGGTAGAGGTGTGTCGGTACAGCTGTACCGGGACTATGGAACCGAGTATCAGGTTGGAACGGTTCCACGCAGTGACAAAAACGACTCTTACCCGTCCAGTTCCACAGACTGATAAGATATCTTGAAATGGCTCTGGACCGGGAAGAGAATCTTTTCCATCGGTCCAGTTCCATCCTCACCAATCAGAATGATCTGATCAATCATCTCATCAATCAGTTCTGTTCCATGTTGTACCTGGAAGCGCCCTTACTACTTCCATGGACTGAGAATGGTTCATGGAATGGCTCTTGAGCGGGAAGTTATCTTCTGGACTGGTTAGCATGGAAGTTGCCTCCAGTATTATTAATTTATTATTGTCATGTTAAGTTCTTAAACTGCAACGTCATTATTCTTTCCTCTAATTGTTTGGTAACTATTATTTATAATAAATTGCCTCTTTTGTAACACTTTTTCAAATTCCTTCCTTTTAGCGGATTGTCAAGGAAAATGATGCTATTGTATTGTAAGTGGAGATCATAAGCATGGAAGAAGGACGATAGGGATTTGACTGCCTGCTTCATCCATGCCATGTGAGTGGGATTTGATCGCCTGTACCGGTAATGGAACTGTACCGGTAATTTGGAACGGTTACATCTTTGTCACCGTAACCGTTGGAACCGTTCCAGGGAAATACCTGGACCGACACACCCCTACTATGAGGGGAGTTGAAGAGAGAGAAGAAAAAAAAAAAAGCTGATCACAACACATGTTCCATGGTGTTCCCACAAATATGGGCCCACTTCGTAATAATTTTGTATTGTATAACTGAAATTAAATATGTTTTAATTTGTTCTTGGCAGTGTAATTAAATGAAAGTAAAGTGAAGTGAGTGCGCGCAGTGTTGACAACCGTCTTCAGCTGATCACTGCCAACTGCCTGGGAACAAAGAGTTACCATTTTAAACTCAATCTCCTCGCCATTTTTTATCTCGAATTTTCTCTTGCATTTTCTAAATTTACTCTATCTTTCACCTTGTTCAACCTGTCATATTGTAATACTTGGAGCTACCACAAGTGTTCATATTATAATAAAAGTCGTCCCTGTCAACGGATGGGGAAGATTCGCTGCATAATCTCACAAGCAAGTTGGAAGGCTACAGTGTTGCCAACAAGCGGCTACCAAAACCCCCTGAGCCAACCTCGAAAAACCCCCAAATCCCCCCAAAAAAGAAAAACCCAAAACTTAAGGATGAAATAACAATATCAATGAATAGCTACAATGCATTTTTTTTTTTTTTTTTTTTTTTTAGTAGTAGATTGTAATTTATTAATGATTTGAGGGCGGAGTGGATCTTGAAGACAATGCAATTATTGTATTAGCGATATACGTTTCAGGTCATACAGGTTTTGAAAAAAACATTAAAAACATTTTTGAAAATAAACTAGTTTCTTCAGGTAGGGTACTTTTTTGTACAAAAAATCAAAATTTCAAACAGTGAGGTCGCATTCGACCCCCATCTCCAAAACCTTCTCAATTTCTTCAAAACTTCAAGTTTGCTAATATAACGAGCGTGAACGGACGAATAAACTTCAAGAATTTATCAAAGTGTGTGCTTGCGAAAGATCAAAGATCGAAAAAAGTTTGTCCTCCAAAACTCCAAAGTTATAGTCCCATTGAGCCCACGATAGACATTGGTAAATTCGGTGAAGTTTTTCACTTCATTGAATATATATATTACCTGCTGCTATTTTAATTGCTGATTCATTTTTATTCTACCCAAATCCCCCCGACTCGTCGGTAAAAACCCCCCAAAAAAAACCCCAAAAGATTTCTCCCCCCAAAATCCCCCCGTCAAGAAAAAAAAACCCCAAATTTGGGGGGGAAACCCCCAACTTGGCAACACTGGAAGGCTACCAGGTCTTATTTTCTACCTGTGGAGTTCCAGCCTTGTGGAGGAGTGAAACTTTTTCAATTCTCAAGTATTCCTGCAGAAGACAGGAATAGGATGAAACCACCTTTTCACCACCATTCTATCAGGATACTTGAAGGTAACATTGGTACTTCTACTTTCTTAACATCTTTCTCATCTTCTCAAGTTGGTGCATGATGACTTCTTCTACCTACTTCATCACCATTTGACAACTCCTCTTCCTCACTATTTGAACTTTCAACTTACCAAATCTATCTCTAGCCACATCCGTTGACCTTTTCTGCTATCTTTTCTTCACTCTTCTTTATCTGTCATCTTGTCAAATAATCTAGTCTGTTTTCTTATAATATATCTTTATGGAAGGAAGATTGTTATTGTTATTTGTTATTTATCAGACCTTTACCACAAGTTTCTAAACCTACAATATAGTATAACCACTGAGACTAGTCATTAGTATAAATTTAACAAGTGCAATATAAAGGGTAAAGGGGACCCAAGCCTGCCGTCATCCTGGAGACCATTGTGTATGCTGGACACAGCTGGAAAGGGCTATGAGAAACTACTTCTGCTCCGGCTACTGCCTGCAATAGAGCAAGCAGGAGATCTATCTCCCAGACAGTATGGTTTCCGGAAGGGGCGTTCAACTGTCCATGCACTAACAGATGTGGTGACTGAAGTAAGAAGATCACAGGAAGGCAGCAGGTACAACAGAAACCTTGCACTCCTGGTGACCCTTGATGTGAAAAATGCCTTTAACTCTGCAAGATGGTCGGATATGTTAAAAGCCCTTAGCATTGATTTCAGGGTTCCACCTTATCTACTGAATGTTATGGACAGCTACTTCAAGTACAGAACGCTAACATATGAGACTGCTCAAGGGGTACGAACGAAGGATATCACATCAGGGGCTGCTCAGGGATCAGTGCTGGGTCCTCAACTGTGGAATGCATCATACGACGGGGTCCTAAGATTGGAAATGCCTGAGGACTGTTTCCTTGTTGGATATGCTGATGATGTGGCAGCAGTAGTACTCGCAAGGACAATGGATTCAGCCCAAGCCAAGTTGGAGCAGATCATGACACGAGTAACGGAGTGGATGGAAGAACATAGCCTGGCGCTAGCTACATCAAAAACAGAGGTAGGTAGTCATCTTCACCCGTAAGCGCATACCTACCATCATCGCAATGCGGATCGGAAACACTGAAATAACAACTAAACCAGCAGCCAGATATCTAGGAGTCATGTTGGACACAAAAATCACATTTGGTGAACATTTAAGAAGAACTGCAGACAGGGCTGCACAAAAATCGGCAGCTCTTTGTCACCCTAGTGACCATTTTTTTGGCCCTAGACCATGCAAGAGACGCTTGATGATGACAGTGGTGGAGTCAATTCTCTTGTATGGAGCGGAGGTGTGGGCGGATGCACTGAGCGTGGCGTATCTCCGACAGAGACTGAGGCTGTGCAGCGAAGAGGAGCTCTACGAATCGCCTGTGCTTACCGAACAGTCTCAGAACCCGCTATCTTTGTGCTTACCAGTGTCATACCGATCCAGCTGATGGCTTCAGAGAGAAAAAGAATTTTCGACAGAAGGGATGAAGGAGACAGGTCCCGCATAGCCAAGGAAGAAAGAGATTGCACGATGGTAAGCTGGCAAGAGATATGGACAAGAGAATATAGAGGACGGTGGACCGCACGGCTAGTGCCAAACATCCAGAAATGGACGGACAGGAAGCATGGAGAATTGAACTTTTTCCTCACACAATTCTTCACAGGACATGGACTGTTTTATGCCTATCTACATAAAATGGGAAAGGTAACTGTCCCAACATTTCCGCACTGTCAGAAGAGAGAAGATGATGATGCGCTGCACACCTTTTTCAAATGCACCAAATGGGCGGCTGAAAGAAGCCAGCTGCTCGCAGAGCTGGGATTAACTCCCCAAATTCCAACACCAGTAGCTGTCGTCAGCAAGATGCTGGAAGGTGAGAGGAGCTGGAGTCTTGTGACAGCGTACGCAGAGAGTATCCTGACAAGGAAGACATTGTTAGAACGAGAGAGACAGAGAAGGGAACACCTGGTCCGTCCCGCCATCCAGAACTGATGAAGTGCCCCAGGACTCAGCCTGAAGTAATGTGTTAAACAGTTCCAGGCTGATCATCCAACGTGGGAGAAAAGGAGGTGTTTTTTTAGTGGGTTTGAATCCCACATAACCTTGAAGTCGCGGATCCTTCAAGGTATCTTACGAGATCCAACTCCACCTGTGGATCTTAAAGATTTTCTCACCTGCCTGCCGAAAAAAACAAAAAAAAAAAAAAAAAAAACAAGTGCAATATAGAATTAGGTACTTCAAAGAGTGTCCCTAGTCACACTAAACTAGGGTGGTCCTTCGTTAATACTAGTCATCTTTTGATCTCAGTAATCTGAATAAATCTAACCCAAACACTAATTGATTGATTGAGCTCCTTTCTACCAGTACAGCTCTCGATTAGAAATATCAGGAGTGAGAAGCGGAGGGAAGTGGTAGATGCTGATAGGAAACCAACTAGAGGAGCTGACAGGTGTTTTCAATGATTCCATCGGTATCTGCTCCATTCTACCAGTTCAGCTATCATTCTAAAATACAGAGGAAGGGAGGAGGGGTGCAGTTTGGAAAAATGATCTAATTTGAGCCAAATTTGAGTTTGTTTTCTTAAATTTAAGATTCATTGAAAATTTACGTTTTCGAGCCACTTCAGGATGACATTCTCATGGCAAAAAATGACGTCATCCACGGAGTCGGTCACCCCCTACGCAAGGTGCGTCGGCCGGTCGTCCTCAGGCTCTTTGACCGTATTTAGCCTACACAAGGGAGAGATGGAGTACGTAATATCGTATCACTTCTTTGTGTCGAAGGGGACCGTGCGAGCGTAGGTCGGTGCCGGAGGTTATTCCTTCCCTTCCCCGGTAGTCTGGAAAGACCAACAGGGGCGTAGCCCCCCCCTCCCCCCTACCCACGCGATCTCCTTGAAAAAGCCTCCTCGATCTCGGTAAATCAATGAAAATGAAATTCAGACTTTTAAATTTTCGAATGTTCCGCCAAAGTCGAAAATTACACCGTTGATCAATAAATTCGTTATAAAATGTGAACTTCACGATCAACTCTCCAGTTTTCAACATTCGAAAATTCATCTCGAATTGAACCCTCTAAATTTGAACCGAATCGTAATATTTTTCAATGTAGATCATCCATCTGCAACGATCGTTGTTTACTCATTTTGCAACTCACATTCGTGTTTCTGATTTATTTGTCGACCTACCTCGTCTTCATCAATCCTGATCTGAGGGTGGTCTCATTCGATTCTACTTCAAATTGTTGAAAAAAACCAAACCTTTTCCATAAAAACCATAGGATTTTTTTTTTTTAATCTGGCTGTCTAGAAGCGTAAAATGCCAAATTTCGGGGAGGCGTTCAAAAATTATTTTCTAGCTCGATTCTAAAAGTTGGTTTTTCATTTTAAATGTTCCAAAAGGGCAAATATAGGGTGTTTTCTGTACAAATATAAAGCCCAATGTAAAAAAAAAAAACACAAATCTTGTTTTTGAGGAAATTTCAGCGGGTATGACTTAAAAAACCGATTTCTTAGAAAATTTGCTCGTTCACTCATAGTACATCAATGGAACTTAAAGTTTCATTATTGGACAATAACGATTTCAACTTTTTTCGGTCTCGTTGACGTGCGTCCTGCGAGTCTCTTTTGGCCGACATTTTTTTCGGAAAGTCCTTGACGCACCTCGACAGCCTCAGATTCCCAATTCGGACGGCTTATTCGACGTTGAAACGTCCATAAAGGGGAAGAAGACCTCATATTTCACTCGGAGCAGTTTTATACAGATCGAACGGGAACAGTTTTGGAGGATCTAACGGCCTTTTTCCTATATGGAGACGTCGAAGCTATGTGCCACACCCACTTGGTAAATGTTATTTCTATCGTTAGGCGTAGTTTCTCCCCTTTAATGACGTTTTAGAGCTGAATTGTAACGACTGACGCCTTTTTTCTACATGGAGAAGACGAAGCTATGTGTCACACCCACTTGGTAAATGTTATTTCTATCGTTAGGCGTAGTTTTTCCCCTTTAATGACGTTTTAGAGCTGAATTGTAACGACTGACGCCTTTTTTCTACATGGAGAAGACGAAGCTATGTGTCACACCCACTTGGTAAATGTTATTTCTATCGTTAGGCGTAGTTTTTCCCCTTTAATGACGTTTTAGAGCTGAATTGTAACGACTGACGCCTTTTTTCTACATGGAGAAGACGAAGCTATGTGCCACACCCACTTGGTAAATGTTATTTCCATCGTTAGGCGTAGTTTTTCCCCTTTAATGACGTTTCAGAGCTGAATTGTAACGACTGACGCCTTTTTTCTACATGGAGAAGACGAAGCTATGTGCCACACCCACTTGGTAAATGTTATTTCTATCGTTAGGCGTAGTTTCTCCCCTTTAATGACGTTTTAGAGCTGAATTGTAACGACTGACGCCTTTTTTCTACATGGACAAGACGAAGCTATGAGCCACACCCACTTGGTAAATGTTATTTCTATCGTTAGGCGTAGTTTTTCCCCTTTAATGACGTTTTAGAGCTGAATTGTAACGACTGACGCCTTTTTTCTACATGGAGAAGACGAAGCTATGTGCCACACCCACTTGGTAAATGTTATTTTCATCGTTAGGCGTAGTTTTTCCCCTTTAATGACGTTTCAGAGCTGAATTGTAACGACTGACGCCTTTTTTCTACATGGAGAAGACGAAGCTATGTGCCACACCCACTTGGTAAATGTTATTTCTATCGTTAGGCGTAGTTTCTCCCCTTTAATGAGGTTTTAGAGCTGAATTGTAACGACTGACGCCTTTTTTCTACATGGAGACGTCGAAGCTATGTGCCACACCCACTTGGTAAATGTTATTTCTATCGTTAGGCGTAGTTTCTCCCCTTTAATGACGTTTTAGAGCTGAATTGTAACGACTGACGCCTTTTTTCTACATGGAGAAGACGAAGCTATGTGCCACACCCACTTGGTAAATGTTATTTTCATCGTTAGGCGTAGTTTTTCCCCTTTAATGACGTTTCAGAGCTGAATTGTAACGACTGACGCCTTTTTTCTACATGGAGAAGACGAAGCTATGTGCCACACCCACTTGGTAAATGTTATTTCTATCGTTAGGCGTAGTTTTTCCCCTTTAATGACGTTTTAGAGCTGAATTGTAACGACTGACGCCTTTTTTCTACATGGAGAAGACGAAGCTATGTGCCACACCCACTTGGTAAATGTTATTTCTATCGTTAGGCGTAGTTTTTCCCCTTTAATGACGTTTTAGAGCTGAATTGTAACGACTGACGCCTTTTTTCTACATGGACAAGACGAAGCTATGAGCCACACCCACTTGGTAAATGTTATTTCTATCGTTAGGCGTAGTTTTTCCCCTTTAATGACGTTTTAGAGCTGAATTGTAACGACTGACGCCTTTTTTCTACATGGAGAAGACGAAGCTATGTGCCACACCCACTTGGTAAATGTTATTTCCATCGTTAGGCGTAGTTTTTCCCCTTTAATGACGTTTCAGAGCTGAATTGTAACGACTGACGCCTTTTTTCTACATGGAGAAGACGAAGCTATGTGCCACACCCACTTGGTAAATGTTATTTCTATCGTTAGGCGTAGTTTTTCCCCTTTAATGACGTTTCAGAGCTGAATTGTAACGACTGACGCCTTTTTTCTACATGGAGAAGACGAAGCTATGTGCCACACCCACTTGGTAAATGTTATTTCTATCGTTAGGCGTAGTTTTTCCCCTTTAATGACGTTTCAGAGCTGAATTGTAACGACTGACGCCTTTTTTCTACATGGAGAAGACGAAGCTATGTGCCACACCCACTTGGTAAATGTTATTTCTATCGTTAGGCGTAGTTTTTCCCCTTTAATGACGTTTTAGAGCTGAATTGTAACGACTGACGCCTTTTTTCTACATGGAGAAGACGAAGCTATGTGCCACACCCACTTGGTAAATGTTATTTCAATCGTTAAGAGTAGTTTTTCCCCTTTAATGAGGTTTTAGAGCTGAATTGTAACGACTGACGCCTTTTTTCTACATGGAGAAGACGAAGCTATGTGCCACACCCAGTTGGTAAATGTTATTTCTATCGTTAGGCGTAGTTTTTCCCCTTTAATGACGTTTTAGAGCTGAATTGTAACGACTGACGCCTTTTTCCTACATGGAGAAGACGAAGCTATGTGCCACACCCACTTGGTAAATGTTATTTCTATCGTTAGGCGTAGTTTTTCCCCTTTAATGACGTTTTAGAGCTGAATTGTAACGACTGACGCCTTTTTTCTACATGGAGAAGACGAAGCTATGTGCCACACCCACTTGGTAAATGTTATTTCTATCGTTAGGCGTAGTTTCTCCCCTTTAATGACGTTTTAGAGCTGAATTGTAACGACTGACGCCTTTTTTCTACATGGAGAAGACGAAGCTATGTGCCACACCCACTTGGTAAATGTTATTTCTATCGTTTGGCGTAGTTTCTCCCCTTTAATGACGTTTTAGAGCTGAATTGTAACGACTGACGCCTTTTTTCTACATGGAGAAGACGAAGCTATGTGCCACACCCACTTGGTAAATGTTATTTCTATCGTTAGGCGTAGTTTTTCCCCCTTTAATGACGTTTTAGAGCTGAATTGTAACGACTGAAGCCTTTTTTCTACATGGAGAAGACGAAGCTATGTGCCACACCCACTTGGTAAATGTTATTTCTATCGTTAGGCGTAGTTTTTCCCCTTTAATGACGTTTTAGAGCTGAATTGTAACGACTGACGCCTTTTTTCTACATGGAGAAGACGAAGCTATGTGCCACACCCAATTGGTAAATGTTATTTCTATCGTTAGGCGTAGTTTCTCCCCTTTAATGACGTTTTAGAGCTGAATTGTAACGACTGACGCCTTTTTTCTACATGGAGAAGACGAAGCTATGTGCCACACCCACTTGGTAAATGTTATTTCTATCGTTTCGCGTATTTTTTCCCCTTTAATGAGGTTTTAGAGCTGAATTGTAACGACTGACGCCTTTTTTCTACATGGAGAAGACGAAGCTAAGTGCCACACCCACTTGGTAAATGTTATTTCTATCGTTAGGCGTAGTTTTTCCCCTTTAATGACGTTTTAGAGCTGAATTGTAACGACTGACGCCTTTTTCCTACATGGAGAAGACGAAGCTATGTGCCACACCCACTTGGTAAATGTTATTTCTATCGTTAGGCGTAGTTTTTCCCCTTTAATGACGTTTTAGAGCTGAATTGTAACGACTGACGCCTTTTTTCTACATGGAGAAGACGAAGCTATGTGCCACACCCACTTGGTAAATGTTATTTCTATCGTTTCGCGTATTTTTTCCCCTTTAATGAGGTTTTAGAGCTGAATTGTAACGACTGAAGCCTTTTTTCTACATGGAGAAGACGAAGCTATGTGCCACACCCAGTTGGTAAATGTTATTTCTATCGTTAGGCGTAGTTTTTCCCCTTTAATGACGTTTTAGAGCTGAATTGTAACGACTGACGCCTTTTTCCTACATGGAGAAGACGAAGCTATGTGCCACACCCACTTGGTAAATGTTATTTCTATCGTTAGGCGTAGTTTTTCCCCTTTAATGACGTTTTAGAGCTGAATTGTAACGACTGACGCCTTTTTTCTACATGGAGAAGACGAAGCTATGTGCCACACCCACTTGGTAAATGTTATTTCTATCGTTAGGCGTAGTTTCTCCCCTTTAATGACGTTTTAGAGCTGAATTGTAACGACTGACGCCTTTTTTCTACATGGAGAAGACGAAGCTATGTGCCACACCCACTTGGTAAATGTTATTTCTATCGTTTGGCGTAGTTTCTCCCCTTTAATGACGTTTTAGAGCTGAATTGTAACGACTGACGCCTTTTTTCTACATGGAGAAGACGAAGCTATGTGCCACACCCACTTGGTAAATGTTATTTCTATCGTTAGGCGTAGTTTTTCCCCCTTTAATGACGTTTTAGAGCTGAATTGTAACGACTGAAGCCTTTTTTCTACATGGAGAAGACGAAGCTATGTGCCACACCCACTTGGTAAATGTTATTTCTATCGTTAGGCGTAGTTTTTCCCGTTTAATGACGTTTTAGAGCTGAATTGTAACGACTGACGCCTTTTTTCTACATGGAGAAGACGAAGCTATGTGCCACACCCAATTGGTAAATGTTATTTCTATCGTTAGGCGTAGTTTCTCCCCTTTAATGACGTTTTAGAGCTGAATTGTAACGACTGACGCCTTTTTTCTACATGGAGAAGACGAAGCTATGTGCCACACCCACTTGGTAAATGTTATTTCTATCGTTTCGCGTATTTTTTCCCCTTTAATGAGGTTTTAGAGCTGAATTGTAACGACTGACGCCTTTTTTCTACATGGAGAAGACGAAGCTATGTGCCACACCCACTTGGTAAATGTTATTTCTATCGTTAGGCGTAGTTTTTCCCCTTTAATGACGTTTCAGAGCTGAATTGTAACGACTGACGCCTTTTTTCTACATGGAGAAGACGAAGCTATGTGCCACACCCACTTGGTAAATGTTATTTCTATCGTTAGGCGTAGTTTTTCCCCTTTAATGACGTTTTAGAGCTGAATTGTAACGACTGACGCCTTTTTTCTACATGGAGAAGACGAAGCTATGTGCCACACCCACTTGGTAAATGTTATTTCAATCGTTAAGAGTAGTTTTTCCCCTTTAATGAGGTTTTAGAGCTGAATTGTAACGACTGACGCCTTTTTTCTACATGGAGAAGACGAAGCTATGTGCCACACCCAGTTGGTAAATGTTATTTCTATCGTTAGGCGTAGTTTTTCCCCTTTAATGACGTTTTAGAGCTGAATTGTAACGACTGACGCCTTTTTCCTACATGGAGAAGACGAAGCTATGTGCCACACCCACTTGGTAAATGTTATTTCTATCGTTAGGCGTAGTTTTTCCCCTTTAATGACGTTTTAGAGCTGAATTGTAACGACTGACGCCTTTTTTCTACATGGAGAAGACGAAGCTATGTGCCACACCCACTTGGTAAATGTTATTTCTATCGTTAGGCGTAGTTTCTCCCCTTTAATGACGTTTTAGAGCTGAATTGTAACGACTGAC
This sequence comes from Apolygus lucorum, assembly GCA_009739505.2. Taxonomy (NCBI): domain Eukaryota; kingdom Metazoa; phylum Arthropoda; class Insecta; order Hemiptera; family Miridae; genus Apolygus; species Apolygus lucorum. The sequence continues at coordinate 7,304,272 of CM019175.2, forward strand.
GCCTTTTTTCTACATGGAGAAGACGAAGCTATGTGCCACACCCACTTGGTAAATGTTATTTCTATCGTTTGGCGTAGTTTCTCCCCTTTAATGACGTTTTAGAGCTGAATTGTAACGACTGACGCCTTTTTTCTACATGGAGAAGACGAAGCTATGTGCCACACCCACTTGGTAAATGTTATTTCTATCGTTAGGCGTAGTTTTTCCCCCTTTAATGACGTTTTAGAGCTGAATTGTAACGACTGAAGCCTTTTTTCTACATGGAGAAGACGAAGCTATGTGCCACACCCACTTGGTAAATGTTATTTCTATCGTTAGGCGTAGTTTTTCCCCTTTAATGACGTTTTAGAGCTGAATTGTAACGACTGACGCCTTTTTTCTACATGGAGAAGACGAAGCTATGTGCCACACCCAATTGGTAAATGTTATTTCTATCGTTAGGCGTAGTTTCTCCCCTTTAATGACGTTTTAGAGCTGAATTGTAACGACTGACGCCTTTTTTCTACATGGAGAAGACGAAGCTATGTGCCACACCCACTTGGTAAATGTTATTTCTATCGTTTCGCGTATTTTTTCCCCTTTAATGAGGTTTTAGAGCTGAATTGTAACGACTGACGCCTTTTTTCTACATGGAGAAGACGAAGCTAAGTGCCACACCCACTTGGTAAATGTTATTTCTATCGTTAGGCGTAGTTTTTCCCCTTTAATGACGTTTTAGAGCTGAATTGTAACGACTGACGCCTTTTTTCTACATGGAGAAGACGAAGCTATGTGCCACACCCAGTTGGTAAATGTTATTTCTATCGTTAGGCGTAGTTTTTCCCCTTTAATGACGTTTTAGAGCTGAATTGTAACGACTGACGCCTTTTTCCTACATGGAGAAGACGAAGCTATGTGCCACACCCACTTGGTAAATGTTATTTCTATCGTTAGGCGTAGTTTTTCCCCTTTAATGACGTTTTAGAGCTGAATTGTAACGACTGACGCCTTTTTTCTACATGGAGAAGACGAAGCTATGTGCCACACCCACTTGGTAAATGTTATTTCTATCGTTAGGCGTAGTTTCTCCCCTTTAATGACGTTTTAGAGCTGAATTGTAACGACTGACGCCTTTTTTCTACATGGAGAAGACGAAGCTATGTGCCACACCCACTTGGTAAATGTTATTTCTATCGTTAGGCGTAGTTTTTCCCCCTTTAATGACGTTTTAGAGCTGAATTGTAACGACTGAAGCCTTTTTTCTACATGGAGAAGACGAAGCTATGTGCCACACCCACTTGGTAAATGTTATTTCTATCGTTAGGCGTAGTTTTTCCCCTTTAATGACGTTTTAGAGCTGAATTGTAACGACTGACGCCTTTTTTTCTACATGGAGAAGACGAAGCTATGTGCCACACCCAATTGGTAAATGTTATTTCTATCGTTAGGCGTAGTTTCTCCCCTTTAATGACGTTTTAGAGCTGAATTGTAACGACTGACGCCTTTTTTTCTACATGGAGAAGACGAAGCTATGTGCCACACCCACTTGGTAAATGTTATTTCTATCGTTTCGCGTATTTTTTCCCCTTTAATGAGGTTTTAGAGCTGAATTGTAACGACTGACGCCTTTTTTCTACATGGAGAAGACGAAGCTAAGTGCCACACCCACTTGGTAAATGTTATTTCTATCGTTAGGCGTAGTTTTTCCCCTTTAATGAGGTTTTAGAGCTGAATTGTAACGACTGACGCCTTTTTTCTACATGGAGAAGACGAAGCTATGTGCCACACCCACTTGGTAAATGTTATTTCTATCGTTTCGCGTATTTTTTCCCCTTTAATGAGGTTTTAGAGCTGAATTGTAACGACTGACGCCTTTTTTCTACATGGAGAAGACGAAGCTAAGTGCCACACCCACTTGGTAAATGTTATTTCTATGGTTAGGCGTAGTTTTTCCCCTTTAATGAGGTTTTAGAGCTGAATTGTAACGACTGACGCCTTTTTTCTACATGGAGAAGACGAAGCTATGTGCCACACCCACTTGGTAAATGTTATTTATATCGTTAGGCGTAGTTTTTCCCCTTTAATGAGGTTTTAGAGCTGAATTGTAACGACTGACGCCTTTTTTCTACATGGAGAAGACGAAGCTATGTGTCACACCCACTTGGTAAATGTTATTTCTATCGTTAGGCGTAGTTTTTCCCCTTTAATGACGTTTTAGAGCTGAATTGTAACGACTGACGCCTTTTTTCTACATGGAGAAGACGAAGCTATGTGCCACACCCAGTTGGTAAATGTTATTTCTATCGTTTCGCGTATTTTTTCCACATTGATGACGTTCGAAGCGTGTTCCTAGTAAACTCGATACAACTTGCTCCGAATCGAACCACAACGTGTATTTATGCTAATTCGTCGGCTCTAACATTACCGCTCGTTTCAACGTGGCGGTTCTCATAATATTTGAAATTGCCAGATGAGCAATTACTGAGATCAAAAGCTTCCGGAATTGAACGGATCAATCTCGAGAATTATCCGCGCACATAATCGTGGAAAAATTATCCGCCTACCCGAAGGGGAGACCTCAGGAATATTTAGAGTCGAAATGAGTGGTTTTTTCGGAAATTGTAACGACTGGGAAATTATAGCTGATTGGTGATTCAAAAGCGAGAAATGATGTCACTTCTCGACACCCACGTGGCAATTATTTGTCACGGAACCTCCCCCCCTCCTTCACCATCTAAAATAACCGCCAAGTGGGTGTGGCACATAGCCTCGTCGTCTCCATGTAGGAAAAAGGCGCCGGTCGTTACATTTCAGTTCTAAAACGTCATTAATGGGGATCGATACAAAGTCCGCCATTGCTCATTATTTGTAAAGATTGTAAACACATTTGTAAAGATGACTTTATAGCTAAATATATGGACGAATTTACTGACTTCATAAACGACAAACTTTGATTTATTTCAGAAATAATTGTATATTTTTCAATGTTTTATTTATTTTAATTTAATACTTCATTTAGTTGAACCAGTCAAGTCATTTTGATATAGATTAATGGTGTCAATATTAGTAAAATACTATGTGAAAATTGCCAGTAGTCAGCAATGGGAGCAGGCATTCGCTTTCGTAATATTAAAAAACGTCTGCCAAGTTGGGTGGGCAGTATAGCTTCCTCACTCATTGTAACATGGACGTATAGAATCAGTTGGCGAAAAAATTATGATTCAAAGAGTTATTGAATACCAAAATATTAGCGGTCCACCGTCTAGGACCTAACCCACACAATCCCTGAAAATTTCATCGAAATTGGTTGAATAGTTGCGGAGTTTTGGTTGTAACAATAAATTTAAAGTTCGCGCATGCGCAGCGGCTATTGCTTGACCAATTTGATTGAAACTTAAAGGGTGTCTCTTAGAAGTTAGTCCCTAACTAACCTCCAAATTTGAGCAAAATCGGTTCATTAGAAACCGAGGTTCCAGGAAATTCACGTTTGAGCATGCGCACTCGCTCCTATTGGTCCGAAGGTGCTGAAATTGATAGGGGACCGTCTAGGACCTAACCCGCACAATCCCTGAAAATTTCATCAAAATCGGACCACAGGTTAGTATAGTTTTGCCCGGGACAAGGATTGACCACAGACAGACCGACAGACACGGTACCAAAATTGTTCGGGATGCTCTAAAACGCAAAAAGCAAGTGGAAATTTTGATTTGAGGACATTTTTTTTTCACTTCTTTCACGAATACAAAGCTTCCCTACCTTCGGTAGTGAGGAAGCAAAAAACTATCGATATTTTTAGATTTTTTTTTCTTTTGAAGAATCGGAGAATCGATTAAAAAATTCGAGAATCGGTCCGATTCTTTTCGTACAATGTAGTCAACAGCCAACACTACCTCAATGGAGAAGGAAAATTGATGAAGATCATTGATTATTACTACCTAATGATCACAAAATGAGAAACACTACCTCAACCTGTCCTGATAATTCAAGACGTCATTTTCTTATCCTCAGTTCACGAAGAAAAAAATAGTTTGTTATCATTTACGCAGGATGTATACACCTTTTTCGTGACATGAATTGTCAAAAACATAAAGTTTCAAATCCTACTACCTGCATCTTTCAAATGAATAGAATTTAAGGAAAACTTTGTATAAATTGGGATCAAAAGTTAGCTCCAGCTTTTACTTGGGTATGACTTTTGCTTGAAAAGTATCGATTCTTGAAAAAATCGATACTTTTGAAGAATCTGACATCCCTAGCGCTTTGTTGCCAGATCTACCTATGCCTTGCCTCAGGGTTTCTTAGATTGCCACATAGAGGTGTGTCGGTACAGCTGTACCGGGACTGTGGAACCGAGTATCAGGTTGGAATGGTTCCACGCAGTGACAAAAACTCGACCCTTACCGGTCCAGTTCCACGGACTGATAAGATATCTTGAAATGGCTCTGGACCGGGAAGAGAATCTTTTCCATCGGTCCAGTTCCATCCTCACCAATCAGAATGATCTGATCAATCATCTCATCAATCTGATCATTCTGATTGGTGAGGATGGAACTGGACCGGTAAGGATGGAACCAGACCGATAAGATATCATAGAGAATGGTTCAATGGCTCTGGACAGGTAAGCATGGATCTTGTCCTCAGTTCTGTTCCATGTTGTACCTGGAAGCGCCCTTACTACTTCCATGGACTGAGAATGGTTCATGGAATGGCTCTTGAGCGAGAAGTTATCTTCTGGACAGGTTAGCATGGAAGTTGTCTCCAGTTTTATTAATTTATTATTGTCATGTTAAGTTCTTAAACTGCAACGTCATTATTCTTTCCTTGAATTGTTTGGTAACTATTATTTATAATAAATTGCCTCTTTTGTAACACTTGTTCAAATTCCTTCCTTTTAGCGGATTGTCAAGGAAACTGATGCTATTGTATTGCAAGTTGAAATCATAAGCATGGAAGAAGGACGATAGGGATTTGACTGCCTGCTTCATCCATGCCATGTGAGTGGGATTTGATCGCCTGTACCGGTAATGGAACTGTACCGGTAATTTGGAACAGTTACATCTTTGTCACCGTAACCGTTGGAACCGTTCCAGGGAAATACCTGGACCGACACACCCCTATTGCCACATAGAATTGATACCCTTCAGAAAATATTATCAAAAACTCCGATACCAATTCTGTAAAATTTCCTCATTATTGGATCTATTTTGACCATTTATGTCACGAAAAGGTGTTGTTAGGAATAGCTCCTGCTGTAAATGATGACCAACTGGGGATACGAGAATGACGTCATGAATTATCTGGACAAGTTGAAGTGGTGCTTCTGCTTCTTATTTTGTGATAATGATGTAATAATCAACGATCTTCGTCAATTTTCCTTCCACATTGAGGTTGTTGACTAAAATTTATTTCCCTGATCAGCTAGGTAATGAAAAAAATCGGACGGATTCTCGAATTTTTGAATCGATTCTTCGGGAGGAAAAAAATAATTTAAAAATACCTATCGATAGTTGTTTTCAAACACCTGAGAAGTTATGCGCTCGATGAACTTCACCCTATCCTCATATTATCTCAAAAATTCCACCGAAATCGGCCAAAAAATCGAAGTTTCACCAGTAACGATCATTAGCGGACACGAAATCGCAGATTGTGCGTTTGTGGCGCACAGCTTCCTCGTTCAGCCATTGAGTAACGTTTCGCGAGACTCGAGCGACCTGGCGGAGGCCTCGAGAAACTCCTTAGTTCGTCGAGTTCACCGCCAGAGCGCTCTGGAGTGGAGACCTTCCTGACGACAGAGTAACGCTCGGACAACGCTGATGAGAATTTCAATTTTCATTCCTCCCGAACAACTTCCACAATTTCCACCCAATTTTTTATTATATTTTCAGAAATTGTATTTGTTTTGATATTGGGACTTAGGAAGTATAAATTGAATCGTATGATCACCAAATTCTGAGGGAAGCAGAGAGTTTAAGTTTTGAGTTTCTACCATGAACAGAGTCTTCTACGTATGGATTCGGTGGAGCTACGTGCCACACCCACCTGGCAGACTTTATAGTTTGATATTTTCACAAATAAACATAAATTACATTATTTTCACCTATTTTACTTCAAAAATGCACTTCGCTGTTGAAATTTACGTTTTATTTCAGGAAAATTTCCACGTAAGAAATGAGAAGAAAAATCTAAATAACTTGAAAAGAAAAAAATTCTTCGTGAAACCAGAAGACTTTTCAGTTCGATTTTTCCACGTAAAAATGGTTAAAAACCAGTACTTACACCAGGTACTTAAGTAGGGTTAATATTTTCAAAGCGTGGTTCAACTCCAGAGTGCCAGAAACATACCTGAAAACGAAAAGTGAACGTTTTAGTGTGAAGAAAGACGTAACAAAAGAAAATTGCACAAATTCTCCTCGAATTGAATTAAAAGAGCAGTTTCAGCAAATGAGGGAATTTTCGAAGAAATATCAACCATATTTATACAATAATTTGTATACTTACTTCGTAAGGTAGAATTCTTCTAGGAAATAATGAAATATTGATACGTTTTTAATAATAATTTCAAGTAAAACCTTTAAAAAACAAATGTCTATCATTTTTATTATTATTTTATTTGTTTTATTATTATTATTATTTTCGAAATTTTGATTTTGGAGGAGCGACATGTTTTTCTAATACAAAGCCTTTTTATCTACAATATAGAGGAAGAGATACAACTGACAACTGTCAATAACTGGTGAAGTTGAAGCTTAGGAAGTCTCATATCCAATATGAAGTCAATCACTGATCCTTATTGGGGATCGGTGGAAGAAGAAAGTAGTGGTAAGGGAAGTAGTGGTAATGATATGCACGTATTATGAGAGAAAAGAGTCGAGGTAAATAAAGTTATTGTAATAAACAATGGAGTAGTGAGAAACGTAGTGAAAAAGGAAAGTAGTGGTAAGGGAAGTTGTAGTGACATGAAAGTACAATGAGATGAAAGGGAAGTAGTGGAAAGGGAAGTTGTAGTGAAATGAAATTAGTATGAGATGAAAGTGCAAAAGAATGTACCTAAAGGAAAAAAAAATGTAGTAAGAAAAGTACCCAGTGTAAAAGGGAAGTAGTGTCATGAAAGTAGTGTGCGGTAAGTAGTTTCTATGAGAAAAGCAGTATGAGGCAAATGTGAAATAGATAAAATTTATCTATTTACTTTTTAAAAATTTATTTATTTATTTTTTTATTTAATAAAAAAAAATAAAAAATAAAAAAAACAGAGGAATGTAATGAATGTAATGAGTGTGACTTGAAAGTAGAAAACAAATTAGGGCGAGGAATGTAATTTGAGAGGAAAGTAGTGGTAGTTGAATGCAGTAAGAGCGGAAAGTATTAGTAAAGAAAAGAGAACAGAAAAGAACTAGTGGTGAGGAATGTAACGCCAATACTGAGAAAATTAGAAGTGGTAAGGAATGTAATGTAAAAGGGAATGTAATGTAATGTGGTAAGGGATGTAATGTAAAAGGGAAAGTACCTTTAGGACTTCATTTGTTAACCAGACGTAGGCAAAAAAAATACTAAAATTTGAGGCCAAAATCGCTTCAAAAAAATTTTTTTTGTTCAGGTAGTATTTTTTAAGAAAACGCTGCAAATTATTACACAATGGTTTATTATTTTCTATATACAGGGTGTAACGGTTAAGGTCGTACCACCGGCCAGGGTTCGATTCTACAACTAATTTGTGACTTTTTTGTCTCTTGACTTTTTTTTCTTAACCCCCTTAAAATCGGTCTTTTTCCACTTTTAAGATTTTTTTCGTATTTTCGACCTTACGCCATTAAAACAGCCATAACTCCCTTGTTTTTCAGTCAAAATTCAAATGTAATTATACCGTTGGGAAGAGCGTTAAATTATCTATCTCCCTAGTGTTAAATAAAACTTCTTAAAGAAGACTAAGATGTTGAAAAATGAGCCCAAATAGTAAAATCTCGAAAATCTCGGAAATTTTTCGTTTTTTCAAACGTTTGTAACACTAACTGAAACTGCCGATTAAGTTCTCACTGTAACCCTAAAAGTTGACCCAAAATCTCAGCTTTCCAACGGTATGGTCATAAAATTGTTTACAGTGGACTAATCGTGTAAAATCCTCGTTCCCGTGCCAAAAACCGTGGATCTTCCAGTGAAAATCGACGTTTTTCGCGAAAATAGACATTTTTACCCTAAAATGAGTTGGGCAGCCATCTTTTCGTACTTTGTCTCACTGATTCAAATGATGACACAAGACTTATCGGAAAAGCAGTCACTGATATCTTGTCCAACTCACTTTTCGAAAATTGTCTTAATTACTCCTGAGACACCACAACTACGTAAAAACCGATTTGTTGGCCCATTAAGCCTATTGTAGACGTAAAATTCGGTTGTTTAGCAGTTGTCATATTAAATTTGGATAAACCGTGGTAGGCTTAATGGATCAACAAAGCGGTTGTCACCTGGCTGGAGAGGCTGGGACTTCTCACCCGTAAGACCAAAGATGATTTGGGGAAATTAACGAAAAAATGAAATAATACTGTATTAGGTAAGTAACTATTTATGTGTAAAATAGTAATAAATAATTAAAAGAGCCTGGGAAAAATCATGTGTTTTCTGGAGTTTCTTCATAAAAGGTTTTCGAAGTGCCCTCCATTCTGGTCCAAGCAGAAACGGCTCCTGCGTCGAATGCCATCAACAGCTCGCTCCAGCTCATGTGCATTCTGTCGGATTGCGTCACTGCAAAGGTAGATGCTCTCCACCAAATCATCTCGAGTTTCTGGTCGAACACATGATTTTTCCCAGGCTCTTTTAATTATTTATTACTATTTTACACATAAATAGTTACTTACCTAATACAGTATTATTTCATTTTTTCGTTAATTTCCCCAAATCATCTTTGGTCTTACGGGTGAGAAGTCCCAGCCTCTCCAGCCAGGTGACAACCGCTTTGTTGATCCATTAAGCCTACCACGGTTTATCCAAATTTAATATGACAACTGCTAAACAACCGAATTTTACGTCTACAATAGGCTTAATGGGCCAACAAATCGGTTTTTACGTAGTTGTGGTGTCTCAGGAGTAATTAAGACAATTTTCGAAAAGTGAGTTGGACAAGATATCAGTGACTGCTTTTCCGATAAGTCTTGTGTCATCATTTGAATCAGTGAGACAAAGTACGAAAAGATGGCTGCCCAACTCATTTTAGGGTAAAAATGTCTATTTTCGCGAAAAACGTCGATTTTCACTGGAAGATCCACGGTTTTTGGCACGGGAACGAGGATTTTACACGATTAGTCCACTGTAAACAATTTTATGACCATACCGTTGGAAAGCTGAGATTTTGGGTCAACTTTTAGGGTTACAGTGAGAACTTAATCGGCAGTTTCAGTTAGTGTTACAAACGTTTGAAAAAACGAAAAATTTCCGAGATTTTCGAGATTTTACAATTTGGGCTCATTTTTCAACATCTTAGGCTTCTTTAAGAAGTTTTATTTAACACTAGGAAGATAGATAATTTAACGCTCTTCCCAACGGTATAATTACATTTGAATTTTGACTGAAAAACAAGGGAGTTATGGCTGTTTTAATGGCGTAAGGTCGAAAATACGAAAAAATCTTAAAAGTGGAAAAAGACCGATTTTAAGGGGGTTAAGAAAAAAAAGTCAAGAGACAAAAAAAGTCACAAATTAGTTGTAGAATCGAACCCTGGCCGGTGGTACGACCTTAACCGTTACACCCTGTAGATCACTCGTCTACAAAATCACCAACCATCCAATAACAAAAAAAAATCAAAAAAAAAAAAAAAAAAAAAAAACGTCTGCCAAGTGGGTGTGGCACATAGCTTCCTCGTATCCATAACCCGATTATATAGATGATCCGATGCATAGTAGTTAATCTCAAAACACCAATCTCTAAGTACCTTTCACTACTCTCATAGGGGACCATCTACACGCTAATCTAGACAATCCTAGAAAATTTCATCGAATTCGGACGAAAAATGTAAGTGCGGTAGTGATTGGATCAAAAAATTTCCTAGCTTCACTGGGAGTTGAACCTGGGACTTCTGGGTGGGAGTCCAGAGCATTGCTTACTGTCCTATAAAGGGGTTGGGGTTGGGATCCTCAGGTCACACACGACTGTTACGGCTGTTACAAGGATTTTACGTTTGCGCATGCGCAGAGGCTACTGTAAGATTTTAAGGCCTTGATTTTCATTGGGGACCATCTACAACCTAATCCACGTAGTCCCTGAAAATGTCATCGAAATCGGGTAGAAATTGTGGAAGTTATGGCTGTTACAAGCAATTCACGTTCGCGCATGCGCATCGGCTACTAACAATCCGGGGGTGATGATTTTCATAGGAAACCATCTAAACACTAATCTGTAACATCCCTGAAAATTTCATTGAAATCGGATGGAAAATGTGGAAGTTACGGCCGTTACAAGGAAATTCACGTTTGCGCATGCGCAGTCGCTTTTATCAGTCCGAGGATGATGATTTTCATAGGGGACCGTCTACACACCAACCCGCACAATTCCTGAAAATTTCATTGAAATCGGATGGAAAATGTAGAAGTTATGGCCGTTACAAGGAATTCACGTTCGCGCATGCGCAGTCGCTTCTATCAGTCCGAGGATGATGATTTTCATAAGGGACCGTCTACGCACCAACCCACACAATCCCTGAAAATTTCATCGAAATCGGACAATAACTTCGTATAGTTATGCGCGTTACAAGGAATTCATGACAGACAGACAGACAGACACACAGACACGGAACCAAAATTGTTCAGAAAGGTCTAAAACGCAAAACGCGAGTGAAAATTTTGATTTTGGAGAACTTTTTTTTTTCGTCCTTGAAAAGTGAAAACAAAGCTTCCGCTACCTTGGTAGACTCGGAAGCAAAATCAAAAAAAAATCGAAAAAAAATCAAGAAAAATAATCCAAATCACCAACCATCGATCGCATTTCGGTCAGCTCTAATTTGAACGGAGATTAGGCCTCTTTTGCGATTCACACTCGTGTTTTGATTTATATATATGTATATTTCAATTTAAACCCTTAAATTTTCGTAGGGAGCGAACGGTTTGTCCTACAGAGCTCCGCGTGGTCTCAAAAAATTCTAAAAATTCTATAGAATCTTAAATTGAAGGAAAAACAATACCTTTATATCAAAATTTTTTGAGTTAGGGCGTTTTCAAAATTTCAAAATTGATTTTGGAACCCTTAGGAGTGGCCTACATCAACCAAAAGCTTCGGGGCACAACTAGACCCCAAATGGAGCCTACATACCAAATTTCATCAAAATCGGTCAATGCTAAGTGGCAAAAGTGCCGCCCACGGCGGACGGACGGCCAAATTTTTATTCGATTTTTGGATTCTACGTACCTTGAAACGTAAACCATCAAATTTTGAGGGGGTGTTAAAATTTTTTTTTTCTTGGTCAATTCCAAAGGTTCATTATTGAAAATAATAAACCAAAATACCTCAAGTATGGGGCCACTTCGTATATTCCCAGCCAATTCAAAATTTTCCAAAATGGAGGCAGATTTTTTTATTTTTTTGTAACCTAGCATCGTTATTGGTCGTAGTGACGCAGGGAGGTAAATGACGTACCATTTTTCGTTGTCCTCAAACGACAAAAGACCTCCTCCAGCTCATTGTCGCCTTTTCACCCAAATTTTTCTTTTCTAGTCGTCGATAGGCAACAAAGAGGTATTCGAAGAGCGCGATGGGGGGGGGGGGGGGGGTACCCATACATCATCCGATCACCTCCAGGAAGGTGAAAAAAAAGTTGCGTAACGTTTTGACCTCGTTTCTTTTCTTAATTTTTTTCGTTGTTTCCCTCCGTATATTTCTCCTCTCGGATATTCCTGCTTTGAACTGCAGGTTTTTTATTTTTTGTCTTCAACGGTTTCGACACGATGAACAAAACACCCACGTTCCAACGGTAAAGTAAACACGGGGTAAAGTCTACCCCACTTCGAGAATATCATCCTACAACTAATTTCCAACAAAAAGTTCGTTCTTCATATTTTCGTTTAACCCTTTTTTCGGTGGTTTTTTTCACATTTTAATTGTTTTCGTATTTCAAGTTTCTGTGAGCTCGTAGGAAAAAGCGTGAAATATATCTGTAGGGTCAGCGAATATCAACTCTACACGAGATCAATATCGACACTCCTAACGGTTTATAGGTCTACATCTCGAGTTAACTTAGCAGAAAAAAGTACAGAGGCGTCTGGAGATCCAGCGGCTCGTCCTCGACACAAGCGCTCCCAGCGGCCTTCCTGCTAACTCTCTTATCTCATTCTCACGCTCAATTTGAGTTTGTAATAATAATAATCATAGATGGTGCATGATGAACTTCGTTGAGGTCTCATCAATGGTTGGAGGTAGGTAGTCCAGGTCAATAAAAAACCTTTTTCTTTCCTAAGTATCTACCTAAAAAAAATAGGTAATTGTTTTTACAAGACAAGCTTCATTCTTCGGTAACTGAAGGCACTTGCAGCGAATTTTCCAAAAAATGAAGCTATTGCAATCGTCTAAAAAAAACCGGGGTGAAGTTAGCAATAGATTCTAGCAACAGAAAAACGTCTGCCAAGTGGGTGTGGCACATAGCTTCCTCGTATCCATAACCCGATTATATAGATGATCCGATGCATAGGTAGTAGTTAATCTCAAAACACCAATCTCCAAGTACCTTTCACTACCCTCATAGGGGACCATCTACACGCTAATCTGGACAATCCTAGTAAATTTCATCAAATTCGGATGACAAATAAAGTGAGTAGATGTATGTGATTAGATCAAAAAAATACTTAGCCTCGGCTGGGATTCGAACCCGCGACCCCTGGGGGACAGTTGAAGTTACGGCTGTTACATGGAATTTACGTTTGCGCATGCGCAGTCGCTTCTATCAGTCCGGGGATGATGATTTTCATAGGGGACTATCTACAACCCAATCCACATAATCCCTGAAAATTTCATTGAAATCGGGTAGAAAATGTAGAAGTTATGGACGTTACAAGGAAATTCACGTTTGCGCATGCGCAGTGGCTACTATCGGTCCGAAGGTGATGATTTTCATGGGGGATCATTCAAATACTAGTCTGTAACATCCCTGAAAATTTCATTAAAATCGGATGGAAAATGTAGAAGTTATGGCCGTTACAAGGAATTCACGTTCGCGCATGCGCAGTCGCTTCTAACGGTCCGGGGATGATTATTTTCATAGGGGACCGTCTATACACCAACCCCCACAATCCCTGAAAATTTCATAGAAATCGGACAATAACTTTGTAAAGTTATGCGCGTTACAAGGAATTCATGACATACACACAGACAGACAGACACGGAACCAAAATTGTTCAGAAAGGTCTAAAACGCAAAACGCGAGTGGAAATTTTGATTTCGGAGAACTTTTTTTTTCGTCCTTGAAAAGTGAAAACAGCTTCCGCTACCTTGGTAGACTCGGAAGCAAAAATTAGCCTTGGCTGGGATTCGAACCTGGGACAGTTCTATGCGCTACAGTTCTGAGCTGTTGAGGCCTAGTAACGTAATGAATAGGATTTGAGATTCTCACAGGGGACCATCCCTCTATGAATGAATCCCTCTATGAAGAACCATTCTCTATGATTCTCATATGGGACCATCTAAACACTACTTCTGCAACATCCCTGAAAATTTCATTGAAATCGGATGGAAAATGTAGAAGTTATGGCTGTTACAAGGAATTCACGTTTGCGCATGCGCAGTGGCTACTATCAGTCCGAAGGTGGTGATTTTCATAGGGGACCATCTAAATACTAATCTGTGACATCCCTGAAAATTTCATAGAAATCGGACATTAACTTCGTATTACAAGGAATTCATGACTGACGGACAGACACACAGACACGGAACCAAAATTGTTCAGAAAGGTCTAAAACGCAAAACGCGAGTGAAAATTTTGATTTTGGAGAACTTTTTCTTTCGTTCTTGAAAAGTGAAAACAAAGCTTCCGCTACCTTGGTAGACCCGGAAGCAAAATCGATGGGGAACCTACCAATAGATTCTGGCGATAACTTTTTTCTGTTCGGATGGATTGCTTTTATGAAAAACATTTTGTTTTTACAACAATATGAATCATTCCCGACCTAAAATTGATTTGCAAAGACAGAAAAGACGAGTTCCGCTACCTTGGTAGACTCGGAAGCAAAAGTTAATGCTAACCCGGATGGAAGTGGAGTTGAGGAAAAAGGGAGAAACAGACATGAAGATCTCTAGTAGGATACTCTAGTAGGATAGGTACTAGGTCCCTGGAAACAGAGGAGATAAGAGAGTTAGCAAGAAGGCCGCTGGGAGCGCTTGGGTCGAGGACGAGCCGCTGGATCTCCAGACGCCTCTAAAAAGTACACTCCTTTATCGCAAGAAACTTTCGAAGAGAATATATTTTTCATAATTCAAACAAATATCAGATGAGGAAAAATCATATTGAAAATGGATTTAGTAATCATAAGACCGAGATATTAAATTTGATTATAATTTACCTAACAACTGTTCGTGAAGCGAACATACTCCCCCCGCTGATAGCTGTCATCTCTTGGCCTCTTCTGATTTTGGTTCAAGTTTGGCTGACAAAAAGTCGACTGGTTCCTCACCCGTCGCCTCTTCCAAATGGTTCCTGCCCGTTGACTCTGACCAGTTTTCTGCAGGGACATTAGAGTTTTCTCGTATTTGGCATGCTCGCTTCTTTTTCTTTCTTTTTTACTTCTTCTTTTCTTTATCCCTATTAGAGAACTTCATCAATAATTTTTTTTTGCGTCGGTTTTTGATGAATCGTTTTCAATAGCGTTCCATCCTGCGCGAGCAGGACTACTATCCTTCAACAGGCTTTCAATCTCCTCGACGTCATCTTGTCCTCGGGTCATCAAAAAATCCAGCTCGGTCTCGGGAATTTGGTTTTGAAATCCTCTCCTATGTGTCATTTGCCAATGTGTTGAACTACTTGATGTGCAGGTGGTTGTGCCATTCCTGGGAATATTCCCGTAGAGCACCCATCCTAGCCACGTAAGCGAAATAACTGGTCCTCTCCAGGGTCCTGAAAATGACTTGCGGACGAACAAAAGTGGCCAGTTATCTTGCCCTATAAGAATCCTAGGGACAGGACCTTCAGGGTTCATCACTTCGCCCTTCTTCACATGTGGCCAATCCTTTGAAAGTTTCTCAATATCTACCGACTGAGACTGCAATCCCAAATTCTTGATGGTCCTTGCCTTGAAAATATCGAATTGTTTTGCATCTTTCTTATTTTGAGAAATTTTGTGACTACTTTTGAATCTTCCTCCGTTCTAGTTACATTGCCTGTCCATGACAACGTCAAAGGTCGTACTTCTCCCTTCAATCCCACTTCATTTGCCAGTTCGCTTTCAATCATTGTTAGAGAGGAGCCTTCATCAAGGAGCGCAAAGGTATCTCTCGATCCCGCTGGTCCTGTCACTCTCACCGGTAAAATCTTGAGAACTGTGGTCCATTTGTTTGAAATTTCAGGTCGGCTGGAAATCTCATGCGCCTGCACAGCCCCAGAGACACTACTGATAGCTGCTTCTGTTTTGTGCAGTGTAGTATGATGTGTTCCATTGCAAGATGCACACACACTCATGTCCCTACATCTGAATGAACTGTGCTCTGGCTTAAGACATCTGAAACAAATTTTCGATTTCGTAGCCCAATCCCAACGATTCTGCACGGTTTCTTTCAACCACTTACTGCAATCGCCCAGTTTGTGAAACTGATTCGAACAAAACTGGCAACTTTCCATCCTTTCTGATAGAGATTTGTCATCAGTAGTCCCTTGGACAGTTGACCCAAACATGGGTACAGACGTGGTCTGACCCAGGACACTGTACGCATCAGCTCTTCTCTCTAACCAGACAGCAAATTCGTTTATTCTTGGCATTGACATCCCTAAACTTGTGACGTGCTCACCCCACTGAACTTTTAGGGTGCCAGGCAATTTACGTACTAGTTTATACAACATTGATGGTTCAATAAGAAAATCTGTACAATCTAAAATCTCGATTGTAGTAACATAACTCTGTACATCAGAAGAGAAGGCAACGACGGCACCATAATCGCCTTCCTTCATTTCTGGCTGGCTCACCAATCGCTCACCAATTTTTCCGATCACGTACTCGGACCTTCCAAATCGTCTCTCTAAAATTTCTAGTATTTTGTCCACCCCATCTGGAAGTGCCAACAGGGCGTACACAGCTTTCCTAGCCTCTCCAGTCAAACACACACAAAGGCGCTATCTCCAAAAACGGAGATTTGAGAAAAACGCAAAAGAAATTATCAACAGTGCAAAATTCCTAAAATAATGGCTATTTACTTTAGACTCTTTAATATCCTCAATTAATTTTCAAGCTATAATCGTCAAGAAGGCCAATAATAGTTTTGTTGAATTTGAGTTTTTGTGAAATTAAAAGAAAATAAAAAATCTGGAAGATTGATGGACGACACCTTTGTGCTTTAAGGTATCGAAATCCTCTCGAATAAAAATTTTAAAAAGTCCTTTCATGCAGCACGAATTAATGAGCGAATTTTCAAAGATATCTTCCAGTTGAAGCTATGGTTGAGAAAATAAACAACGGTGTAGGCAATTACTTTTAGAAAAGTTTTAGCATGGAACATGCTTTAGCCATCACCTAACAGGGCAAAAACGTGACGAAACCGTGGAACGAAAGTAGCACGGGATTTTGCAATGATTTTCAATTACAACCGACCCGTTCCTAGGGAAATGTATCGCCGTTAGTTTTCATCCCACGAAAATCGTTCGCTACTCGTTAAAAAACTCTCAATGGGGGGTGCGCATGATTTTTTTTTCAATTTTTAATGGAAAGTAGACCTCATCCTGAGAATTTTGACATCAGCCGTTCTCTTTTTGGATGAGTAGATCTTTTTCTATGATTTTTCAAAGTTTCGAATGTTTATGACGTCACGCTCGCCTCCCGCCTGCAGGTCGATTCTGTAACTCGCTATTTGGTTGACGTTATGGCGTCGGATTCGGTATCCCTCCCGTGCAACGACAGGTCGATAACGACATTGGAATTCTCTAATCGGGCATAGCGAAGTTTGGTCGTTGCATTTCAAAATAACGACGTCGCTATGTGATCCGACAATATTCCGGTCTAGAGCGAGCGAAAGGTAGCAACGCGTGATTTTTAGCCAATGGGAAGACGTATTGATAATAGTTTCCAATTGTTATCACGGGTAGAAGATCACTGCAGTTTGCAAAATGTCGGATTCATATTTTTTGCCGTGATGAATATACAAAGGAATGACGCGTAAAAACGGAGTTTTTCTCGTGATTCGTGCTTTTGTATCATGGAATAATGATAAATGGAAAGAATTACTTTTCATAAATCGGATTCATCAGTCACATTGGTATGAATTTCGTCCGTCCACGATGCTTCGAATAATCAACTGCCTGTCCATCTTACTACAAGGTAAGAATCGTCTTGAATCGTCTTGTTATTTATCGTTTATTCATACTCACACATTCATACTTATTGGTACCATCAACTACTTTGAGTGAGAAGTCCATAGCTAACTGCCTAATTGTGTGCGGTATACATTATTGTTACAGATTCCGGGAAACAAGTACCTAACCCCTACTCACGAAAATTTCGGAGTTCTCGATGTCTTTTCAGAACAAAATAGATGTATTTCACTCTCAAGGGTAAAGAACACCTAATATCACTTCAAAATTTATGAATCGCTGTTTTACTCATGTAAAGTTTCATGTATGTTATAAGACTGAATGAACATAATATTATTATTGTATTCAATAAAACGTAAGATTCATGACGTAATTTATTTATCTACCTTCACATTCATATTTCTTTGATTCAATTTTATGTTACAATTTTCATCTACCACGTCATATTCTCTCCTACCGTCGACGTCGATTACGGATATAAACAATCGTAAATTCGTGGTAAATATTTTCTCAGGTAGGTAATAGCAGGTAAGTTGGTATAAAAAAGAGCATTATCATCACAATTATTTTAGCAAAAAATTATCAATTTTAGGGGTTTTCTTCATTTTAGGAAGTTTTTATGCAGGCACACATTTAATAAAATAGTTAAAAATTCAAATAGAATCTACCTATTTTATAAACTAACTATTTTAATTTTATGTACTTACCTACCCATTTCCGAAAATGACAGTATAATTATTTTTATCATCATTCAATGTTGATAATATCAACATTTATATTATAAAAAATGCTGTTGAAAGTTTGTCAAAAACTTCAAAAACTCAATTCCATTGAAAATACTCCCTTTACTATGATCAACAGAGTGCATGAATTTCTATACGGATTAACAGCTTGAAATAATATAAATACTACGATTTTTGTTTAATACAATTGTAGAAAAAAATCAAGTAAGACACAAATTAAAACGGCGAATAAACTGCTCATTATGAGGGTCGGAAATTATTTTTTAAATATTCACCAGAAATTATGTACGAATGTATAAATTTTATTCTCAAAATGATTTGATTAACAAAACTAATAACCCACAATACGGAAATGAACAGAGCAACTCGGAAACTTAAATATGACTTCGAATAGGTTAGGAATTAAAGAGCGTTTTAAGCTACTTTTTCATAAAGACGGCTGTCGTAATCCATACCGGGGGGTTTCGAGCCGCCGAGATGGTAACGACCCTTTTCGGCCGAAATAGCGACGACTGAGCGACAGTTGTCGCTATTTCGCGTCTGCAGAATCGCGATCGTCGCTATTAATCGTTATTGTTATCATAACGACACTTCGTTGTCGCTATTATCCCATAACGAGTTAGAGAATCGACCTACTGGGCGGGACCCCCTTCAGCCCACTGTGACGTCATAAAAGTTCGAAACTTTGAAAAAAGTTTATGATTTAATCATAAAAAAAGGTCTTCTCACGCTAGAAGGTAGCGTTGATGTCAAAATTCTCAGAACGAGGTCTAGTTTAGATTAAAAAACGTCTGCCAAGTGGGTGTGGCACATAGCTTCTCCGTATTCATAACCACAGCCTCCACCCACTGGTTAATTAATCATAGGTTAATTAATCATCATTAATCATAGGTTGAATTATTATTTTGGTTTATTATTTTCAATAATAAACCGTTGGTGATTTTGATTATTTTTTAAATTTTTTTATTTTTTTTTTTTTATTTTGGTTTATTATTTTCAATAATGAACCTTTGGAATCGACCAAGAAAGAAAAAATTTTAACACCCCCTCAAAATTTGATGGTTTACGTTTCAAGGTACGTAGAATCCAAAAATCGAATAAAAATTTGGCCGTCCGTCCGCCGTACGCGGCACTTTTGCCACTTAGCATTGACCGATTTTGATGAAATTTGGTATGTAGGCTCCATTTGGGGTCTAGTTGTGCCCCGAAGCTTTTGGTTGATGTAGGTCACTCCTAAGTGTTCCAAAATCAATTTTGAAATTTTGAAAACGCCCTAACTCAAAAAATTTCGATATAAAGGTATTGTTTTTCCTTCAATTTAAGATTCTATAGAATTTTTAGAATTTTTTGAGACCACGCGGAGCTCTGTAGGACAAACCGTTCGCTCCCTACGAAAATTTAAGGGTTTATATTGAAATATATATATATAAATCAAAACACGAGTGTGAATCGCAAAAGAGGCCTAATCTCCGTTCAAATTAGAGCTGACCGAAATGCGATCGATGGTTGGTGATTTGGATTATTTTTCTTGATTTTTTTCGATTTTTTTTTGATTTTTTTTTTTTTTTTTTGATTTTTTTTTGTTATTGTATGGTTGGTGATTTAGTAGACGAGTGATCTACAGGGTGTAACGGTTAAGGTCGTACCACCGGCCAGGGTTCGATTCTACAACTAATTTGTGACTTTTTTTGTCTCTTGACTTTTTTTTCTTAACCCCCTTAAAATCGGTCTTTTTCCACTTTTAAGATTTTTTTCGTATTTTCGACCTTACGCCATTAAAACAGCCATAACTCCCTTGTTTTTCAGTCAAAATTCAAATGTAATTATACCGTTGGGAAGAGCGTTAAATTATCTATCTCCCTAGTGTTAAATAAAACTTCTTAAAGAAGACTAAGATGTTGAAAAATGAGCCCAAATAGTAAAATTTCAAAAATCTCGGAAATTTTTCGTTTTTTCAAACGTTTGTAACACTAACTGAAACTGCCGATTAAGTTCTCACTGTAACCCTAAGAGTTGACCCAAAATCTCAGCTTTCCAACGGTATGGTCATAAAATTGTTTACAGTGGACTAATCGTGTAAAATCCTCGTTCCCGTGCCTTTTTTTTTTTTTTTTTTGATTTTTTTTTTTTTGATTTTTTTCTTCATATTGGATGGTTGGTGATTTTGTAGACAAGTGATCTATATAAAAATAATAAACCGTTGTGTAATAATTTGCAGCGTTTTTTTTTTTTTTTTTTCTTTCAAAATTGGATGGTGATTTTGTAGACGAGTGATCTATATAGAAAAATAATAAACCGTTGTGTAATAATTTGCAGTGTTTTTTATTTATTTTTTTTTCTCATCCTTCCTGTCGAACGTACCTGGCCTGATTCGTTGGTTTTTTTTTTAATTTCTGCCCTATTATATAATGTTTTGTAATATGTTATTACGACTGTTGTTTGCCTTATTGTAGGCTACTACATCTGAATAAATAAATATTGATTGATCGTATAGATGATCCGATGCCTAGTATTTAATCTCAAAACATCAATCTTCAAGTACCTACCACTATCACAAGTCAATTTGAATCTCTGAATATTGTTGGAAAATGTAGAAGTTAGGGCTGTTAAAAGGATTTCACGTTTGCGCATGACCTCAAAATACTTTCAATTTAGGGGCCATGATATTCATAGGGGACCATCTACACCCCAACCCGCACAATTCCTGAAAATTTCATCGGAATCGGATGAGAAATGTAGAAGTTATGGCTGTGGCAAGGAATTCATGACATACACACAGACAGACACGGAACCAAAATTGTTCAGGAAGGTCTGAAACGTAAAACGAGAGTGGAAATTTTGATTTCGGAGAACTTTTTTTTTTAACCTCGAAAAGTGAAAACAAAGCTTCCGCTACCTTGGTAGACTCGGAAGGAATATTCGACAAAATCCACTTTTTACATTTTTGAGGCCATTGCTGACCCAATTTGTTTTGATATTTCATTCGCTTTTCTGATATGAGCGAAATATCGACCCAAATAACGGAAGTAGGGTTGAGGTGAACCGTTCACTCTGAGAAGAGAGTACGGATTTTCGTTCTTCCAAAAACCACTGCGATCTTATGGAAACGTAACGACTCCCCAAGGGCCGTCTCAGGCCTGTACGGGCGCATCTACGCTAAAAACGGGGCAGTTGAAGCAAAGAAAGTGAAATAGTTGGGAGAACAAGGTCGATCTTCCAGGATGTTAGGCCACCCAGGGCCCCGTTACCCCGAGTTCGTTGCCATTTGCCCTTAGAACTGCCCAATGGCACCTCCACCCATCTCACCAGACGATACCTGGAGAATTGTGCGGGCAACTGACGCCAAAATCGAAAATTTGCAACCGCGAGAGCAAAAAAACGCTGCAAATTATTACACAATGGTTTATTTTTCTATATAGATCACTCGTCTACAAAATCACCAACCATCCAATAAAGAGAAAAAAAAAAATAATAAAAAAAAATAAAAATTACCAACCATCGATCGCATTTTGGTCAGCTCTAATTTGAACGGAGATTAGGCCTCTTTTGCGATTCACACTCGTGTTTTGATTTATATATATATATATATATATATATATATATAGATATATATATATATATATATATATATATATATATATATTATATATATATATATATATATATATATATATATATATATATAGCTATATATATATATATCTCTCTATCTCTCTATCATATATATCTCTCTATATCTACTCTCTCTATATCTATATATCTATATCTCTATATATATATATATATATATATATATTGCAATATAAACCCTTAAATTTTCGTAGGGAGCGAACGGTTAGTCCTACAGAGCTCCGCGTGGTCTCAAAAAATTCTAAAAATTCTATAGAATCTTAAATTGAAGGAAAAACAATACCTTTATATCAAAATTTTTTGAGTTAGGGCGTTTTCAAAATTTCAAAATTGATTTTGGAACCCTTAGAAGTGACCTACATCAACCAAAAGCTTCGGGGCACAACTAGACCCCAAATGGAGCCTACATACCAAATTTCATCAAAATCGGTCAATGCTAAGTGGCAAAAAATTTTTATTCGATTTTTGGATTCTACGTACCTTGAAACGTAAACCATCAAATTTTGAGGGGGTGTTGAAATTTTTTTTTTCTTGGTCGATTCCAAAGGTTCATTATTGAAAATAATAAACCAACAGCCTCGTTATTTAGCATTCAAAAACCAAAATATTGCAGGTAATGAATATTGAACCAATTTTTAACATAAATATAATAACAAATATACAACCAATTTTTAACATCATTAAATGATGTTAAAAATTGGTTGTATATTTGTTCAAAATTGGCTCAATATTTGTTATAATATTTTGTTTTTGAATGATAAATAACAAGAATGTTTGGGTGCAAATGGGTTCTATATTCATTTTAATATTTTTGTTAGAAATGAATATTGAACTAGTTTTTAACGTAAATATAAAAAATATTCAACCAAATTCTAACAAAAATATTAAAATGAATATAGAACCCATTTGCACCCAAACATTCTTGTTATTTATCATTCAAAAACAAAATATTATAACAAATATTGAGCCAATTTTGAACAAAAATATAATGATTTCTGGCTTATATAGCCTAGTTATTTAACATTCAAAAATCAAAATACTAGGTAATACCTAGTAGGTATAACAAAAATATTGAACCATATGTTTCTAATATTCAAGTAAAATTTGCAAATTTTAGAAATTTAAATTTTTGCTTTTGCTTTAGGTTTATAAATTTGAACAATGAACTTTGTAAATGAATATTTCGCTAGGATGCGTCAATCAGACGTAAAAAGAGAAAAACTGAAAAAACTCCGAAAAATTCGTGGTTTTCAGCCCACCAAAAGTTTTCCCAAGGACCTTGGAGGTCGAAAACTTGGTTTCTCCATCTTCACACAATACCAAAGGATCCTAGAAAAAAATATCTCTTCCTCCATTTTTCGCAAGCTCGACCCCACTTTGGATCCTCCATTTACTGGGCTGACGGGCAAATTCGTTCCTAAGCTACACTGCCCACCCGACTTGGAGGTTTTTAGTTACACGTGTCCCTCCTGCCTGTTGCGGATATTTTCATCTACGCAAGGATTCCTAAAGCAATTTGGATCGTCCAACCAATTCAACCTGTCAATTGACGAGTTCGCTCTGGAATTCGAGATGCCCTCCAGCAATTGGCCACCTTTGGTATTCATAGAATCAACGCGCTTTCCTGGCTGGCTCTGCGTCTTTGAAAGGATTTTTTTTTAAATTTGTATTATTTAAATTATTTAATAATATTAATATTTAAGTCTATATGATATTTAAAATATCATTTACACTCAAACTCTCGAAAACACGTCTTTGGACGAGATTTTGGACCCCTCGGAGTTGTGGACCTTCTTACAGGATATTTCACGCTGATTTCGAATACACCATAAATTAACACGTTTAAAATATCATTTAGACAAAAATCCTAGAAAGCACGTCTTTGGACGAGATTTTTGGACCCCTCGGAGTTGTGGACCTTCTTACAGGATATTTCACGCTCATTTCGAATATACCATAAATTAACACGTTTAAAATACAATTTACACTCAAACTCTCGAAAACACGTCTTTGGACGAGATTTTTGGACCCCTCGGAGTTGTGGACCTTCTTACAGGATATTTCACGCTGATTTCGAATATACCATAAATTAACACGTTTAAAATACAATTTACACTCAAACTCTCGAAAACACGTCTTTGGACGAGATTTTTGGACCCCTCGGAGTTGTGGACCTTCTTACAGGATATTTCACGCTGATTTCGAATACACCATAAATTAACACGTTTAAAATATCATTTAGACAAAAATCCTAGAAAGCACGTCTTGGACGAGATTTTTGGACCCCTCGGAGTTGTGGACCTTCTTACAGGATATTTCACGCTCATTTCGAATATACCATAAATTAACACGTTTAAAATACAATTTACCCTCAAACTCTCGAAAACACGTCTTTGGACGAGATTTTTGGACCCCTCGGAGTTGTGGACCTTCTTACAGGATATTTCACGCTGATTTCGAATATACCATAAATTAACACGTTTAAAATACAATTTACACTCAAACTCTCGAAAACACGTCTTTGGACGAGATTTTTGGACCCCTCGGAGTTGTGGACCTTCTTACAGGATATTTCACGCTGATTTCGAATACACCATAAATTAACACGTTTAAAATATCATTTAGACAAAAATCCTAGAAAGCACGTCTTGGACGAGATTTTTGGACCCCTCGGAGTTGTGGACCTTCTTACAGGATATTTCACGCTGATTTCGAATACACCATAAATTAACACGTTTAAAATATCATTTAGACAAAAATCCTAGAAAGCACGTCTTTGGACGAGATTTTTGGACCCCTCGGAGTTGTGGACCTTCTTACAGGATATTTCACGCTCATTTCGAATATACCATAAATTAACACGTTTAAAATACAATTTACACTCAAACTCTCGAAAACACGTCTTTGGACGAGATTTTTGGACCCCTCGGAGTTGTGGACCTTCTTACAGGACATTTCACGCTGATTTCGAATATACCATAAATTAACACGTTTAAAATACAATTTACACTCAAACTCTCGAAAACACGTCTTTGGACGAGATTTTTGGACCCCTCGGAGTTGTGGACCTTCTTACAGGACATTTCACGCTGATTTCGAATACACCATAAATTAACACGTTTAAAATATCATTTAGACAAAAATCCTAGAAAACACGTCTTTGTACAAGATTTTTGGACCCCTCGAAGTTGTGGACCTTCTTACAGCATATTTCACGCTGATTTCTAATATACCATAAATTAACACGTTTAAATACAATTTACGCCCAAACTCTCGAAAACACGTCTTTGGACGAGATTTTTGGACCCCTCCGAGTTGTGGACCTTCTTACAGGATATTTCACGCTGATTCGGAATGTAAATACATCATCAATATCGTCGGTGAAGATCAGAAAGCTCAATTTCAACACTCCAACTCGAGGTGGTTCAGCTGAACAAACAACCACACGTCATCGTTTAGATTTCATACCATCATAACAAATAACAGCCCCATTCGTGCAACATGGGTTCATGAGAGAATTTTTGAAAAAAAATAATCAATTTTCGAACTGAATACGAACTTCACTTACCATAAATTATATGTTTGAAAAGTCTATTGTTAAATTTTAACCATTTTTTGTATTTTTCAAAATTTGACCCACAAATTCATCAAATTTTATGATTTTAGCGATACTTGGATTTGTCTTTCAGCTTGTCCTTAGGTACGATGCATATAAATAAAATTTATTTATGCATTTAATGCAGGATCGATGTAATATTGAGACAACTTTCAATATTTTGTACTTGGAAAATAACTCACTTTTTTTCTATTGAAAATTTTCTTGAAACAGTACGTCTTTTTGCAGTAACCTTGGAGTATTTTTCCTCGTCTATTTCACGGTTTATGAAAGAGTTGAATTGTCCGGTCCCGGAGGAAGCCTCTGGGAGAAGAGATAAGCTCAACGGGACTCAATCCTTCCCACAGATAAGTAATTGACTTCGAGACCTTCCACGGATAAGTAATGGCCGGCGCTGCTCGAGCTCCGCTTTTTTTTATTCTTCTTCGACTTCGTCTTTCAGGCCAATTAAACGGAACGATGCCGGAGGAATCGCGGGGGCGTAGGAGAAGAATATGTATTTCGATTGTGACTCGAGGGCAATTCGTGCAACGTGAGTACTTTACTCCTAGGTCAGCCCTGTGAAGCCTCTATTCTTCTTCACAATGAAAATTAAAAAAAAAATCCAAGTTGAAAGAGAATAAAGTAAAAGTATCTTTTTGGTTTATTATTTTCAATAATGAACCTTTGGAATCGACCAAAAAAAAAAAAAAATTTAACACCCCCTCAAAATTTGATGGTTTACGTTTCAAGGTACGTAGAATCCAAAAATCGAATCAAAATTTGGCCGTCAATCCGCCGTTAGGGATGGGTATCGTTATAAAAGTATCGATATTTTGTATCGATACTGTATCGTATCCGAGTATCGATATCCCAAGTATCGTTGGGCATGAGTATCGATATTTTAAAATATCGAGTATCGATACTTTAGTGTCACAAACTATCAATATCATCCAATTTTCTCAAGAAAAATAATTTTTTCAACAACTTTTATTCATTTTTCACTATTAAGAGTCCAAGCAGAGTGATTTTTTCCATGATATAAACGTTATTTGTGCAACCGAAGAGTAATGACCCAAAAGCCTCTCTATCTTCTTCATTTTTTAGCCATTATGTTGAATTTTCCGCGAGAACAGTATCGATATTCGATATTTAGAAATATCGGATCCAAAGTATCGATATCCAAAAATATCGGATAGTGCAGTATCGATACTAAAATATCGAGTATCGGTACGAGAGTATCGATATTTTGAAATATCGAGTATCGATACCCATCCCTATCCGCCGTACGCGGCACTTTTGCCACTTAGCATTGACCGATTTTGATGAAATTTGGTATGTAGGCTCCATTTGGGGTCTAGTTGTGCCCCGAAGCTTTTGGTTGATGTAGGTCACTTCTAAGGGTTCCAAAATCAATTTTGAAATTTTGAAAACGCCCTAACTCAAAAAATTTCGATATAAAGGTATTGTTTTTCATTCAATTTAAGATTCTATAGAATTTTTAAAATTTTTTGAGACCACGCGGAGCCCTGTAGGACAAACCGTTCGCTCCCTACGAAAATTTGAGGGTTTATATTGATATATATATATATATATAAATCAAAACACGAGTGAATCGCAAAAGAGGCCTATTCTCCGTTCAAATTAGAGCTGACCGAAATGCGATCGATAGTTAGTAATTTTGATTTTTTTTATTTAAAAAAAAAATTTTTTTTTGATTTTTTTCTTTTTTTTCTTTTATATACCTAGTATGGTTGGTGATTTTGTAGACGAGTCATCTATATAGAAAAATAATAAACCATTGTGTAATAATTTGCAGCGTTTTTTAATTTTTAACGAATTTTTAGTAGATATGGGAAAAAACTTTAGTTTTCTCCAAGCAAAAAAACGCTGCAAATTAGTAAATAAAGGTTTATTTTTTCTGTATAGATCACTCGCCTGCAAAGAACACAGCTTTGCCATTGTCGCTACCTACAGACCATATTTTTGTTTCACAATCAACGTTGTTTTGAATACGCTTCACTCTCAATTCGGAGAAATAAAGAGTTGTGGAAATTGGAAATTTGATTATTGGTTGCTAAAGACGGCATTTTTTCAAAGTTTCTGGGTGAGGGGAGGAAATAGAGCGGCTTTTCCTCGGTTTAGGAGCTTTATTTCCGTGTCAAGCTAGCTTTCGCCATATCGGCATTTTGTGTTGTACCGTAGACTGGGGTGATAGTGATCAATTTCTACAGTTTTTCCTTGAAAACTACAAGTGTAATAATTCAAAAAAATCTGAAAAAAATAGTTTTTACTCTCCCACATCTATGAACAGTATCCTACATCAAACTTTAAAATTTCGTTGAATTAAGCTCATTTAAAAAAAAATTAAATTGATCAGTATCACCCCCCACATAAAGGGTGATAGTGATCACTAATTTAAAATCGAACAAAACGCTTTCGGAGTGTCTTAGGGGGGGGGGGGGGGGGTACTGATCACTGTTGAAGAAAAAATGATTGTTTTTCAGTACCATGAGGTCAAAAAACCAGTAACAACTCATTTCAGAACAATTTTTATTGAAAAACTAATGAAAACCAACTCTTTACTAAAAAAATCAGAATAAAGCCAAAATTCAAGACTCGTAATATCCTCTTCAGTATTTATTATTATAATGAGACCATTCATGGCACAAGATTGGTAAATGACAAGAAACAAGTTATTTTAAAGCACTTGTAACTAAAAATAATGATGGACCAATAGAGAGTTCCTAGGAGGTAGCGACCCTAAAGATACGAATTGGGGTATCTACTGAGTCTAGAGCAACCGAAGTGGAGGCTAACCAAAAATGGCGGCGATACAGACTCTAGCTTATCAAAATTCTTATCAGCTCGTTTTTCATCTGCACCTGCAAGTCACATTAACGTGATTTTAACTGTTTAGTTTACCTACTCTCGAAAAAAAGTTCTTTTCCGAAAATTTTAAGAATTTGCTATTTCTGGTTTAATCTCTCTGCTGCTGTTTGGTTTACTCTCGAAAAAAAAGTGCTGATTGTGATAATTTTTTTCTTCTCTAGAATGTCTCAAGTGGAAAATATTTTCTGACTACACTCCAGTGGCCTTTTGACAACAGTTTTTGAGTATTTAGTTTTTGAGAACTGTTACTCTTCTTATGAAAGTTAGTCTTATGAATGTATACCTATATGCCATATGTATACCTATATGTATGCCATGCTATATGTATACCTCTACAATATTAGTTAGTAGACTACTCAAGATATTACCTGAAATATATTTGCTTTCTTTTTCATTTCTACGCCAAAGACGCAGTTTTCTTACCTGACCCTTTGGCAGATATTCGTAATAGGTAGGTACGTATTATTAGAAGAGATGGTACGTTTTTCAATTTTCAAATTACACCGACCACAATGGACATATCCATGATCTAATGTTTTTTCCTCTAAAGGATAACGTTGGTTATGCCGTTGGAAAATTTCGAATTGTTCCTAATTTACTTACGCCAACTACTTAGAAGTTGGGATATTTTTCAATTTTTTTTCTTTGGTTTTTATGTTTGGGAAAACTATGGCTACGGGCACGATTAAAGTTCCAAATTGTAGCTGAGATTGCCTCCAAATTCCTCTCCTTTTGGTTTATTATTTCTAATAATAAGCCTATGTGATCGTATCGCAAAAAATTTTTATAACCCCCCCTCAAACTTTGTCACTTTACGTTTCAAGGTGAGTAGAATCCAAATTTGCAATGTCCGTCCGCCGTCCCCCGTACTTTTCTTAGCAACACTGGACCGATTTGGTTCAAATTTGGTATATGGGCTCCATTTGGGGTCTAGTTGTGCCGCGAAGCTTTTGGTTGATGTAGGTCACTTCTAAGGGGTGAAAATTAAGGGTTGAAATTTTCAAGAGTGCCCTAGCTCGAAAACTCTCGAAATAAAGGTATCGTGTTTTCACCAATTTTAAATAGGTAGTATTGAATTTTTAAAAATTTTTGAGACCACCCGGAGCTCTGTAGGACAAACCGTTCGGTCCCTGCTAGTACTTGAAGGTTTTCCTTCGATAAAACAGAATCATGAGTGTGAATCGCAAAAGAGGTCTAATCTCCATTCAAATTTTATCGGACTAAAATGCGATCGCTGTTCATTTCTTTGATTTGTATACAGTTTTGCCTTCTGCGTAACCAGTAATAAAAATTTCAATATGAAGCTTTCTATTTTTCCAATCGAGTGTAAAGCGTTTAGTTCTTTCTAATAAACTTGATTGTGAAGGTGTGAAGCCAGTATGGTGTGGTAGGTAGTACCTAGCTGGTAGGTAAAAAAAAGTTGGTAGGTAAAAAAAATTTTGGTGGGTAAAAAACGCTGCAAATCATTGCTCAAAAGCTTCTTCATTTTTCAGATCACTGATCAGCTGAGTGAGCTCCAAAGCCATTTTCTATCCTATTGAATGGAAGTGCTCTTCCAGGCGTCTCCAGCATTCGAGGAGATCTTCTTCACTCCTCAGATCACTGATCAGCTGAGTGAGCTCCGAAGCCATTTTCAATCCTATTGAATGGAAGTGCTCTTCCAGGCGTCTTCAGCATTCGAGGAGATCTTCTTCACTCTTCAGATCACTGATCAGCTGAGTGAGCTCCGAAGTCATTTTCAATCCTATTGAACGCAGGAAGCTGAAATTTGAGAGGGAAGGTCAAGGGAGAATACAGATGGTGGTAGGTGCTATTGATGGAGAACCAGTGATCTCTGCAGAAGGGTGATCTATACAGAAAATAATAAACCTTTGAGCAATGATTTGCAGCGTTTTTTTTTTGTTGAAATTAGTAGTTTAGCTAGTCGAACTCTAAAAATACGACTTTCAATAAACGCGACTCTAAATTTGCACTTTCAAGGAAAAATTACCTATTTTTGAATTGCTGTATTTCCGTAATTAAACTGTAAAGCTCCAGTTGGTCTAAACCAGTAACAAATTTAACCTGCTTTAAATAGATATTGGGCATAAACTATTGAAATCATCACATTTTTGATGTTACAGTTAAAAACTGGAAAAGTGCAAGGTGGATTTAGCTAGTCTGGGTCGGAAAGGTAGGTTTATCCCCCAGACCGACAATGTAGGAGAAAACTGGTGGTTAGTGAAGAACGCTGAATAAATATAAAACATTTTACTTGATATTAAATTAACACAACTAACGAGTTTACAATGTGCATTGACTCAGAGCAAACAGTAAAAGATCTTCATAACCCTCGTTAATCCAAGTCTAAAAATGTATCAAAGATTTGCATTTACAAACTTTCGTCACTGAAATAGTAATTTATACAACTTACATAAATCCAACTTAACTTTCAGTCAACTCAACTTAATTTCAGTGTGGAGAATCAATTAAACATCCAGTGGATTTTGATAAGTACCTAGTCTCCAACTCACAAAAGAAAAATGTTTCCTCTGGTTACAATTGTGTTATAATCTTGGAAGGGTACTTCACGATACCACCAAAAGATACGATTCATCCCTATTGAGATAAGGAGTGGTATCTTTCCCACAGATAAATTTGTGGCATCTCCTGCCACCAGTGGTATCTGTTCGGTGGTGTCTACTGCGCATGCGCAGGAGGCGATAAAGTGTGGTATCTCAACGTCGCTATCTCCTAGGAACTCTCTATTCACTTTTTTGTTTACTTCCTTATCAGCTACCATGGTAACCTAGACGGGCAGGAATGATATCCCCTCAGAGAAGAGATTGTTACGAACACATAACACGACCCAACTTTCCATTTAGGACTGTGTGGAGCGCTGCAATCGCAGGCAGATTAAAAAAAAGGCTTGTTGATCAGTATCACCCCAGCATATCAGTATCACCCCAGTTGACGGTACTCAGTTGTGCTTCCTTAGCAACCAGGAACCATATTGAAGGCACCCACAACTCTTGGATAGCGATGATATCGCTAGACAGCTGTATTCAAGGAAAAGCCGCGTTCTACGCAGACGGGTGATCTATAAAGCACAATAATAAACCGATGTGTAATAATTTGCATCTTTTTTTCCCCCTTTACTGGCGTGATCACAGGCGGGGGTGGCCCGCTTACTCATGGCTCCAATAATCACCTACCGTCTGGTCTTGTGAGTCATGACGGCCTCAATGGAGTCAGCAGGAAAGAAATACGCGTGATCCGATTGCACCGGGCCATGATGCGAATGAAATCACTGAGGCAACAAGGAAGCCATTGACGACCTGCGACATTTAATCGCCTTTTAACACTAACTAGGGATGAAGCATCAGGACAACAATCGATTAATAAATCGGTAGGGGAGAATCGATATTTACATTGAATGATATCCCTATGCTGGTAATGAATATCTCAGTATTCCGTTCGTTTTACAATATCAACCACAATAAATTGTCTTGTTTTTTTGGAATTTGCAAAAAATTTAAATAGTTGGGATTGAATAGAAGGAAGTGGCTGCAATATCACCTACTTTGTGATGTACGAATACAAATATATTCGATAACTTCAAAGTAAAAAAAATACCAGTTTAAAAATGCCATGTTTTGACACCAGAAGGGAAGGGGGTTTCAGTTTAGCGAATTTTCGAGGAAATGAAGCAATAGCCTCAAATCATTGCCAGGTGTATTGTTGAAGAGATCCAACACGATATACCCAGGGGTGTTAGGTGATTTAAAACGTTCAACACGTCTCAGTGAAGGCTGGAACTTGCCCAATACGGGAACTGGTCGGATTTACTAATGTATTTATAATGAATAGAAGGCAGAAGAGTGAATTTCCAGAGGTTTTATTAGGCCCGCTGAAGACGCTCAAAACGTAGGAAGTGCGGGCTTGCATAACCAGCTCCTACCGGCGGACAGGCATCATCACGATGCTGAACGCTGCAATAATTGCAAAAGCTCACCTCAAAATTATCTTCATCTACTATAATTCTGATTCAATTCTCCATTTCATGAAAGTCTGGCATTGTTGGTGAGTCACAAACAAAAAAAAACTTACTGCTTACAGCTGAAATTCAAGAAACATGGAACATGCGTTAGCCGCGCTTTTCGGTGAAGTAGGGATATGGTGGATGGGTGGAGAATAACCCCCGCGTGACAACTGACCGTCCTCTTGCAGGACGTACTTGGGGTGGTTAGGCCAAGGCTAAATCATGTTCCATGCTACTAGGATGGGTACCACTTCCAGCTTGCGATCATTTGGAACTTGATAGGTGAAAAGGGCGAACTCTGGTGGGCACTCGGTGTACTACTGAAGGGAAGAATTCGACTATAGGTCTACCACAAAAACTTTGCATCCGTGTGGCGCCCCCTAGGTGGCGGATCCGCAAACTACAACGATCGAGTCAACCTTCGATGGTGAAACGTTGACACAGAAATTGGAGCCTAACGAAATTTGATGTTCGTGTGGTGCCACGGAATTTCAATTTCGGAAATGCTCGAACTTCAATCTGCAGTAGGAGGGGAATCAAGTCACTTTTGAGGGGAGAAATTCGCGAAAAATTATCGTACACGCGGGAAGTTGCTCGATGATAAGAGATAAGTAGTTCTATGTTCTCCAGCAGAATGCGCCAAAGGGATGCAAAGTTTCTCTGGTAGACCTATAGCAACTATGGCTCTACTGGAACCCTTTTAAACAACACAAGAGAATGTATCATGGAAACTTGAGAGAGACCTCCATCATATGAAGACGTCCACGTTGAACGTGTTAATTCGTCAGGCAAGTCATAGAGGAATAAACAATAGTGAAAAACGCAGCACATATTACCCAAAGGTTGATTATTTTTCTGTATAGATGAACCTGGAGCAAAGAACACAGCTTTGCCAACAATGTTTTCGCTTCATAGTTTATTTAAGTAGATGAAAAAAAACCTTCACACTACATTCAAAGAAATAAAGAATTCCTCCATTAAGAAATTGCATTACTGCTTGCTAAGGAATGGTTTAAATTAATTTCTGAATGGTGGTGAGATAATGTGGGTGGGTGGATATTTCATGTCTTGCCATGCGGGGTTAAATTAGTATCCATGGCTCGTCTTCCAAGTTTCTCTGCTTTCAAGGTCACGAAACAGCTCCTCGATTGTTTGCCTTGGATGATGCTGTGATAGTGGGGATATATCAATACTGGACTACCTGCCTACCCGCTAATCGTCGCCTGTCATCAAAACTCTCCTCAAACAGTCCCGCAAAATTAATTATTTTGAACTGTTTGCCCTGCATTGCCGGGCCTCGCACTAGTTTGCGTATCATCCGCAATTGATCATAGTTACCTACCTCTTCAACTCTCTGGTGTTTGCGGGCTATTCCACTCTCCTATTTCATCCAACTTCCTTAGGAATCATGAAATAGTCCTTAAATTTTATTTTAAAAATTCCAAAATCCACTAAATATTAATAAACAACAATTAATTTATTAATTTTGCATATTTTTATTTAATAAGGCAAACAGCGTTTGCTGTGTTTGCCTGGAAGAGACGCCACTGGATATACCGGATATTAATTGTCCGAGAAAATTATGGAAGCGATTGGCAGGTCGATTCCAGCCGACGAATCGACTTGAGAGACTTCAATAGCCGTGTGGGTACATGAATTATTACTCCTTACATCTTACAACATAGCCTGTACAATATTACCATACAGCCTTATTCGCGAATTTTCAAGAAAAATGAAGCTATTTCAATGGCGTCAAAAATTTTAGAATGGAATTTTTCGAAAAATGTTTTCACTGAAATCCGTCGTGGAACATGCTGAAACAATCCCCAAAGAGTGCAAAAAAATTTGATTTTACACACCGAAATTCTGATTTGTTGAAAAGGCACTTTGTGTCGTATCGGTAAATTTATTTAGTTCATTTTGTAATTTAAGTAAAATTAATGAATAAAATAATAAATAATACAAATCAAATGGAACAAGAATGTTTTTATTCAAGTACATTTATTGGAATTTGTCGTGGTCATCACTGCGATACTTCTAAGTGCTTTTGGCTGCAACGGAAAGGCCTTGGAGTGGAGAAATCAATATAAACGTCGCTCTACTGACCTCAACACGCCCGCCGGAGTTCGGATGTTATAAAACTTCATCATTTCCCCAATACTGTAGAACTGTACTCCGGTAAAATAAATATTGTGTAAAATACCATTTTAATTTTTTTATAAATTAAAGAATTTTCAAGAAAAAAATCAATACATTCGTAGCTATTTTGTACTACACATATTTTTTTTCATCTAATGAGGTATTCTTACAGGACATTTCGCACTGACTCCGAATACACCACATTTTATACAGGGTGTCTACACTTTCGATGGGCATAACTTCAGGGTTCGATTCTACAAGGTATTTCCAACAAAAAATGTCTCTTAGCAATTTTCTCTTAACCCACTCAAAA
This sequence comes from Apolygus lucorum, assembly GCA_009739505.2. NCBI lineage: Eukaryota > Metazoa > Arthropoda > Insecta > Hemiptera > Miridae > Apolygus > Apolygus lucorum. Next base: position 7,339,063 of record CM019175.2, read on the forward strand.
TTCCTTTTTTTTCACTTTAAAGTTTTTTTCGCGTTTTCAACCTTACGGCATTGATATGGTCACAACTCCCTTATTTCTCCTGAAAATTCATATCTGACTACACCGTCAGAAAGAGCGTTAAATTCCTAAGCTACCTAGTGCAAAATCAAAATATTTCAGCAATAAAATAGTTTCAAAAAATTAAGTCGAAAAGACAACTTTAAAAAATTATCGAAACTTGACTTTCTTCGACCAAAGTAATTCCCTGCCCATTTCGATGGGCGCTCTTCGGAGAAAACATGCTCAAATTGTCAGCTTTTCAGCGGTCTATCAATTTTTCTTTTTAACATTCAAATTGGAAGAGTAAAATAAGTTTGAATGCCAGAAAACGTGTGTTTTACAAGCAAATCCAGTGTTTTAAGCGGTTCATGGTCCCCCTCGACCTCAAGATGGCTTGACGATTTTGGTGTCATTTCCTATGTAATTTTTTACGCTGAATCAAATAGTGTACTTCCGAATGGTTCCGACTGCTAGAAAGTGGATTTTTAAAAGAAAACCTTCGTTTTTCGTACATAAAGTACGCATTATTTGTAAATGTGGTAGTGAGCATGAAGTAACACCTTTGAACTCAACAATAACTTCAATCAGCTAGAAATTTGGCGTTTTTGTTGAGTTCAAAGGTGTTACTTCATGCTCACTGTCTTTTCGACTTAATTTTTTGAAACTATTTTATTGCTGAAATATTTTGATTTTGCACTAGGTAGCTTAGGAATTTAACGCTCTTTCTAACGGTGTAGTCAGATTTGAATTTTCAGGAGAAATAAGGGAGTTATGACCATATCAATGCCATAAGGTCGAAAACGCGAAGAAAAACTTTAAAGTGAAAAAAAGGAATTTTGAGTGGGTTAAAAGAAAATTGCTAAGAGACATTTTTTGTTGTAAATACCTTGTAGACTCGAACCCTGAAGTTATGCCCATCGAAAGTGTAGACACCCTGTATAATTAAAATGGCAAAATTACTAAAAACCTTCAAAAAATAACACATTTTGTGAGTGGTTTTTGATGGTAATGAGAACATGAATGAGAAAAGTGAATATTATCGAAAGAAAGACTGATTTCGTGGTCGAATTTGGTGTGAGAGATCAAACAATTGTTTAAAAAGCGTATTTTTTGAGGGTTGCAATGGAAATTTTCGTCGTAAACTATAAATACAAGTGTACGTGTGATTTCTGTTAATTTCCTGTAATAATGCCACGTCGGTTACAAATAATAGTTCAAAAATTTTAAAATCAGACGGGGCGCCACATTTTCAAAAGTAGGAGTCAAAATCGAGCAAATTATTTGTTTATAGAACCTGAAGGAAGTAACTATTTTAAACATAAATGTGTAATGAGCAAAAGTATATCAAAGGAAAGGAAATCGATGAAATTCAGATACATTAAAAAATAGGCGTCTAAAATTCATCAAAATTAGTTTTTTTTCAAGTTTTTAAGAGGTAATCACTGTTTTAACCATGTTGCTGTACGGTGTATTCGGAATCACTCCAAAAATACCTCTAAGAATCGCTCATCAGGAGTGTAAATTTATTTAAAATTGTTCATACCCATTTTGAAATAAATAATCCTTTGAATTCACAGAATACCATCAAACAAAGATCGAACTGTTAGGAAAAAACCCTCTAAATGTGATAAAAAGGACGTTTTACATTTGATTCAATGGGTTTTAAGGGAAAATCAACGGGGTTTACGGTTTACGTTATTGAAAGGACTCGAACCTTCAAAAGGTGTATCCGAAAGTGGTCGATATTCGTCGTGTTGCGTAATCAGTAAGTGGGAATCCAATACGGAAATTTTATACGTTGTGAAAAAAAAAGGAAGGGCTAAAAGACCTTGATAGACCTCCACGGAGGGACTCCTGGTTACTTTCCTCGTCGATCTAAAAATGAAAAGAAAAGTATCTGCATCGACAAAGTGTTCGAGTCTAAATCAGGTGAAAAAGCGTTGTTTTGCATATTTGTGGGGGTTTGTCAACAAAAAACCTTTTCCAAGTTTTTTCAAGTGAAGGCACCAGTTATTGGCCATCTCTAACCAGTCAATAACTAGCGCCTTTACTTCACCAGGATGGCTTTTGTGGATTATTGGCGAATAGTTTAAAATACCGCAACAATATTGAAACGAGTTGCAATAATCTTCTGGAAATAATACATTTGTTTTTGTGTAAATGAATCCTTACTATTGACAATACCGCTTATTCAATAACTAGGTAGACTAGTAATAGTAACCATATTTACTGTATCTGTTACTAATTACCCTGTTAACTATTTAGTAGTAATAGTTACCATATTTCTACCTCGCTACACTATTTACTAGTAACAGTTACCCTATTAACTACGTACTAGTAATAGTTAGGGTAAAAGCACCAATTGTTGACACTATTAGAAAGAAAAATCATTCAATTCTGCGTTCCACAAAAGGGTTCAAGAAAATGAAAGTTCTAAGTAGTTATTATGAATTATGAGTTCCTTGTGAACAGTTTGCACGTATTGGACTTACCAAAATATTTTTTTATATTATCATAAACGAATTTTTTCTAACATGGTTTTTTGCCCCCAATGTTGAAAATCCTCGAAAATTCCATTTGTTGACATCTGCAGTTCCTAATGTTGACACCAATTTAAATATTGACCCATCGCTTTCCTGAAGTTATTGCTCAAGGTAAATGAACAAAAGAGATTAGAAATAGGTTACAATATATTTCAAGAAGATACCTAATTACCTAGGAACAAGAACATACCAAAGTAATGAGGAACAGGAACATACTTAATTAAAGAGGTACAAGAACGGAAATAGGGAACACAAATTTATCGGGATTGGCCCCATAAGATTTGGGCTTGGGCAGTTTGTATTTGACGTTATTGACCAGTAGGAGATGATTCCCGTCGCACGAACGCTTAAAAACCGTCCTCAGTCTGTTGCAGGGAAGAAGTGGTGTTACTTCCGCAGCATCTTCAGAATCAACGTTGACAACCAGGCAAACGCATTCCGTCTTACGTTTTTTGTTAAGCAACACAGCCACAACCATAATATTGTTAGGGATTCGAGACATTACGAATGTGATTGCTACATAGTGATAGTTGTTTGACGTAAACAATAAAAATTCAGTTTCCGTTTGGATGTCAATGAGTGTAGTTTCTTTCGTGAATGTAGAACTTTAACAGTGGTGGCAGCGGTGGGATAACGGGCTCATTGGGTGATTATGATGGACTGGGGACCATCAGGGTTCCAACGAGGAGAGGGTAAACGAGTACCGAGGAAGAGGAGGCCTAGGGAACGATATATGAGATCTTCCAGACATGCGTTCTCCCAAAACTGGGTAGAAGAAGACGAGAGCTGCTGCATCGAGTGCGGTGTGGTCTATTTCCATTCAGTATTTTGTTCAAAGAACGTAGACGCAGCAAGGGAGTTTGCAAGTTATGAAGAAGAAGGGGAAGAAAAGCAACTTGAAGTTTTGAAATTGTTCGAAAAAGATACTGGTTACTTGACGACAAACAAATGTGAAACATGGTTACTTGAAGATGAAAGGTTCCCAGGTGTCAACAGCACAACTGAAAAATCAAAGTCGACCGAAGCAACTAACGAAAAAGACCAGATCATCAAAAACTATCAGAATAAATGCGAAGCAATGGAAGTTGCTTTTGAGGAGGATAAGAGAGTTATGAAGATGGAAGTGAGCTCGCTAAAACATGCATTGAGTGAATCTCAACACAACGAAGATCTCAACAGAAAAAGAGTTCTTGATTTGGAAAATGAGCTGAAAGTCAAAGAGCAACAACTAGCCCTACAAAAGAAGCTGTACGTCGACAAGTTTTCGAAAATGGAAGAGGAACTGAGAACGAAAGCAGGAGAGAATATTTCAATGGCAGTCAAAATGAAAGCATTGGAAATTTACATAGTGACGATGGAAAAGAACCACGAGCTATCGTCAAAAAGGGCAGCATGTGAAACCGAAATCATACGAAAAATAAATTCTCGAATTTTGGAAAGGATCGAAATCGTCCGAAAAGAAAAGTCTGCAATTTTGAAAGAAAACGAGCAATTAAAAAACAGCTTGGAATTTACGAGGAAGCAACAAAGTCAAATGGATAATTTGGTAGCCAAAAACGAAGAATACGTTTCAAGGTTTGAGGAAGAAGTTGAGAAAACCCGCGAGCTGCAAAGTGAGAATTTCGAGTTGCGAAGGAGCCTGGAGCTGAAAGATGAGGAATTGATTAGGCTCAAAAGTGGAACCCAGGAGCTTCAAAATGTTCAAGGTGTGTCAAGTTTCGGAAAGCTGATGAAAGGCGAAGCTCAGCAGACTTCCAACATTTCTTCTCAATTTCAATGCTTCAAAGTTCAAGGAAAAGTAGGGGCAGTTGAGCAAGAGATGGAAATCCTTAAAAACCAGCTGGAGTATGTATCTCATCAACTCGCACCATTTAGACACGCTGAAGGAGGACAAAGAGTAACACCTTTTCTGAGTGATACTGTCAAAAACAAAGGATTGACGGCTGAGCAAGGAACCGAGAAAGTGCTGGTCATGGCTTTGAATTTGGCCGATAAACTAGAGGGTTTTGCGGCTGATTCCATCGTATCCGGATTGAAAAAGCGTTCAAACGAGCGTGAGGTCGTCGCAAAATCCGAAGTCACAACTTCAACAATAACGAAACCAGTCATCCTCTCTGATATTCCCGGGCAGAACAAATGTTATATACCTAGACGAGATCGGTATCGTATTTCAAAATTATATCTTGGCCCACTTCTCGAGACATCGATTAAGGAGAAAAGACCCAGTGGAAAAATTGCTGGGGAAGCCAGGACGGATGCTGGCAAGAGGGGTAAGGACAGTGATACTGATCATCGGTGGATCAGCTGCCAGAATCACTCCGAGAGAGAACTTGCCAATGGAGGAGGATAGCCTCGGTCATTGGACAATTTCTAACAAAAAGAAGAAGGGAGTAGTGTTAGGGATTCGAGACATTACGAATGTGATTGCTACATAGTGATAGTTGTTTGACGTAAACAATAAAAATTCAGTTTCCGTTTGGATGTCAATGAGTGTAGTTTCTTTCGTGAATGTAGAACTTTAACAATATGGATATTATCTCCTTCATTTATTCGTCCAACTTCTTCCTTGACATGGCACAACGTCCTACTTCTTCCACGGTGGTGGTTTTCTCAGCTACACAGCGTTGTGGACTTAGTTTTGCCTGGTCGACTTCACTTTTGATGGTCCACTTTGTTTGCTGTAGGGATGGGTATCGTTATAAAAGTATCGATATTTTGTATCGATACTGTATCGTATCCGAGTATCGATACCCCAAATATCGTTGGGCATGAGTATCGATATTTTAAAGTATCGAGTATCGATACTTTAGTGTCACAAACTATCAATATTATCCAATATTCTCAAGAAAAATAATTTTTTCAACAATTTTTATTCATTTTTTACTATGAAGGTCCAAGCAGGGTGATTTTCTCCATGATATAAACTGATTGATGACATGATATAAACCTATAAAGGCCTTTGATACAGTCAGTCACCTTGCCCTGACCGATTGCCTTCGTGGTGTCAGGGCCCCATCTCGATTAATTGAGTATGTGGCCTGTCTATACCATGAAGGCGTGACGGTCCTCGAAGTAGGAGGTGAGGTGTCAGGGGATGTACGGCGTGGGGTACGCCAGGGGGATCCCCTATCGCCACTCCTCTTTAACCTGGTCGTGGATACGGCCTTGGGTAAGCTGCCCACAGAAGTAGGGTTTGATCTCGCCCCTGGGGTGCGAGTAGGAGCATTGGCCTTTGCCGATGATGTTATCCTACTCGCAGAAACCCGTGAGGGCTTGCAGATTGCCCTCAATGCATTTGCTAAGCAGCTATCCAGGTGTGGACTCGTGGTCAACCCCGATAAATGTGGGTCGGTTTCCTTGGTCCCGTCGGGTCGCCAACATAAAGTGAAGGTTGTGGATGGGGGTTTTGTCATAGGACAAGCCCCCATTCCTTCTCGATCTGTGTTGGAGGTCTGGCGGTACCTTGGAGTCGACTTCATGGGGGTGGCCACCATTACTGCAAGCCTTGTGGACCTTGGTAGGGCGCTAGCCCGCATCACCAAGGCTCCATTGAAGCCACAGCAGAGGCTGCGCCTCCTCCGCATGTACTTACTGCCGAAGCTAACCTACGGGTTAGTCTTTGGTAGGCTTACGGCGGGGAGGCTGCAGGAATTAGATTGCGAAGTCCGCTCTGCTGTGCGCTCTTGGCTGAGGTTCCCACCTGGTGTCCCAAGTGCCTATATCCATGCACCGGTCAAATCCGGTGGGCTTGGCATTGTGTCCCTCTCCGCATGTATCCCTTCTCTGCGCCGCCAGCGCCTGCTAGCCCTTCAGGGGTCGAGCTAGGAGGTCGCCCGTGTTGCTGCTGGTCTTGATTTTGTCAGGCAGCAGTTAGCATGGTGCGACCGAGCAACACCATCTGCTTCAAAACCCAGTTCGTCTGCTGAGTTTGCTGCTGCCCTGCATGAGTCAGTAGATGGTAAAGAACTCCGACAGTGTTCCAAAAGCCTTATCTCATCCCAATGGGTGGATTGGGCTTCGGAGGGCATTGGGGCCCGCGACTACCGGAACTTCCACGCCGTCTGCGTGGCAACACTGCCAACAGCGGTACCGTGTTCAAGGGGTAGTCATAGGATGACAGATACCCTTTGCCGTGCCTGTCGGAGTGGAAATGAACACCTGTATCATGTAGTGCAGCAGTGTCCACGGACTCATGGGGGCCGCATCCTACGTCATGATGCGGTCGCCAAGCAGATAGCAGGTGCCTTGTCATCCAGCTGGGATGTTGAAAGGGAGAGATTATACCACATGCCAAGTGACCAGGGCAAGAAGCCTGACATTGTTGCTGTCAAGCCCGACAGGTCTTGCATTATCCTGGATGTCCAGGTTGTTAATGGCAGCATGGACATGGAGCAGACCTGGCGGGCTAAGATAAGAAAGTATGATAGAAATGATTTACGGCAAGCAGTGTCAGAGCTAAAAGGAGTGGAGCCCAACAACATCAGGGTGATGGCTGCGACCTTGTCATGGCGCGGAGTGTGGTGTGGGAAAAGTGCCACAGAGTTGCGCGAGTTGGGCATCTCAGTGGGCGTACTCCGTGGTATCACCACCCGCGTCCTGCTCGGCTCATATCTGAACTGGTGGTCGTTTTATAGAGGCACTTCCCTTCATCCCTCTCTCCCACCCCCACCTTCCTCATCTTCCCTCATCCCTAGGGCCGGCGTCGGGTGAGTCCTGGGCGTTCTCCCCATTATTTTGATTTATTTATTTATTTTGTTTTATGGTGTGCCCCCTCCGTCAGAGAGACCTTTAGTCTTTGAGGGGAGATAATTTAAAAAAAAAAAAAAAATGTGCAACCTAAGAGTAATGACCCAAAAGCCTCTCTACTTTCTTCATTTTTTAGCCATTATGTTGAATTTTCCGCGAGAACTGTATCGATATTCGATATTTAGAAATATCGGATCCAAAGTATCGATATCCAAAAATATCGGAAAGTGGAGTATCGATACTAAAATATCGAGTATCGCTACAAAAGTATCGATATTTTGAAATATCGAGTATCGATACCCATCCCTAGTTTGCTGGCCCCTGCTGGTAAGGAAATCGGCTCATCTTCTTTCAGCGATTCCTCCACTTCATTTGAAAATTCCTCTTCCCTTCCTCCAATTACGGTATTCTGCTGGGCAACATCGCTGTCTTCATCCATGTCCCTAAAAATCTCAAATACATCTATATCTCCTCGGTGGCAATCAATGGGGCCCACTCCTCTGATTCACTTGAACTGTCTGATTGTGACGAGGAACCTACGCTCCTTCTACTTTTCTTGATCGGTCGCGACTCCTTAACTTTCAGCTCTTCTTTCTTCTTCTTCATTTCTTCTTTCTGGCGCTTCATGTCTTCTTTTGATGTATTTGATAAAATATAGTTTTCTTTGCAAGTAGAAAAAAAAGTTGATGTCAACATTAGGAACTGAGTGTCAACATTGGGATCAGACGGTGTCAACTTAAGGATCCACCACGTTAAATTGAAAAAGTCGATAGTCGTGATACACTACACAATTATTCAAATCCAAATATCACCTTAGCAACCAAATCAACAGTTTCCCCTAATGTTGACACAGGTGTCAACATTAGGACACAAACTATTTCATGAGACCCTAATGATGACACCGAATTTAACCATGTTTTCCTATTAAAATTTGGGGTTTTAATGCTTACACATTCTTCCTTATGTTATTCATGAAGCAGACGATGTGAAATGGTAATTTTACTTCCAAAGACTAAATTTGTTGACCTACCTCACTATAGAGGTGTGTCGGTACAGCTGTACCGGGACTGTGGAACCGAGTATCAGGTTGGAACGGTTCCACGCAGTGACAAAAACTCGACCCTTGCCGGTCCAGTTCCACGGACTGATAAGATATCTTGAAATGGCTGTGGACCGGGAAGAGAATCTTTTCCATTGGTCCAGTTCCATCCTCACCAATCAGAATGATCTGATCAATCATCTCATCAATCTGATCATTCTGATTGGTGAGGATGGAACTGGACCGGTAAGGATGGAACCAGACCGATAAGATATCATAGAGAATGGTTCAATGGCTCTGGACCGGGAAGGGTTTTGGACCGGTAAGCATGGATCTTGTTCTCAGTTCTGTTCCATGTTGTACCTGGAAGCGCCCTTACTACTTCCATGGTCTGAGAATGGTTCATGGAATGGCTCTTGAGCGGGAAGTTATCTTCTGGACTGGTTAGCATGGAAGTTGTCTCCAGTATTATTAATTTATTATTGTCATGTTAAGTTCTTAAACTGCAACGTCATTATTATTTCCTCTAATTGTTTGGTAACTATTATTTATAATAAATTGCCTCTTTTGTAACACTTGTTCAAATTCCTTCCTTTTAGCGAATTGTCAAGGAAAATGACGCTATTGTATTGCAAGTTGAGATCATAAGCATGGAAGAAGGACGATAGGGATTTGACTGCCTGCTTCATCCATGCCATGTGAGTGGGATTTGATCGCCTGTACTGGTAATGGAACTGTACCGGTAATTTGGAACGGTTACATCTTTGTCACCGTAACCGTTGGAACCGTTCCAGGGAAATACCTGGACCGACACACCTCTACCTCACTAACTTGCGGCAGAAGGATGGCGTCGCTAGAGTAACTGATACAGCTGTCATCAGCTTCAATTTCAGCCAGCCGAGTTATATCGGATAATATAACTAGTGAAGCCGGGCAACCTCAATAACTACATTCTTATCAACAGAATGACGCCAATTTCGAGTACCTACAGTGACCCAATAGCTTATTTTTACATTTTAAAATTGAAGTGTCAACATTAGGAATAGTGTCAACAATTGGTGCTTTTACCCTACCCTACTTACTTATTTTTAATTTTCAATTATTTTATTTAAACAATAAACAGTCTTGGAATTCCATCTGGTTACCCTGTTTACTAGTAATAGTTACGGTTATTACCAGCCAATTTCCTTACTAATAACTACCTAGTTAGGTACCCTATTTACTAGTAATAGTAACCTTATTCACTCCATATTACCCGTATGTACTAGTAATAGTTACGCTTTTTACCAGCCAATAACCCTACTTACTAGCCTGTTATCATGGTTAGTCGTAATAGTTACCCTATGTACAAGGAACAGGTGCCCCACTTACTAGCATGTTATTTTATCATCGATCAATCATCGTTGCCAAACGGCCTCGTTCACAATGGGAAAGGAATAATACCTGTAGAATCTAATACCGACTAAAACCATCCCTGGAACTCGCCATTCACAACGACGCAAACCCCATCAAAATCGGTTCAGTCGTTTTGGCCGCCTACTGAATAGGAAACGAAAGATCGAACGTTGATTTTGATATTCACGATAAAATATATTGAGGACGTTTTGTAAGAATTTAATCGCAATTCTTCCACCATGTTTTCGCTATCGAAATAAGGCCATCTAAAGCCGTGTGTTTCACGATGTTCGAATTCGTTCCAAGAACGCTTTTAATGGGTTTACCATCCGCAAGGGGAAAAAATGAAGTCCTCAAGTTCTTTAAGATATTCAGAAGAAACAGGAAGCTCGGGTGAGGAAACCGGTTTTTGGAATCGGTGTCGAAGGTCTGGTACCGTTTTTGACATTTTTAAATGCTCTCGAGGAGCGTCTTGAAAGAAGGGCGATCGACCCAGAAGACTACTTACCGAGAAGTCGCTTTTTCGACCGGAATTTCAACTTAGTGGTTTGGTGACTGAGCCACATAGCTTCCATAGGCAAAAGTTCTTCAACTTTTCAAGTCAGGCGAGGAAAAAGAAGTTTAAGAGCGTAGAACCGAGAAAAATAGGTCTACCCAGGTAGGTGAGCAGTATAGTTTCACAACATTTCGTTTGTCTCCCGAAAATAACAGGAGACTTATTTTCCAAAATCAACCCGATTTTCATCTATCCCACACCGTTAACTATTCAGGAAAAATGCAAACAGAATTCGGTGAAATTCCTCATTGTAGTAAGCAGGTCAGTAGGATCCTGCAGCCTCTCTCCATCCATAGAGTTACCAAATTTCGTATAAATGATTCATAAAGACAGATTTCATATTAGTTGTGAATCAGCGTTACGAAATCAGGTATCAGCCTAACTCGACGGCCTATTGTCAAGTTGACAATTAATACTCGATGTCACGAAATTAATCTGTCTCGCGGTTGAGGTCGGATTAAAATCGATTTTTTTTTCTCTCTCCTTCCGACAATCGACGATCTGACCCGAATATGCCTTCATAGCGCCTAACAATAGACTCAGCTAATTGTTAAGCCTCGTGTCGCAACTCTCCGGAGATCTCTTGAGGTGACGTCAACCGATAGGCAATTGGGGACTTTTCCTGCGAGTCAACGTTGTTGACATTAATTTACTATTTACTCGGGTAGGTAGGCCTCACCTTGCAGACTTCACTGCGCTAACAGGAGCGTCGTGCAGCATGAGTGAATGAGCGAATTTTAGAAGCACTTATTAGGGAAACTGATTCAAATTCGCGAATCAAGCTGCACCATCCTGGGAAGTAATATTATTTAAAAATTGGTATTGTTGGAACGTGAGAAAAAGTCAAATCACAGGACAGGGTGTCCAGCGATTCCCCGAAAAAAAAAAAAATTCCCTGAGTTTTCCAGAGTCAATTTTCGTCTTTTGGTTTATTATTGTCAATAATGAACCTTAGGAATCGACCAAGAATTTTTTTTCAAACACCTCCTCAAAATTTGTTGGTTTACGTTTCAAGGTACGTAGAATCCAAAATCGAATAAAAATTTTGTGAACTTTTCCCAATGCTTCTCTAGCCATACTGTGTGTCTCATCTAATTCCTGTCGTAGAGCCTCTGCGTATGTCTTGGAATTGACTGGATTGGGTCACATCCCAGTTAGAAGGTCTGCAGGCAAGGAGTTCTTCCACAAGCTAGCATAGATGGTGAGAACCCAGGATGCCCTGTACGCAAGCATGAGACAGGAAGACAAAGACAGCACAAACGTTTTTGGGTTGTTGGGGTAGGGTAATAGAGGGTGTTTTTATCTCTTTGGAGCCCTTCTTATCCCTACCCAAGTCAAGGTCATGCGTCCCCGTCGCACAACCCGGGCCCCCTGGGATGGACAGAGGTGGTCCCATTAGGTTTCCCTGAAGGACCCCTCTTGAAATTCCAGGGGTGGCTGAATGACCCTCTGGCGACAAGGGAGGGGACCCCTGTTAACGGGTTCCCTGACCCTAAAAAAAAAGCGCTCCCCCGTTATGGAAGAAAACTCAGCTTTGCCTCATAACCCCCGCCAGCCCATTGGCTCGCGGGGTATTAGGGGAGGCGCTCAGAGGCGCCCCAGGCAGGGGCGTCGGCCATCCTCTCCCTCCTCCTCTTCCTCATCATCCCTACCCTCTTCCTCTTCCACTGCCTCTTTGAACCACCAGTGTGCCCATTGTGAGCGAGCATTCTCTACCAGGTCCGGCCTTGGTCTTCACGTTAGACGGAAGCATCCTGTAGCTGCTAATGCTGCTATTGATATTGAACGAATACAGCACAGGTATGCTTCCGAGGAATTGCGCAGGATGGCGGCAGATGAGGTGGTGGCTGTGCGCAATGGGGTACGTAATATCAATGTTTATTTAAGCGAACGTTTTCCCATGCGCACAGTCATTGCCATCAAGAACATCCGCCTGAAGCCCCACTATAAGCAGCTTGTCCAGGAAGCTATCCTGGCAAATAGCAGTGGGGCTTCACCCGCATCTCCTATTGCTGACGTGGAGCAGCAGTCTGCCATTCAGTATCCTTCCCCCGGGACCTCCGGTCTTCTTGCCGATCTGAAGACTGAAGTCATGAGGCTCGGGGGGCAGGTAGGTCGTATTGAAGGCTATGAAAGCGCCTACCTGCAGGATCTGGTGAGGCGGGCTGCTGAAGGGCTGGATAACCTGGAAGATGAGGTTGCAGCCTATTTAGGGAGAATCTTCCCGCGGGTTGAGGACATGACCGTGACGCAGCATCAGGGGGGACCTCCTCCCAGAGTGATGTTGCGTGGAGGTCGCAGAGCAGCTAAGCAAGCAAGACGGCGGGAGTACCACCGGGTTCAGAGTTTGTGGAAGAAGCATCCGGCGCGCGTGGCTGCGGAGGTACTGGAGGAGCCTGGGGAAAATCAAGTTCAACCCCCTCTCCAGGAGTTTGTGGATTTCTGGGAGCCACTTCTGAGTGCTCCCAGTCACGACCCTGGGGAGCGTGTGGTTCCCCCAGTCTCCACCAGGGATTCCTTGCGCGGCATCATGTGTTTGCCGGTGCTGTCTGACGAGGCACATAAGTGCCGTGTCAGAAATTCCACTTCCGCTGGACCTGATGGTATTTCTGCCCGACGCTGGAATAAAGCACCAAAGACGATTAAGCTGCTCATCCTCAACCTGCTACTCCTTGCGGGAAGACCCCCGAAAGCATTAACCCGTGCCCGTACCGTGTTTATCCCCAAGAAAGGGGGAAGTGGGCCTGGAGGCTATCGACCGATCTCTGTGTCCTCGGTAGTCTTCCGCCACTTCCAAAAAGTACTGGCATCTCGCCTCCAGGTGGCTGGTGTCATTGGTGATGTCCAGAGAGCGTTTCGGCCAGCGGATGGCACAGCGGAGAACCTTACAGTTCTCCAAACTGTCGTCTCGCTGGCCCGTATTAAACGCCGGCAACTCCACCTCGCCGCTCTGGACGTCTCTAAGGCCTTTGACACAGTCAGTCACCTCGCCCTGACCAATTGCCTTCGTGGTGTCGGGGCCCCATCTCGGTTAATTGAGTATGTGGCCTGTCTGTACCAGGAAGGCGTGACGGTCCTCGAGGCAGGAGGTGAGGTGTAGGGGATGTACGGATTGGGCGTGGGGTACGCCAGGGGGATCCCCTATCGCCACTCCTCTTCAACCTGGTCGTGGATACGGCCTTGGGTAAGCTGCCTACAGAAGTAGGGTTTGATCTCGCCCCTGGGGTGCGAGTAGGAGCATTGGCTTTTGCCGATGATGTTATCCTGCTCGCAGAAACCCGTGAGGGCTTGCAGATCGCCCTCAATGCATTCGCTAAGCAGCTAGCCAGGTGTGGACTTGTGGTTAACCCCGATAAGTGTGGGTCGGTCTCCTTGGTCCCGTCGGGTCGCCAGCATAAGGTGAAAGTTGTGGATGGGGGTTTTGTCGTAGGACAATCCCCCATTCCGGCTCGATCCGTGCTGGAGGTTTGGCGGTACCTTGGAGTCGACTTCATGGGGGTGGCCACCATTACTGCCAGCCGTGTGGACCTTGGTAGAGCGCTAGCTCGCGTTACCAAGGCTCCATTGAAGCCAGAGCAGAAGCTGCGCCTCCTCCGCACGTACTTACTGCCAAAGCTGACCTATGGGTTAGTCTTTGGCAGGCTTACGGCGGGGAGGCTGCAAGAATTAGATCGAGAAGTTCGCTCTGCTGTGCGCTCTTGGCTGAGGTTCCCACCTGGTGTCCCAAGTGCCTATGTTCACGCACCGGTCAAATCCGGTGGGCTTGGCATTGTGTCTCTCTCGGCATGTATCCCTTCCCTGCGCCGCCAGCGCCTGCTAGCCCTTCAAGGGTCGAGCTGGGAGGTCGCCCGTGCAGCTGCTGATCTTGATTTTGTCAGGCAGCAGTTAGCATGGTGCGACCGAGCAACACCATCTGCTCCAAAACCCAGTTCGTCTGCTGAGTTTGCTGCTGCGCTGCATGAGTCAGTAGATGGAAAAGAACTCCGACAGTGCTCCGAAAGCCTTGTCTCATCCCAATGGGTAGATTGGGCTTCGGAGGGCATTGGGGCCCGTGACTACAGACACTTTCACGCCGTCCGCGTGGCAGCTCTGCCAACTGCGGTACGGTGTTCGAGAGGTAGTCGCGGGACAACCCTACCCCTTTGCCGCGCCTGTCGGAGTGGAAATGAACATCTTTATCATGTAGTGCAGCAGTGTCCTCGGACTCATGGGGGCCGCATTCTACGTCATGATGCGGTCGCCAAGCAGATAGCAGGTGCTTTGTCATCTAGCGGCTGGGATGTTGAGAGGGAGAGATTGTATCACATGCCAAGTGACCAGGGTAAGAAGCCCGACATTGTTGCCGTCAAGCCCGACCAGTCTTGCATTATCCTGGATGTCCAGGTTGTCAATGGCAGCTTGGACATGGAGCAGACTTGGCGGGCTAAGATAAGAAAGTATGATAGAGATGATTTACGGCAAGCAGTGTCGGAGCTAAAAGGAGTGGCACCCAACAACATCAGGGTGATGGCTGCAACATTGTCATGGCGCGGGGTGTGGTGCGGGAAAAGTGCCACGGAGTTGCGCGAGTTGGGCATCTCGGTAGGCATACTCCGTGGTATCACCACCCGTGTCCTGCTCGGCTCATATTTGAACTGGTGGTCGTTTTATAGAGGCACTTCCCTTCATCCCTCTCTCCCACCCCCACCTTCCTCATCTTCCCTCATCCCTAGGGCCGGCGTCGGGTGAGTCCTGGGCGTCCTCCCCATTATATTTGATTTATTTATTTATTTTTATTTATGGCGTGCCCCCTCCGTCAAAATAGACATTTTGTCTTTGAGGGGAGTTTCACAAAAAAAAAAAAAAAAAAAAATGAAGAGAGTACAGATAGATCCAGAAATTGAGTGGAAGGAAGAGCAAAGCAAAGATCCGGAGGTGGCCAAGATGCGTTGGTGGGTGCAGGATTATGGAACCACAGCTAAAGCAGCATCGTCCAAAGCACATACCAACTGTACCGCCTTCTCTTCTCCTTCCCAACCATAAATTTTGCTAACTCGTTCAAATTTTGCTAGTCTTCCCATATAGCCTTGCCATCATACCGACCTGGCTTTATTGAATTTCTGCTCAACAACATCTGTCGTCCCTCCTTGTTGTCTCCGGACCTTCTGACGTCGTTCTGCCACGCCTGCACTTCTCTAATAACGTCTTCATAAAATGCTCATAGCTGCGCATTGACGCCATCTCTAGATTCATTCAATGTCTGCTGTATTATTCTTACTTCAGAAGCCAGCTGCTGCACTTCATTTCCATTAGGCAGGTCGCGATTCCCTTCAGTATCTGATGGGACACCCCCATAAGCAAGATGGTCAGAGCTGGCAGGTTCAGGGAATCTTACAACTCTTCTCCACCATTCTCATTGTCTCCCATGTTCGACGATCCCACTTCTGACACCAATGTAAGAAAGTGAGACCGGAACTATAAGGAAATGTGATAATTTATTCCAAAAGAAAACTAACACACAATCACATTTTGTGGAACCGAACTTGACAACAACATTTCTAAAAGGAGATAAACATATACAACGATCCTGTCGCTAACGAGGCATCAGTTTCCCAACAATATGTTTAGTAGTAGATTCAATGTAATGTCATACATCTATGTTCGTTAGTTCTCCCCAGAGTGGCATGAGTCATCACTAACACGGATGAGGTGAGGAAGGGAAAGAACACGTTATCTGACGTCACCTCTTTTCCACTCTCCCCTCACCATAATAGCTAGAGTATAAAAGCCGCACTCAAGGGTCTTCCTACATGCATTTGTACCTCGTCAATCCGACTTATCATTTCTTGTCTTCACCTTACCTACAGCCCAGTTCAGCAGAGGGAACAGTTTGCCCCATAAAGGCGCCGAACCTCTATCTCCCCTTAGGGACCTCTTCAAAACAACAAGGCTTCATTAGGTAAATGCTCCGCTTCCCGCTGGTAGGTCTGGGTCCAGACGCCGAGGTTTGCGGATAGAAATTTCACGCACTTATCTGGACGGTCGGCCGCGAGGCGCCGCGGATGTAATGCCAAAGCTGTAAGCTTAGGGAACAATCTCTCCGTTGAGTAAGGTTCAAGCTAGTTCACAAATACGCGCATTGAGAGGACCATCGCCCTCACTCGAATACACGCAAGCACAACAGTGGTGACCCCGACGGGGGTCAAAGAAAAAACGAATTAAATAAGAATTAAATATATTTATAAGAAATAATAAGAATTAAAGAAAAAAACTTTTTAAAAAACAACCTTTTATTTTTTGTTAATGGGATAGATTACAAAGTTTAAAAAAATTACCTTTAATAAGAAATATAACAAATCATTACAGTCCCAATTTTATAAATAAAAGCGTGTTACATTTAGCATCTTCTTTGTGATTAAATGATACATTTAATAATTAATAATAATTTAGTAATTACATTTCTTATTAAATGTTAATTTCTTACCTAATTTATTTTCAACTTTTTAGTTTATTTTATTAACAAAAAATAAAAGTTTGTTTTTAAAAAAGGTTTTTTTTCTTTCTTTATTTATTTATTTATTTTTTTTTTTTTGAAGTGGGTTTACTTGAAGACATTAAAAAATTAGACTTTTTGGAAACGATGGATATTTTGTCGAAAATTCGTTCAACTAGGATTTGAGCCTTCTTTCAAACTGATATGAAGCGTCTCCGAGAAAGTAGGTACGAGTCTATCGGTAGGTGAAACAACTGAGAAAAGTACCGTTCGATATATCCTATTAAATTAATATTCATCGTTCCAAGGGTTTTTTTTCCTTTTAGCGTAGTTGATGCGCAAGTGAAGCACCAGTTCGTCAGAGAGAGGCAATCAGACCGTGTCAACCGCCTTGAAAATCACTGTACGAGCCCTCTCTAGCCAATTGGATCGTTAAGCCTTCTCATGTGGTCCACGCCGACTTTAAGACCGGTCAACCGGCACGCGAAAATTGAGTCGGAAAAATCAGGAAAAATCGTTTTCCTAAAAACTCGCAGAACAGTGTAAATAAATCGAAAATTCGCTCATACAATCACTCTACAAAATAGATGATCCGATGCATAATAAGAGTTAATTTCGAAACACCAATCTCCAAGTACCTTCCACTACTCTCTTAGGGGACCATCTACACGCTAATCTGAACAATCCTGAGCAATTTCGTCGAAAAAAACTTGATCCATTCCTAATATCAACAAAGATCCAACAAAATCACCTAATCTCTCTGTCATTCGTAGCTCAGTCAATTTATTAAAGGGGCAAATGTGCGCCTGATTTTTTAAAAAAATTTTAGAATCATCTTGAGAATTTAGACACCAGTCGTTTTCTTTTTGGATGAGTAGATATTTTTCTATGATTTTTCAAAGTTTATCGCGTGGCGCGACCCCCCCCCCCCCCCCCCAGCCCACTGTGACGTCATAGAGCTCGGAATTTGCATATTTTGCATATCTTTTATTATGCGGTATATCTTTGTATTTTAACGTTTTGAAGGTTTCTGAAGGGTATGCGGTGGTTAAAATTGAAATTGCATATTTTTGCATATTTCGGTCATTTTGGGGATTTTTGCATTTTTTTGTCATTTTGAGGATTTTTGCATATTTTGCAGCATATTTTACTAGTTCTTTGCGTATTCTGGATTTTTTTTTAAAGTCAGTGTTGGAAGTTGACAATATTCGAAATCGAATGTTGGAATGTTTTGTCCCCTCACTCACATCACCCCAGTAGGAGGACAGGCAGATCGCCCATCGTTTGGCCTTTATAAATGCTTTTAGTACCATACCCCATTTGATAAACCACCTGGAGACCAGGGGGATGGATCTCTGCTCTGTCGTAGGTGCTGTTTCCGACCTGCTCGAAAAAAGCTCCAACTGGCATGGAACAACTGGAAAAGCCGTCAAGGATAAACTGGAGGGGGTCCTATCGAAAAATCCAGAGTGGTCATCAGTGGTTCAAATCGCGAAAATTCTCAAAGGAGAAGACAGCTCATGGGACTCTCCCTACTCTCCAAAAGAGATTTCCTCTTTAAAATGTTTGCCTATTGTATCTTGCAATGTAGAGAGATCGTTTTCTGCATTGAAAGAAATTTTAAGCGACAGGAGAAACTGTTTTACACCTGATAATTTGGAGCGTGTGATTGGATCGATTGGATCAGTGATCACTCAGGCGCCTTCAGCATTCTCCATTGACCCGCCCTCTCAAATTTCAGCTTCCTGAGTTCAACAGGAGAGAAAATGGCCTTGGAGCTCACTCAGCTGATCAGTGACCACTCAGGCACCTTCAGCATTCTCCATTGACCCTGCCTCTCAAATTTCAGCTTCCTGCGTTCAACAGGAGAGGAAATGGCCTTGGAGCTCACTCAGCTGATCAGTGATCACTCAGGCGCCTTCAGCATTCTCCATTGACCCGCCCTCTCAAATTTCAGCTTCCTGAGTTCAACAGGAGAGAAAATGGCCTTGGAGCTCACTCAGCTGATCAGTGATCACTCAGGCGCCTTCAGCATTCTCCATTGACCCGCCCTCTCAAATTTCAGCTTCCTGAGTTCAACAGGAGAGAAAATGGCCTTGGAGCTCACTCAGCTGATCAGTGATCACTCAGGCACCTTCAGCATTCTCCATTGACCCTGCTTCTCAAATTTCAGGTTCCTGCGTTCAACAGGAGAGGAAATGGCCTTGGAGCTCACTCAGCTGATCAGTGACCACTCAGGCACCTTCAGCATTCTCCATTGACCCTGCCTCTCAAATTTCAGGTTCCTGCGTTCAACAGGAGAGGATGTCAAGCATATTTGTCGTCAAGCATATGATAAATCCTAGCGCTACTTTCTTGTCGCTTTTTACTGTCGATTTTTCCTGTCGTTTTTCGGCGGGGTTAAAATGTATAACTGATTTTTTGAATAGCTTGTTTACTTCACCTGATGCTTCATAACTTTTTTCTAGGAGAAAAAAGGGCTAAAATAATGTGGAACATCCTTTCTCAAAACACTGCAATTCCAAAGTCGTATGCAGTTTTAAGGGCAAATGCATATTTTGCATATTTTTCCAGTTTCCGGTGCATATTTTCGGGAAATTTTCGTGCATATTTTCCGAGCTCTAGTCATAAACATTCGAAACTTTGAAAAATCATAGAAAAAGGTCTTCTCGCGCTAGAATGTCGCGGTTGGTGTCAAAATCCTCAAAATGAGGTCTAGTTTAGATTAAAAAATAATAATTAACAGTTTTTCAGACCTACGCGCACACCCCATTGAAAGGCCTCTTGATAGGGAAAATAACCTCCTCCCACGTCGGTAAGGTCAAACTATCAGCTCTCGAACTGGGGCTAAATTTTCTCTTTACAAGATAGTTAACGGCTTTGTTGCCGAAACTAGAAAACTTCAAGGAGTCGGAGAAAACGATCCAAAATCAGGGTTTTCAACTGTTTCAACTCGAAAGTTTCGAAGGTCGTTTGAGGTCGCGTGATGCGCGCCAGTTTTCGACTTTAGTCGTAAAGTTTTCCCCGAGTTTCGGTGTTTGCTTTTCCCTCGAGGTCGAGAAAATCGTGAGTGGAAAATCAATTGACAACTTCCAGAACTCCTCGGGAAATGTCGAAATGGACTGAAAAAATTACGGTGATTGGGATTTGACCAGTTTGCACCTCAAAGGCATGAGTTTTTCACCCTCATAATACAGTTTTGGTTTATTATTTTCAATAATGAACCTTTGGAATCGACCAAGAAAAAAAAAATTTCAAAACCCCCTCAAAATTTGATGGTTTACGTTTCAAGGTACGTAGAATCCAAAAATCGAATAAAAATTTGGCCGTACGTCCGCCGTACGCGGCACTTTTGCCACTTAGGATTGACCGATTTTGATGAAATTTGGTATGTAGGCTCCATTTGGGGTCTAGTTGTGCCCCGAAGCTTTTGGTTGATGTAGGCCACTCCTAAGGGTTCCAAAATCAATTTTGAAATTTTGAAAACGCCCTAACTCAAAAAATTTTGATATAAAGGTATTTTTTTCCTTCAATTTAAGATTCTATGGAATTTTTAGAATTTTTTGAGACCACGCGGAGCTCTGTAGGACAAACCGTTTGCTCCCTACGAAAATTTAAGGGTTTATATTGAAATATATATATATATATAAATCAAAACACGAGGGTGAATCGCAAAAGAGGCCTAATCTCCGTTAAAATTTTAGCTGACCAAAATGCGATTGATGGTTGGTGATTTTGTTTTTTTTATTCAAAAAAAAAATTTTTTTTATTTTTTTTTAATTTTTTTTTTTAAATTGGATGGTTGGTGATTTTGTAGACGAGTGATCTATATAAAAATAATAAACCGTTGTGTAATAATTTGCAGCGTTTTTTTTCACAGGAAACGCCATTTTGATGAAATAATGTAAAGAAAACGGATCAACACAAGAGCGCATAAAACCACTTTCAGAAAAATCCCACCCGTGCAGCAGCAATAGTAAGTAAAGTAACTAGAAAATGTTCAAAAGTTCCATCTTTCACTTCAAAAACCTCACCAAACACACTTTTTGTGGCCCTCAAACTCATAGAATGCACGTAAATTATTGAATTTTTCGATTTCAGTATGCCGTATAGGAAATTTACACATATTTTGTAATTCAGACGGTATATTTTGAACATTTTTGGCTATTTTCATGTTCTATTCGTCTCAACGAACTCATGTAGCTGCTGAGTTATCACGAAAATTATCCACTGATACCCGAAATAAAAAGTTTCATCCAATTTTGGACGAGTTTAAATATTCTGACATTGTAGATGCGTCCAATTACTATGAAAATGAAGATAAAGGTAGACGAGAAACCCCCAAAGATCACGATAATAAACGAAATCGCTTTGAAATGCGAATGTACCCCACACAATACAATATTTATTAGTAGAAAATTACAAGTAGGTGGCCAGCAACGTTGCGATTTCAATCAAGAATATTCCGACACCTTCAGGGCGCCAAAATTGGAACAGGAAACGAGATTAGTTTGTTCTTAAAAGGAGGTGAATAGAGAGGAAAACGAAGCTTCGATTTCGTGAGAATGGAAAAACCTCCTATTGTTTAGGCGGCTCGATGTGGGGCATTTGAGCTATGGGAACTTTGCCACAGCACCGTCGAAGGAATCCCGTAGAAACCTTTCATTTTATAAGAGAGAATTCGAAGGGATCGAACGATTTGCCAACCAGAAGGCTGAGGTATGAAAGAAGGCTGAAAACACCGAAATTTGTTGGTTTCCTCGTGAGAAACGACATTTTCGAAGGCTCATTTCTACCTCTAAAACTTGTAAAAAGTCGAAAAAGAAGGCGAAAACACAGAAACTTGTTGGTTTACTCGAGAGAAACGACATCCTGGAAGGCTTGTTTTCATCTTCATTCGACTGAAAAAGTTGAAAAACGCTGCAAATTATTACACAATGGTTTATTATTTTTCTATATAGATCACTCGTCTGCGAAGCCACCAACCATCCAACATGAAGAAAAACATCGATCGCATTTCGGTCAGCTTTAATTTGAACGGAGATTAGGGGCGGAATTCATAGACAAGGCTTGAATGTGAGCGAGCACTCAATTATCTGAGTTGAGGGTCGGCCTCGACTCAACAGTCCGTATTCATAGTTGATTGAGACGGCCCACTTAAGTGTTGTGGTCGCCTGAGTGCACACTGAACCTGAGGGGATGCTCAGGGGGTACTCAACTCATTTTCACCTTTAAGTTGGCAGCCTTGGTGGGGATATTTCCCTGTTTCATGGATATTTTGGGTAAAAAGCACGGGGAAATTTCCCTCTCGTATTCTGCACTGATCGTGAGTTATAACCTTGTCGCCGGTTCCCTGTGGTTATAACAGGGAAAATGAGGAATTTCACCATGTCGGAATTTCCTATTTATGACCCCAAAATCGGATTCAGCACCTCTAAAAACCCCCTAAGGCAAACTTTCAGCCCGAACTTCCTAATTTACGAATAAACAAAACAGTGTAGAGAATACGAATGTTTAAAAAAAACCGGGAAAATGACGTCATCCTGGAATAGTTCATTTATGGCCGCTTGAAGCGCTGAGATCGAGAAACCCATAGTCCCCAGATGCAAAATTTCATGAAACAGTAAAGATCGAAATCGAAAAACTGAAGAAAAAAATAGAAAAAGCGAGATGGGGAAAATTAGGTTTCCTCTGTTTTTGTTTGATAACTTTTCTCTTAGAAAACACGATTTCGTCGTCCCAATGGGCAACACTGGGAGGAGACGGCGATCCGAACAGCCAATCAGCGAGCGTTCCCGCTGCACGTCCGTTTTCCCGGTTAGTTTTGAAATTAAAAATTTTGATTGTCTCCCAAAAACAACAGGAGACTTATTTTCCGAAATCAGCCCGATTTTCATCTACCCCACACCATTAACACGTTGGACGCGGATCGCTTCTATGTCACGCAAATCCCGGGGTCTGTGTGGCTGGCCGCGTCTATGTCACGCAAACACCTCTCGCAAAACAGGTTCAAGAATATCTGCTCCTGTTCTTTCGTTCTCAGTTTCCACTCTTTTCTAGCATTTTTTCGTGATAGATGAACATATTATGAGTTGAACGGTTCAATCTGGAGCTGAATCGGTCGAGGTTGAAGGTAATTGAGCAGTTATCAAAGTGACACCTTATCTTTGTGTGCTCCTCTGGTCATTTTTTTATGTTTTCACATTTTTCATCCATTTTTACGGAATAATTCACTCTTTTTAAGGTTTATCGACATTGTTTAATTGTTGGTTGTGTCAATAATCAGCTCAATCCTCTCATAAGTTTCATACTTTCAGTTCGTTATCGTGAAAAAGACACAGTGGTTCGACTCCGATTTTTTTTGTGTTTCACTCGGTTTTTCTGTTTTGAATCTTTGCCAGACAACTCTAAAAAGCTCCCAAAAAAGAGAAGACTTGTTCTCTTTCCAGGTATGGAATAACTAGGTATTATATTGTCGTACATGATTGATTCCTACCCATTCTATGCACCATCAACCTATCTTCCTTGCAAAGGCCGCCAGAATTCGCGTCCACTGGACGGGCGGCCTGAGCCAACCCACTTACATAGGGGTTGATTTCCCATTCAAACTGGAGCAACTTGACACCACCGCTGGCCGCGTCACGTTGACGCCGAGAATAAATTCTCAAAATTCTCAACTTTTTTTTATGTCAAAATTTTTGGAAAAATGTACTTTTTAATATATGTTGCTGCTATAGCGTTCCATCGAAAAAAAATTTCTCCGCCACAGGGGACCAACGCGTTTTTTTTCCCGCGTGCAAGGTGTTAACTATTCAGGAAAAATGCAAACAGAAATCGGTGAAATTCCTCATTTTCTTATTGCTATTTCGTTACTGTGGATGTGCATGATAATTTCTCTATTTTGTCCGATTTCCTACAAGTAACCATTAGTTTTGAGTTATTAACAGTGGTGAATCAAACAAATGGGGAATTTGCCTCAATTTTAGATTCTGGAATTTCAAGTCAAATCCTATTATAGGGCCCTAGAATAACGTTTAACACTAGGAATAACCAACGGAAAAAAATTACCGTAGGAGAAAATGACTAAACAAGTGAACCTCTGTTACAAAACACCGCGAAAATCGAGGAATATTGTTGACGTCATACGAAAAAAAAAAAAAACGACGCGAAAGCAACGACTACAGACAGAGTTCTAGCACGCCACACAAAACGATCCAGTGAAATGGCTACTCGAATAATGTGATTCAAATCTTGAAACTAAATAAGAGAAGATGAAGAATAATAATGCTTGATAAACTAGTAGATAGATTCGTATTGTAAAAAAGTGAGTAATACTGTTTTTATTTTTAATATTGTGTTTGGGTTCTTCCTGCCAGTTCGTGGCGCACTCTTGTGCGCACTACTCGGAAGGTAAAAGTTCGCGTATGTGCCGCTTCTGTGGTAAGCGCCACAGAACCTCCTTTGAAGTCAGATTGGTAGAATATCCGTCACGTTTCAAACATGGCTGCCTCTTACACATTGCCACCACATTTAAAATTTCCATCTTCCTTAAATTCTCTAAATTTTTTGGATGCGTTTTCGAGCAGCTCACTATGGTTTTATTCCATAAAAATAAACCCTCATTCGAAAAAAAAAAAAAAATGTGAGGCAAATTCCCCATTGAAGTCTGTTCAATTATATGAGGGTGCTGACATTTTTTCGGAGTTTGTAACTTGATTTTTATCTCCGCAATTTCAACAATGTATTTGCTGCCCTCGGACTCGACTATATTGCTGGGAAGAAGGTAAGAAATTATGATTTCCTTAAATTAGCAGTAAAAGTATGGTACGATACGAAAGAAGAAGAATCACCATTATTCAAAGTAATAAACACAAAAAGACATGTTGGTATCCTTTTTATGAGTGTTCTTAGGCATCATTCAACAAAATAAACCCATTGATTGTTTCAGACAAATTAACTTCTCCCGAATGAAGAAGGTTTATCCACAAACAAATATACGAATATTTATGACGCTTGGAACCTTTCAACACCTTTACCTACCTACTTATTTATTTACCTGTGTGAAACAATATAAAGCCCGAAATAAACTCGTACCTATATGGATGTTTTTGACATTTTCATGTCTTTTATATAGCTCATAAAAAAAGAAATCGTCACGAAATTTGTTGCGACGAAAATTGCTAACGAAATTTGTCCCAAGTCGCCACAATGATGATTATGACCATCAGAAGTGAAGTTGTTAGGTACTTTACAGGTAGGTACTTTACAGTTAGGTAGGTACTTTACAGTTTGATATTACCAGATCAGCTGAGTCGAAAATTGAGCTCCCAGATCAGCTGAGCCAAAAATCGAGCTCCCAGATCAGCTGAGTCGAAAATTGAGCTCCCAGATCAGCTGAGCCAAAAATCGAGCTCCCAGATCAGCTGAGTCGAAAATCGAGCTCCCAGATCAGCTGAGTCGAAAATCGAGCTCCCAGATCAGCTGAGTCGAAAATCGAGCTCCCAGATCAGCTGAGTCGAAATTCGAGCTCCCAGATCAGCTGAGTCGAAAATCGAGCTCCCAGATCAGCTGAGTCGAAAATTGAGCTCCCAGATCAGCTGAGTCGAAAATCGAGCTCCCAGATCAGCTGAGTCGAAAATCGAGCTCCCAGATCAGCTGAGTCGAAAATCGAGCTCCCAGATCAGCTGAGTCGAAAATCGAGCTCCCAGATCAGCTGAGTCGAAAATCGAGCTCCCAGATGTCTCGTGAGGGGAGGGGGGGGGGCATGAAAATGTTTCAATGAGTTGCAGACTCGTATGCAAGCGTTTTCAACACTTCTTCAACAAACTCTAGTTTTTTCTGAACTTCAACCTCGATGCGGCACGGGTTAATGCTATCCGATCGACCTAAAACTTTGGGAATCTCATTTTCTAGTTTTTATTCAACTTGTACTTTCTTACCAGCCCATATAATTTTCTACAAGTATTTTCTACTTTATCATTTTACTAGATCGTAAAACAAGAATGAGTATTGAGAATGAAGGCGAGAATGTTTGACAACTTCAAGAAAGAAACTCACAATCTCGGAAGATTTCACCGATATATTGAAAAGACTGTTAGAAGGAAATTCAAGTTTGCGATGATCTTCATTGGATATTTTTGACGGAAAAACTCATCTAATCGCCTTATTTTTATTAGACAAACAAAATAGATAGGTTGTTGACTTGCTGTACACTATTTTCAGTAGGAAAATCTGATAATAACTGTGGCTGAGGGGCACTTAAGGTACCTCCGGCCAGCACTCAGGATTTTGCACCATTGAGTCGAGGGTGGGCCTCAACTCAACGCTGAGTTTGGTTTATGAATACCGTTGAGTGCGCCCTTAGAATTCGCACTGAGTGCTCCCTCACGGCGCCCTCAAATCTTGTCTATGAATACAAATGAGTGCCCGCCAACCCTTATAGATGCATTTGAGGGTGCACTCAGACTTAAGTAATGACTATGAATTCCGCCCTAGGCCTCTTTTGCGATTTACACTCGTGTTTCTGATTTATCGTACGTAAAACCTTTCTAAATTCTCGTAGGGAGCGAACGGTTTGTCCTACAGAGCTCCGCGTGGTCTCAAAAAATTCTATAGAATTTCAAATTAAAGGAAAAACAATACCTTTATATCAAAATTTTTTGAGTTAGGGCGTTTTCAAAATTTCAAAATTCATTTTTGAACCCTTAGAAGTGACCTACATCAACCAAAAGCTTCGGGGCACAACTAGACCCCAAATGGAACCTACATACCAAATTTCATCAAAATCGGTCAATGCTAAGTGGCGAAAGTGCCGCGTACGGCGGACGGACGGCCAAATTTTTATTCGATTTTTGGATTCTACGTTGAAACGTAAACCATCAAATTTTGAGGGGGTGTTAAAAATTTGTTTTTCTTGGTCGATTCCAAAGGTTCATTATTGAAAATAATAAACCAACAGGTCGAAATGGCCAACTAATTAATTCTGGTTGAAAGAAGGATGCTCGGGGTTGCTTCAAAGTGAAAATTATATAATTTTAACTCCCTGCTAGTTTCACGCGGAAATTGAACAACATTTATCCCTGGATGCACAAAAAAATCCTGACGAGTTGATGATAAGAAGGGCGGTGCTCACCTCCGTGTGATATTTTTCGATTTTCAAACTTTTGTTCACAAATCGTCGCATATTTCAACAAATAGGTCATTTTTTAAAAATAATTTTTAAGCTAAAATTGACCTCCAGGGAGATAAATATCATTTATCATCACAAACCCGAACTTGACAGTCCAGAGAATCGATGATAAGGACCTTGCAGTGACCCCTACATGAAAATCATCAATTTTGGATTTCATTTAAACATAACATTCCTCATAATAATAACCTGATCAATTTTTCAGCAATTTGTACTCGAAAATGGTCCAACATTCGCTGTTTGGGGTAAAAATTCCGAAGAGTTGATAAGGATGCTGGGGCGGTGACCTTTCGGTAACTTTCAATGTCAATTGACCGACTAAAAATCCTGCGGTGTCACTAAAGCCTCTTCTTCGACTCAAATTCGTCGTGAAACAAACACGTTTTCCGATAATATGGATTTAAGGTAAATTTCGAGTGAAATCGGGACGAAATGTGGAAACAAAAATGCGCAAAAACTGCGGCGAAAATGCGGCATGTCGAGTTGACAGGTGCCGTTTGACAGCGAGTAGAAAATTGAGGGTGGATTTGAGAGTTGAAAAAGGTTAAATTGCGGTAAAATTTGGTGTGAAAAATTATGTTTTTAAAGAGAAAATTGAGGTGAACGTTCGAAATCAAGATTTCAAGAGGAATTTTGACGTTGTTGAGACAGATAAGAGGATAATCTGCGTTGGAGGAGCTCAAAATCCCCCTTTATGTACTTTTTTTTCGGATTAATGCTCCGAATATTTCGTGCATTGTCTGAACAGGGAGCAACAATAAATTTAGAACGGAATTTCGACGTATTTTTACCTGCTATTCTCAAAACAGCTCGATCCGCGGGGTCCAGCTGCAAGATGCTGAGCGGCTTATCTTTGCACCATTCCTTCAGCGAGACGTCACTTTCAAAATCCATCTCGGCATCCACATCACAGAACACACACCTGTCGAAGAATCGGTGATGAATTCGAACACGAAATAAACCTTTTTTTCGAGAAGGTTTCGAAGCGATGCACCTAAACCGACAAGGGCCTTATCATCTGCTCCATGATTCCCACGATCGATTTATGCGAATTTTTCGCCGATTCTCGCGGGGAATTTCACGTTTTTCTACGAGTTTAGAGTAATTGCTACAACACGGATAAACGCCTTTACAACAACACAACGAATACCGAAAATATCGGTAAATATCAGTAAATCGTTTCCGGAAGGTCAAACAATATCAATAGCAGAAATTCCTCGCAAAACAACCGTGTCGGGTCAAACCCGAACCTTCTTCGCACTGAGTTGAATTTTATTCAAAAACCTCAATCGTCGAATGACAACAAAAAACAATAAAAACGGCAAAAAAGCGTCATAAACGGGGGTTTTCGTGATTTTTTTTTTCGCAAACAACACGAACTTACGTCGAGACCGACCGAACTTGTGACGCCGAACGGAGAAATTCGGGTTGAAAGCGTTTTCGACGTGTTTCGGGGTATCGCC
This sequence comes from Apolygus lucorum, assembly GCA_009739505.2. Lineage (NCBI taxonomy): Eukaryota > Metazoa > Arthropoda > Insecta > Hemiptera > Miridae > Apolygus > Apolygus lucorum. The sequence continues at coordinate 7,367,505 of CM019175.2, forward strand.
GCCAGAGCTCGACACCATCGGAACCGAAACTACCAACAGGACAAAAATGAAAAAAAACTAAAAAACCTGAAAACCACCGTGTTTTTTTTCTGTATTTTTCCATTGATTCTAGAATTTATTCCGGTCAATTCATATTTTTTCCAGGAATTTTGACGTTTATAATTCTTGGAGTCAGAGCTGAAGCTGTTGCGGCAGTGATCCGCCAGGTGTCGCACAAGTCGGATTGATGGTTATTTATGCTGATGATTGAATGTGATTTTCTTCATTTTCATCCCAATTTTCGTTCCATCGCTCTCACAAACTTGATGAAACTAAAAGCGGTAGAAGGAAAATTCTTATTGACATGCAAAATTGTGTAACAAATACTTATAATTAAATTAAAAAATATAAATATAAAATATTGTATTAACCTTTTCAAGGAAAAATTTGTCCATTTCTTGAGTTTAGATTCAATTCAAAATCAATTAGAATCAAAAACTTGCCCGGTTTCGTACCACAAACTTCAAAAATTCGCTCTTGCACTCAAGCTGAACAAATCAGATTTCACTGTTTAAAACATTATTACCTATAGGTATGTTGTGATCAGCTACCTCTTCGCATTTCTGTCCATTCGCTTCCTTAGCTCATGTGGTAGGAGCTCCGATTCAGAATCAGAATGGTAGGAGATCGATCCCCAGTCGAGGGAAGTTAATTTTTGATGATTCATTTTTTTTTTTTTTTTTTTTTTTTTTTAATAATCTCCCCTCAAAGACAAAATGTCTTTTTTGACGGAGGGGGCACGCCATAAAAAATAAAATAAATAAATAAATAAAATAATGGGGAGGACGCCCAGGACTCACCCGACGCCGGCCCTAGGGATGAGGGAAGATGAGGAAGGTGGGGGTGGGAGAGAAGGATGAAGGGAAGTGCCTCTATAAAACGACCACCAGTTCAAATATGAGCCGAGCAGGACACGGGTGGTGATACCACGGAGTACGCCTACAGAGATGCCCAACTCGCGCAACTCCGTGGCACTTTTCCCGCACCACACACCGCGCCACGACAAGGTTGCAGCCATCACCCTGATGTTGTTGGGTGCCACTCCTTTTAGCTCCGACATTGCTTGCCGTAAATCATTTCTGTCATATTTCCTTATCTTGGCCCGCCAAGTCTGCTCCATGTCCAAGCTGCCATTGACAACTTGGACATCCAGGATAATGCAAGACTGGTCGGGCTTGACAGCAACAATGTCGGGCTTCTTACCCTGGTCACTTGGCATGTGATACAATCTCTCTCTCTCAACATCCCAGCCGCTAGATGCCAATGCACCTGCTATCTGCTTGGCGACCGCATCATAACGTAGGATGCGGCCCCCATGAGTTCGTGGACACTGCTGCACCACATGATACAGGTGTTCATTTCCACTCCGACAGGCACGGCAAAGGGGTAGCGTTGTCCCGCGACTACCTCTCGAACACCGCACCGCAGTTGGCAATGATGCCACACGGATGGCGTGAAAGTGTCGGTAGTCGCGGGCCCCAATGCCCTCCGAAGCCCAATCTACCCATTGGGATGAGACAAGGCTTTCGGAGCACTGTCGGAGTTCTTTACCATCCACTGATTCATGCAGCGCAGCAGCGAACTCAGCAGACGAACTGGGTTTTGGAGCAGATGGTGTTGCTCGGTCGCACCATGCTAACTGCTGCCTGACAAAATCAAGATCAGCAGCTGCACGGGCGACCTCCCAGCTCGACCCCTGAAGGGCTAGCAGGCGCCGGCGGCGCAGTGAAGGGATACATGCCGAGAGAGACACAATGCCAAGCCCACCGGATTTGACCGGTGCGTGAAAATAGGCACTTGGGACACCAGGAGGGAACTTCAGCCAAGAGCGCACAGCAGAGCGAACTTCTCGATCTAATTGTTGCAGCCTCCCCGCCGTAAGCCTGCCAAAGACTAACCCATAGGTTAGCTTCGGCAGTAAGTACGTGCGGAGGAGGCGCAGCTTCTGCTGTGGCTTCAATGGAGCCTTGGTAACGCGAGCTAGCGCTCTACCAAGGTCCACACGGCTGGTAGTAATGGTGGCCACCCCCATGAAGTCGACTCCAAGGTACCGCCAAACCTCCAGCACGGATCGAGATGGAATGGGGGATTGTCCTACGACAAAACCCCCATCCACAACTTTCACCTTATGCTGGCGACCCGACGGGACCAAGGAGACCGACCCACACTTATCGGGGTTAACCACAAGTCCACACCTGGCTAGCTGCTTAGCAAATGCATTGAGGGCGATCTGCAAGCCCTCACGGGTTTCTGCGAGTAGGATAACATCATCGGCAAATGCCAATGCTCCTACTCGCACCCCAGGGGCGAGATCAAACCCTACTTCAGTGGGCAGCTTACCCAAGGCCGTATCCACGACCAGGTTGAAGAGGAGTGGCGATAGGGGATCCCCCTGGCGTACCCCACGCCCGATCCGTATATCCCCTGATACCTCACCTCCTGCCTCGAGGACCGTCACGCCTTCCTGGTACAGACAGGCCACATACTCGATTAACCGAGATGGGGCCCCGACACCACGAAGGCAATCGGTCAGGGCAAGGTGACTGACTGTGTCAAAGGCCTTAGCGACGTCCAGAGCAGCGAGGTGGAGTTGCCAGCGTTTAATACAACAATGTGGCGCAGTCGCTCCAGACCCAGATGGTCTCCTCAGCATTTTTCAAAGACACAATAATTCATTAAGATTAGGTCATCAAAACAACTCCCTCCCAAGACACGAGTCGAGCCACCGCCTATTCGGACAAACGTAGAGGTCAGCAGATCCCCCTCCCCCGTCAATAAGAAACAATAACAAAAACTCCGAAGCCAGTCAAAAATAGCGCGTTCTCACTGGGTGGGAAAACGCCGGCCAAAGCTGCCTCTCACCTCCCTGACTAGGTAACGGGGTAGGTACCTAAGATTTCCTAACGGTGGGGAAGGGGGGGAGATGTTGTGATCAGCAACCTCTTCGCATTTCTGTCCATTCACTTCCTTAGCTCATGTGGTAGGAGCTCCGATTCAGAATCAGAATGGTAGGAGATCGATCCCCAGTCAAGGGATGTGGCGCAGTCGCTCCGGACCCAGATGGTCTCCTCAGCATTTTTCAAAGACACAATAATTCATTAAGATTAGGTCATCAAAACAACTCCCTCCCAAGACACGAGTCGAGCCACTGCCTATTCGGACAAACGTAGAGGTCAGCAGATCCCCCTCCCCCGTCAATAAGAAACAATAACAAAAACTCCGAAGTCAGTCAAAAATAGCGCGTTCTCACTGGGTTGGAAAACGCCGGCCAAAGCTGCCTCTCACCTCCCTGACTAGGTAACGGGGTAGGTACCTAAGATCTCCTAACGGGGGGGTGTTGTGATCAGCAACCTCTTCGCATTTCTGTCCATTCACTTCCTTAGCTCATGTGGTAGGAGCTCCGATTCAGAATCAGAATGGTAGGAGATTGATCCCCAGTCGAGGGAAGTTAATTTTTGATGATTCAACAATGTGGCGCAGTCGCTCCGGTCCAGATGGTCTCCTCAGCATTTTTCAAAGACACAATAATTCATTAAGATTAGGTCATCAAAACAACTCCCTCCCAAGACACGAGTCGAGCCACCGCCTATTCGGACAAACGTAGGGGTCAGCAGATCCCTCTCCCCCGTCAATAAGAAACAATAACAAAAACTCTGAAGCCAGTCAAAAATAGCGCGTTCTCACTGGGTTGGAAAACGCCGGCCAAAGCTGCCTCTCACCTCCCTGACTAGGTAACGGGGTAGGTACCTAAGATTTCTGTTATGTTATGTATATTTAGTTCCAAGTTCTGCCGTTAGAGATACAACCTAGTTCTAAGTTATGTCCATAGAGCTGCTGTAAAACCTGTATGATAGACGAGCCAATAGGAAGCAAGCACCCTTGGGTTTTCCCCAAGGTTATGTATAATTACAGCCCCCATTGTCGGTTTGAGCATTCGACTATGATATCTCTATGAATAAACGTCTTGCTGAGAATTGCGACTATTCTTCGAGTTAACCCTACAACAGTGGCGACTTGTCTGGGATTGAACTCCGCATTCGACCGTCTTCTCCTCTTGCTAAGAACGAGGAAAATTTTTCTGAGCTTCTCGCCGTGTACTGAGCCGCATCATCGCCCTCCAGCCAAGCAGTGAGGTAGCCGAGCTTCTTGCCCTGTACTGAGCCGCATCATCACCTTCCAGCCAAGCAGTGAGGTACCCGAGCTTCACGCAGTGTTCGAAGCCGCACCGTCGCCCTCCAGCCAAGCAGTGAGGTAGCCGGACCCTCGCCCTCCAGCCAAGCAGTCAGGTAGCCGCACCGCCGACCTTCAGCCAAGCAGTGAGGTAGCCGGACTGTCAACCTTCATCCTCCCGCCTGGGGACACCTCCTGCCAAGCAGTGGCCGCCGTCATTGTTACACCAGCACTCTTCAAGACCTTCAGTTTACTATCACTGATTTAGAACGCGGCTGTGGCCTTTTGCCCGGCGTTCGCCTTCTCGTTAGAGGGGTTTCAGTTGATAGTAGTTAGAGGTGGCTAGCCTCGGCTTTCGCACCTCTTTGCTCTTGATTTAGGGCGTCTAGGGCCTTTGCCCGGCGTTCACCTTGTCCGCAAGGGTTCCTTGAGCTCAATTTTCGTTGTGTTGGCCCTTCCGCCCGCATAACTTAAATTCCTTGCTGTTTAAAGTGTGACTGAGGCCTTTCGTCCCGGCACTTACCTCCTTGAGGGTCAGTCAAGGGTTCTAGCAGTTCGTGTTGGCCCATCTGCCCGCAAGATCTGTGTTTACTCCTGTTTGGAGTACGACTGTGGCCTTTCGTCCCGGTACTCACCTCCTCGCGAGGGTCAGTGAGGGTTACGACCTACGTTGCTTGTCAACTCGGTTCAAGTCCTCGAACAGTTAGTCCCTAAGTGGTACAGAATGGATCCTTGGCCGGTTCCACGGTACTGCGAAGGGGAGGACTTGTCCGATTTCACAGACAGGTTGGAGCTCTACTTCGTGGACCAGGAGATACAAACTGACAAGCAAAAGGTGGCCCGCCTCGCCTCAGCCCTCGATGCAGCTACCTTCTCCAAGATGAAGTCGCTCCTGATGCCCACACTGGTCAAGAATGCCACCTTTGAAGCCTGCATCGAAGCCTTGGAAAAGGCTTTCTCACCTGTAACTTCGAAGCCAAGGGCGAGGTTACACTTTGCCTCTATTCGACGATCACCTGGGCAGCCACTATCGGAGTTCATTGGGGTCCTGAGACGAGCAGCAGCGCCTTGTGACTTCGGGGATTTTGCCGACACAGCATTGAAGGATCGACTGATCCAGGGCATTGGCGACAATTACCTGGTGAACATCCTTCTCCCAATGGTCGACTCCAAGAACTTCACTCAACTGGCAGATGCAGCTCTGATGTCAGAATCGCTGAGGGACACTGCAGCGTCGCTGGCCCCTCCGATCGTCGCAGCACCCATCTCTCGGCGCACCTACTCTCCTCCTCGCAGGGACTTCCGGCAGCAGCAGTACTCGCAGAGATCTCCGTCACCACATCCACGTCGCGTGAGTTTCAATTCTAAAAATTCAAATTTTTCTCGTCCTGGAAATAACAATTTTAATAGGGGTACTAGAAATGAATATAACAGTTTTAATAAGAGTACTAGAAATGATGATTTAAACGCTAATAAACGTTGTAATGGGTGTGTAGTGTCACATTCGATTAGAGATTGTCCGGCAAAATCATGGGTTTGTAATTCGTGTGGTGGTTTGGGGCACACTAAACGTTTTTGTAGGTCTAGGGGGTCCCCTCAGTCTTCAGTTACAGCTGCCCCAATTGTTGAGCAACTTCCTTATTCATTCAGTGAAAAGAGTCCTATCAGTTTTCAAAATCAGTCAGTTGGGAGTTCGGTTTACGATTTCGAAGATCCGAGCCATTTTGACTCTGTGTCCATTATTAATACTCCTCCTGCAACAGTTTCCTCGACACACACCTCTTTACAATCTTCACCTCCAGTGTTTGTGAACCTGACCATAGAAAAATCCGCCCATTTTAAATTTCTTTTGGATACAGGCAGTGTTGCTACATTAATATCCCTTGAATTGTACAAAAATCAGCTCAGTCATATCCCTTTGGTTCGTTCACACATTAACTTATCAGCAGCTAATGCAGATAAACTTGACGTTGAAGGATTATTGCAAGTTGAAGTATCAACACCAAATATTTCTGTCTCAATTCCTCTAGTTATATGGGTCGCTAAAAAGCTTTCACCTCCGGCAATTCTTGGTCGAGACAATTTATATAAATTATAGGTATCCGAATTGGGAGTCTATGTTTCTTCACAACCATGTAGCCCCAATATCTCTAAAAGACCTGTCATCTCAATATCCAAACGCATTTGCACAGTCAAATAATGATAAGCCAATCCGTGACTTTATGGTTCACATTCATTTGAGGCCTGATGCAAAACCTGTTTTTCAACGACCCTATAATATCCCGTTTGCCTTACGTAACCCCGTTCAGAAAGAGCTAGAAAACTTACAACGCCAAGGAATTATAGTTCCGGTCTCATCCAGTGATTGGGCGTCCCCGCTAGTTGTAGTCCCTAAGAAAAACGGGTCCCTCCGCATTTGTGTTGATTTAAAAAGAACAGTAAACCCGCAGTTATTGCACGAATCTTATCCTCTCCCAAGATTAGACGAATTTTTTCATCAGTTTTCAAATTGCAACTATTTTTGTAGGCTAGATTTGTCTAATGCCTACCTACAGTTATCTGTCAACGAATCCAGTCAATCACTGCTGACAGTTAATACCTTCATGGGATTATTTCGTTATACCCGATTAGTGTTTGGGTTAGCTTCCAGTCCCCCAATTTTTCAATCTGTAATGGATAGAATTTTGGCCAATATTGAACACTGCTCGTCATACATAGATGATATCCTTCTGGGGGGGCATAATTTTGAAGAATGTCGTCGTAGTTTGCACGAAGTGTTGGCACGTCTTGAATTTTACAATTTGAAAATAAATGTCGACAAATCGGAATTCTTCGTAAAATCTCTCGAGTTTTTGGGATTCGTCTTGAACCAGAAGGGTAGGCAGCCCTGCCCCTCAAAAGTTGAAAAATTAAAAGCAATGCCTAGTCCTACAGATGCAACACAGCTCAGATCATACCTTAGTATGTTAAACTTTTACAGACCGTTTTTGGAGGCTCCTTCTGAACTATTAGAGCCCCTGCACTCCTTATTGCGAAAAAACGTTAAGTGGATTTGGGACAGCTCACATGAAAAAGCTTTTCAAAATTCAAAAGCTCTGTTGTTGCAACACTCCTTACTGGTTTTATTCAACCCAACCTTGCCATTAATTTTAACAGTAGATTCATCCCAGTATGGAGTGGGTGCAGTACTCAGCCACAAGATTGGAAATAATTTGGCCCCAATAGCTTTTGAATCAGCCACTCTATCACCGCCTCAGCGAAATTATTCCCAACTTCACAAAGAGGCTTATGCTATAATTTTTGGTTTAAAGAAATTTCATAAATACTTATTCGGCAGATCATTCGAAATTGAAACGGATCATCAACCTTTAGCATCAATATTTTCAGAAAAATCGAACATACCCACTTTTGCTGCTGCTAGGTTAGTAAGATGGGCAGAAATATTAGCTAGTTATAACTACACGATTCGGCATAAAAGCTCGTCAAAAATTCCCCAAGCAGATGCTCTCTCAAGACTCCCTTTTCCTGAAATAATCGAACCAGCCCCTGTAGCATTTATTTATTCGGCCTATCCTCCTTTAAATATTGAAAAACTGGAAAAGGAGTCTAAAAAGGATAGTACTTTGAGCAAACTGTTCGATTGGCTCACAAGAACATGGTCGTCGTGCCCAAAAGGGGATCCTCTGCATCCCTATTTCCTGGTGCGTAGGAATTTGTCAACAGACTCCCACTTCATATATTTTGGGGATAGACGGGTAATTCCTGCATCTTTGCGGGCACAGCTGCTCGAGGCAATGCATGAAGGCCATCCAGGGGTCACAAGGATGCAGCTTTTAGCGAGGTCCTATGTTTGGTGGCCTTCCCTTGATCAGGATATTAGGAAATTTGTGCAATGTTGTACATCATGCCAACGCTTTGCCTCAAAAACTCCGGATTACACACAAAGACTCTCCTGGCCGTCTGTTTCATCTCCTTGGGAAAGGGTACACATGGATCTCTTTACCCTTGATTCAGAGGAGTACTTCCTGATAGTAGATGTATTTTCAAAATGGCCTGAATGCTTTCTAGTTAAAAATTATACCGCAAACACTCTACTATCCCTGTTGGCCGACATATTTAGTAGATTTGGTTACCCAAAAGTCATTGTATCGGATAATGGGCCCCCGTTCTCTTCACAAGCATTTGCAGATTTTATGGCAAAACGAGAAATTGGTGTTAGATTCTCTCCCCCATACAATCCTCGCTCCAACGGCCAGGCAGAAAAATACGTCTCTGTTGTAAAGAATGTCCTACGCAAAAGCAGGATGCAGTACCCCAATTTATCTCGACAAGAATTATTAAGACATGTTTTGGCCACGCTTAGGAGAACCCCTTCAACATCGACAGGAATGGCTCCCACGGCAGCTTTATTGACATATTCCCCCAATTCCTTACTTATGTCTCCTCCTCCTCCAAACATTCCTGGAAAACCACAGGAGCCTCCCCAGTTAGTGTGGGTCCTTCTTCGGCCCGATTGCAAACCAACTACATGGTCCCCAGGTCTCATTATAGGTCAGGAATCAACATCTATATTCAAAGTTCAGCTCGATGGGGGTATTCAAAAACTTGTGCATGCAACACAAATCAGGACTAGATACCCTGCAAACCCCCCAGCTCTATCACCACAACATCTGGATTTACCTCCCACCAGTTTGAAAAACTCAGACCCTTGTTTGCCACCATCCACCACAAGATCAGGGAAACTGTACAAAAATTAAAACACAATGTATGAGATGTTTGGTATTTTTCGTCTATGTGTAATTTCCCTTAGTAAGTATAGGAAAATAATAATAATGTAATTGTTTTGGTTTGTTAGGACTACAGTTAGAAAAAAAAAAAAAAAAAAAAAAAAAAAAAAAAAAAAAAAAATTAAAATTAAAAAAAAAAAATGTATGTATCCGCTATGTAAATATAATGTGATGATTGTATAATACCTATGTATATAATGTGTTCCCTATGTAAATATATAACATTAATAATGATACTGAAACAAATGTAGACTTTTACCGATGTATATAGCAATTTTGTAGTATAAAAATTGTATAGTCATTATTTCTGGTATAGTATAAGAACCTCGGTATGTACATTTTTGAATGCTTATTATTTCTAGTGGAGAGGAGAAAAGATGTTATGTTATGTACATTTAGTTCCAAGTTCTGCCGTTAGAGATACAACCTAGTTCTAAGTTATGTCCATAGAGCTGCTGTAAAACCTGTATGATAGACGAGCCAATAGGAAGCAAGCACCCTTGGGTTTTCCCCAAGGTTATGTATAATTACAGCCCCCATTGTCGGTTTGAGCATTCGACTATGATATCTCTATGAATAAACGTCTTGCTGAGAATTGCGACTATTCTTCGAGTTAACCCTACAACAATTTCCTAACAGGGAGGGGGGGGGGAGATGTTGTGATCAGCAACCTCTTCGCATTTCTGTCCATTCACTTCCTTAGCTCATGTGGTAGGAGCTCTGATTCAGAATCAGAATGGTAGGAGATCGATCCCCAGTCGAGGGAAGTTAATTTTTGATGATTCAACAATGTGGCGCAGTCGCTCCAGACCCAGATGGTCTCCTCAGCATTTTTCAAAGACACAATAATTCATTAAGATTAGGTCATCAAAACAACTCCCTCCCAAGACACGAGTCGAGCCACTGCCTATTCGGACAAACGTAGAGGTCAGCAGATCCCCCTCCCCCGTCAATAAGAAACAATAACAAAAACTCCGAAGTCAGTCAAAAATAGCGCGTTCTCACTGGGTTGGAAAATGCCGGCCAAAGCTGCCTCTCACCTCCCTGACTAGATAACGGGGTAGGTACCTAAGATCTCCTAACGGCGGGGGGGGGGGGGGGGAGATGTTGTGATCAGCAACCTCTTCGCATTTCTGTCCATTCACTTCCTTAGCTCATGTGGTAGGAGCTCCGATTCAGAATCAGAATGGTAGGAGATCGATCCCCAGTCGAGGGAAGTTAATTTTTGATGATTCAACAATGTGGCGCAGTAGATCCGGACCCAGATGGTCTCCTCAGCATTTTTCAAAGACACAATAATTCATTAAGATTAGGTCATCAAAAAACCTCCCTCCCAAGACACGAGTCAAGCCACCGCCTATTCGGACAAACGTTGAGGTCAGCAGATCCCCCTCCCCCGTCAATAAGAAACAATAACAAAAACTCCGAAGTCAGTCAAATATAGCGCGTTCTCACTGGGTTGGAAAACGCCGGCCAAAGCTGCCTCTCACCTCCCTGACTAGGGAACGGGGTAGGTACCTAAGATTTCCTAACAGGGGGGGGGGGGGAGATGTTGTGATCAGCAACCTCTTCGCATTTCTGTCCATTCACTTCCTTAGCTCATGTGGTAGGAGCTCCGATTCAGAATCAGAATGGTAGGAGATCGATCCCCAGTCGAGGGAAGTTAATTTTTGATGATTCAACAATGTGGCGCAGTAGATCCGGACCCAGATGGTCTCCTCAGCATTTTTCAGAGAAACAATAATTCATTAAGATTAGGTCATCAAAACAACTCCCTCCCAAGACACGAGTCGAGCCACCGCCTATTCGGACAAACGTAGAGGTCAGCAGATCCCCCTCCCCCGTCAATAAGAAACAATAACAAAAACTCCGAAGCCAGTCAAAAATAGCGCGTTCTCACTGGGTTGGAAAACGCCGGCCAAAGCTGCCTCTCACCTCCCAGACTAGGTAACGGGGTAGGTACCTAAGATCTCCTAACGGGGGGGGGGGGGGATTGTTGTGATCAGCAACCTCTTCGCATTTCTGTCCATTCCCTTCCTTAGCTCATGTGGTAGGAGCTCCGATTCAGAATCAGAATGGTAGGAGATCGATCCCCAGTCGAGGGAAGTTAATTTTTGATGATTCATCAATGTGGCGCAGTCGCTCCAGTCCAGATGGTCTCCTCAGCATTTTTCAAAGACACAATAATTCATTAAGATTAGGTCATCAAAACAACTCCCTCCCAAGACACGAGTCGAGCCACTGCCTATTCGGACAAACGTAGAGGTCAGCAGATCCCCCTCCCCCGTCAATAAGAAACAATAACAAAAACTCCGAAGTCAGTCAAATATAGCGCGTTCTCACTGGGTTGGAAAACGCCGGCCAAAGCTGCCTCTCACCTCCCTGACTAGGGAACGGGGTAGGTACCTAAGATTTCCTAACAGGGGGGGGGGGGGAGATGTTGTGATCAGCAACCTCTTCGCATTTCTGTCCATTCACTTCCTTAGCTCATGTGGTAGGAGCTCCGATTCAGAATCAGAATGGTAGGAGATCGATCCCCAGTCGAGGGAAGTTAATTTTTGATGATTCAACAATGTGGCGCAGTCGCTCCAGTCCAGATGGTCTCCTCAGCATTTTTCAAAGACACAATAATTCATTAAGATTAGGTCATCAAAAAACCTCCCTCCCAAGACACGAGTCAAGCCACCGCCTATTCGGACAAACGTTGAGGTCAGCAGATCCCCCTCCCCCGTCAATAAGAAACAATAACAAAAACTCCGAAGTCAGTCAAATATAGCGCGTTCTCACTGGGTTGGAAAACGCCGGCCAAAGCTGCCTCTCACCTCCCTGACTAGGGAACGGGGTAGGTACCTAAGATTTCCTAACAGGGGGGGGGGAGATGTTGTGATCAGCAACCTCTTCGCATTTCTGTCCATTCACTTCCTTAGCTCATGTGGTAGGAGCTCCGATTCAGAATCAGAATGGTAGGAGATCGATCCCCAGTCGAGGGAAGTTAATTTTTGATGATTCATCAATGTGGCGCAGTCGCTCCAGTCCAGATGGTCTCCTCAGCATTTTTCAAAGACACAATAATTCATTAAGATTAGGTCATCAAAACAACTCCCTCCCAAGACACGAGTCGAGCCACTGCCTATTCGGACAAACGTAGAGGTCAGCAGATCCCCCTCCCCCGTCAATAAGAAACAATAACAAAAACTCCGAAGCCAGTCAAAAATAGCGCGTTCTCACTGGGTTGGAAAACGCCGGCCAAAGCTGCCTCTCACCTCCCAGACTAGGTAACGGGGTAGGTACCTAAGATCTCCTAACGGGGGGGGGATGTTGTGATCAGCAACCTCTTCGCATTTCTGTCCATTCGCTTCCTTAGCTCATGTGGTAGGAGCTCCGATTCAGAATCAGAATGGTAGGAGATCGATCCCCAGTCGAGGGAAGTTAATTTTTGATGATTCAACAATGTGGTGCAGTCGCTCCGGACCCAGATGGTCTCCTCAGCATTTTTCAAAGACACAATAATTCATTAAGATTAGGTCATTAAAACAACTCCCTCCCAAGACACGAGTCGAGCCACCGCCTATTCGGACAAACATAGAGGTCAGCAGATCCCCCTCCCCCGTCAATAAGAAACAAGTAGGAGGTGTGGTAGGAGCTCCGATTCAGAATCGGAATGATAGGAGATCGAGCCCCAGTCGAGGGAAGTTAATTTTTGATGATTCAACAGGTACTTCTTTAATTATTTCCAATCGATATTTTGCATTTTCCCTTTTTTTTCAAAATTACGTTATGTAATGGCTCAATTACTCGTATATGTTAGTTCTCCAATAAAGGACACAAGGGAAACCCTGAGTGACTCATCGTGCCAGGTAGGTAGAGTGAGGTACAGGGGACAAACACGTCATTTGACGTCACCCTCCTCCACTCTCCCTTACATTGTTAAAGTAGTATAAAAGGAGGACTCAAGGTTTCACCTCCATGCATTCGTCTATAACAATGAGGAATTTCACCGATTTCTGTTTGCATTTTTCCTGAATAGTTAATGATGTGGGATAGATGAAAATCGGGCTGATCTTGGAAAATAAATCTTCTGTTATTTTTGGGAGACAGTCAAAATTTTTAATTTCAAAACTAACTGGGAAAACAGACGTGCAGCGGGAACGCTCGCTGATTGGGCTGTTCGGATCGCCGTCTCCTCCCAGTGTTGCCCATTGGGACGACGAAATCGTGTTTTCTAAGAGAAAAGTTATCAAACAAAAACAGAGGAAACCTAATTTTCCCCATCTCGCTTTTTCTATTTTTTTTCTTCAGTTTTTCGATTTCGAACTTTACTGTTTCATGAAATTTTGCATCTGGGGACTATGGATTTCTCGATCTCAGCGCTTCTAGCGGCCATAAATGAACTATTCCAGCATGACGTCATTTTCCCGGTTTTTTTAAACATTCGTATATTCTACACTGTTTTGTTTATTCGTAAATTAGGAAGTTCGGGCTGAAAGTTTGCCTTAGGGGGTTTTTCGAGGTGCTGAATCCGATTTTGGGGTCAAAAATAGGAAATTCCGACATGGTGAAATTCCTCATTGCGCCGAGGAACGCAGCTGAGCTGAAATCCTAAAGCACTCCCTCGGTAGGTGGAAACGCACCGGGCAGAAAGTGCTGTCCGATCCTTCACCTTCGTCGAGTAGGGACCAATAGAAATCGACAAGCCAACGTGGAGGCCTTCACACGATGACATAACACGTTAATTTAATTAAAATTGACTTGAAGATGACTGATCATTTATTTTGAATACATTAGAAACTAATGATGTAAATACCTATTATAAATATTTCCGAAAAAAACTCACTTATAGGACAAACTGTGGAGTTTGTTGAAAACATAGAATCCAACGTTTTCACGAAACATCTTCGAAATTTCTATTCAGTGGAAGACATTCGAAAACCGCGGGTTCACGAAGCGATCGTTGCGACACCTGGCGGATAAACTCGAGAGAATTATCCACGAAATTTTTCCAACTAAACCAATTTGTCGGGATTTTGACTCGTTTTTGTTTTCAAGGATAAATTCAATGAAATTTATACCATTCGAAAACCATCGTATTTTTTTTTATTTCCTCTGAAAAACTTAAATTTTTTGGCGCCTCATTTCGAATTTCCTCGAACAGCTCTCACTCACCGAAAATCTCCTTTAAAACCCTCGAATTTCAAATTTCGACGTTTCAAAGTTCATTCGAAACCTTTGTTTTCGAACGTCGAAACGTCGTCGAGAATTTTACCCAACAATTTCCATCGGTGCTTAATCAAGTCCGACATTGATAACAATGATAACACGAACCAACCACCTGTTGGCAATTTCTCACCTTCGGATTCCTAGTTTAAGCAAATTTTGATTGTTAAAACGCAGTTCTTCTTAGTTAGATTTCATAGTTGTAAGTTGTCGCCGCAATTTCCGAAATTTCGTACTTAAAACTTCAGTTCCTAATGTGAAAACTACACTGTACTACTAGAGTGTCCGTCCAAATGTAAGTTGACAAAACCCTGTTTTTGCTCACCTTGATTCCACGTATAGGCTTTTTCTCTTTCCACAACCCATGGTCAAAATTGCTTTGAAAACGTTGAATTTCGCTTCAAATGAGAACCTAGAAGGATCTAGAACCTGAAGGAAGGCACAACAGGTGATAGAAATTGACGCAAGTCACGCTTCATAGTGGAAAATTTCATTGTTGACAAGTTACGACGCGACTGGGTTTTTTTTCACTCCTCCGGTGTACACAACCAACTTCATATCCTCTACAGTCCCGAGCTTGCAGTAATAATATTTTTTCAAATTTTTAGTTTTTCTGGCTTTTTGGGGCTCAAATAACTCAAAAAATATCAAAGTTTGGAAAAAATTTATTTCGCATAGGAATTACAGAATGTCCATTTAGATGGACATCAGGACTCAATCGACCCCCCCATTCTAAGAAAAAAATCATAGTTTAGTAAATGTATTTCGTCGTTATTAATTAAAAAATTGCATATTTTGATTGATTAAAGGATTAAACAACTTAAAATTGATATTATCTCGACTTGGCTTGGCTTTTAGTTTAGTTTGGTCAGTCAATTTCAGTTTCTTGAAAGTAAAAAACACCAAAAAATCGGAAAATGAACTAAAAATTATCACAACACAAACTTGTCCTTAATTTTAAAATACCATCTCGATGAAACATGAAATGACAATCTTATCTCTTACATAGAATGAACGCTCAAATGAATTTTAAATATTAACCCAATTTTCGACTAATTCAGAGCAGAAAAAGCTGAAGTCACAGCCTTTCATGGTAACTCACTTTCGTCACATAGAGTTACTTCAAACACTTTTTACAGACAAATTTGATATTTTTCTTACAATCTGGTGACTTGGATCGTGCTGAATGGGGTATTTCGGTGGGTCGGAAATTCAGGTTTTTGACCTCAAATTTGGATTCAGCACCCTTGAAAACCTATATACTACAACTTTAAGCCCAATGATACTATAACATGTGGTAGAAAAATTAATTAAAGAGATCACACGTTTGAAAAAGGCGGGCCGCTACAAATGCACACACACTAGGCAAGGACTACGCCTCGGACTACGCCGCGCGCGTGTGTGAGTACTATTTTGTAGTATCCAAGAGGTCTTTCAAGGGTTCCCGTGCATGGATACTTTTTTCAAAGACAGTTGGCTAGCTACGTCACGATTGGCTAGCTACGTCACACCATTCAAATCTTCAACTTTCCTTAGCTTCTCTGATTTTTTAAAAACATTTTCTCGACGAACAGACCCGATTACCGTTATTCCTGAGCCATACTCTTTTGAAAAATAAAATAAAAAAAATTGACCGAAATACCCCATTCTTCATTTCATCAAAGGCTGCAAGATGCATAGCCTCGAGTTTCAATGTGGTACGAGGCCTTGCTTCCCCCTTACTTCTTGGAGTACCAAAACGAAGAGTTGATGGTCTCACATCGTCGACAATCCCCTTTTCGTCGCAAATGGATAGGAAATGGTCTGCCACCAACATTTTGAAATCTAAGGCCCACTTTCACCAAAAGTTTTTCAAATCGCGTTTAACTAAACGCCTTGATTGTTAATCTGAAGGAATAAACCCGGCAAGATGGCGAGCGTCTTTCACCAACCCAAATCAAAGTTAAACGGCGATTGAGATAATCGAGCTTAGCTAACCTTGAAATGTCAAGTGAAATGAACGAAAGTTGGACATTATGACGCATTTGGGGCAATAGAAGCGTTGAACAACAACTCCTGTGCTTACTATCAGTAGATTCTCGCCTTTATCAGTGATGTTCAGTGATACGAGTTCATCGCGAGTCATTTCGATTTCTTTATTGCCAATCACCTACTTCTGATACAATATCTGTTCTTTTAATCTTTTATTAGTTAATAATTTGTATTAATAAAGGTAGGTAAGTTAAGGACGACCTTTCTTCTGTTCGACCTGTTCCCGGTTTACAAGGTATTTCGTCAGGAACTCTAGCCGAGTATCAATCAAATTTAGGACTTAGATGACCGTGGGCTTGGTAGTGTGGAACACGTTGAAGGATTCTCCTCGGACGTCTCCTGGGGACGTCGTCGTCGTCGTCGTCAGACGAATCATAAATTATTTGTAATGGCATATCCATTTCCAAAACAGAACCGAGAACACACAAAATCTCACTACAATCAAAAATGTTCACTGCGCGGCCATATTGAATTTGTAGTTAAACGAGCATACCGAGTTTATTCGGCCGAATTTCGACCGTTTAAACTCGAACCCCTCAAGATGGAGTTTAAACTCGAAAATCGCTCTGGTGAAAGACATTTATTGCTAAACGTCGATTATCTCTTGGCACTCTTGGTTTAAACCCGTTTCGAATATTTGGTGAAAGTGGGCATAAGTAGCTGAGTATGTCGTTCCTTTAATTTTTGAGGGCGATTTGGTCTTGCCTGTTCAGGATCCAGGCGTCAGCCAAAGCCAAGTCTACGAAATGATGAATGGTCTAGACCGTCTTTTCCAACAGGCTACCTTGTGGATCCACATCGACAACCTCCAGATCGTCCAAATTGAGGTCTTCATCAATATCTCCCCCTCCAAAGCTGTATTCTTAAACTTTATCCGCCAGCATGTGGATGATAAGAACCGGGCAAGGCATTGTAGGAACTTGTATCGGCAAGCAATTGAGAAACAAAGGCGCCAGCACAATGACACGACAATTAGGGCGGCAGGAAATAAGATGAAGGCATCGTGGGAGGTAGTAGCCAAGGAACTCAATTCCAGGTCCCGCAGTGTTTCCAGTACCGCAGGTCTGAGTGCTGGTGGATTTGCTAGTACATTTGCAGAGGTGTTTGAGAAACGTTTGCCCAGGTACCCATCGGAGACATTTTATGATTACTTATCCTGCGCGCCGAGGATGAGCAATGGTTTTACTCTGCGGGAGGTTTCTGTAGAGAGAGTTCATTCGGCGATAGTCTCACTCAAATCCAGCAAATCATTGGATTATTTTGGTGTGAACACAGTAATTCTGAAAAATATAGCTGATTTGGTCATTGAACCGTTGACGTACATTATTAATCTGTGCTTCAAGCTCGGTGAATTTCCAAGTTGCCTCAAAGTGTCTGCCATCTCACCTATACCAAAGAAAGGGAAGAAGTCCACTAGGTATGATGAGTATAGGCCTGTCTCAAAGCTTATGGTTTTTGCAAAGGTTCTGGAAAAGGTGGTTTTGGAGGATCTGATTGCGTACATCGAGGGGAAGGAATTGTTGTATAGCCGCCAACATGGGTTCCGAAAGGGCAAAAATACTTGTTCTGCTGCTTGTTCAGTGCTTGTGGAGGCACTTGATTCCCTCGAAGGCAAGATGCTCACAGGTTTATAGCTGTTTGACTTATCTAAAGCTTTTGATTTGGTTCCCTTCAATTTGTTGACTGAAAAGCTTGTACATTATGGCGTCTCCCCGGTCAGCCTTTCTTTCTTTGAGAGCTATCTCATGGGCTGGAAGCAGGTAGTTTTCTTTAATGGTGAACGGTCCGAAGAAATAGGTATTCCATGTGGTATCAAGCAAGGATCTGGACTAGGCCCTTGCCTCTTCATAATATATATAAATGATTTAGTATACCAATACCAGGACACGTCCTTCCTCTCCCTTTTTGCGGATGACATAACAGCTGTGGTACAGGGGAGTTCAGTTGACGGTTTGGAGGGTAACATGACTGCACTTTCAGAATTGATTGAGTCATGGTGTGATGTAAATGGTCTTCGCCTCAATTCAGATAAGACCCAGAGCCTTACCTTCCAGCTAAATGGCCCTCTCACTCGTTCAGTGAATCTGCTGGGTGTGGAGGTTGATAATAGAATTTCGTGGGCTCAACACATCGACAAACTGTCATCAAAACTCGCCTCTTGCAATTTCATGCTGCGCCGATTGTCACGATGTGTGTCCCCTGAGATCCTCAGATCAGTGTATTTTGCCTGCTTCCATAGCCGTTTGAGTTACTGCGTTCAGCTGTGGGGGAACTCTTCACACAGCCACCGTATATTCGTCCTGCAGAAGAAGGCTCTCCGAATACTGAAGCGCCTTGGATGGAATGGGAGTTGCCGAGGACATTTCAAGAGCTTTGGAATCCTCACCTTGCCGAGTCTGTACATTCACTCAGTTTTGATGTTTGTGCGACAAAATGTTAACATGTTGCAGAGGGACAGCAACTGCCATCATTACTCCACAAGGCAATGTGAGGACCTTACCATTCCCACGGTCCGTCTGACAGCCTCGCTGCGGACAAACCCAACTCAGAACGGCTCTCGTCTGTTTAATCGGCTACCGGAGAGGCTGCAGAGTTTGCCCATCCCCGCTTTCAAAAGAGCCCTGAAGGATATTCTGATCGGGGCAGAGTTGTACAGTGTTAATGAGTTTTATGATATCACATTCGCCTCACGCCCTCAAGTTCGTCTGGGTTGCTCCATTTTCATGTAGTCGAGTTTGTTTGTGAACTGTATCATAGAGCCTAAATTATTGCTGTTTTCATGCTTTGTGTTTTTTTTTTTCGTTGTTTAATCTCGACGTTTGCATTGTCATGTACATGGATTTTGCAAATAAAAACCAGTTTGAATTTGAATTTGAGCAAAGCATCAGCGATGACCTCCACAGTTGTGATCCTTTTGACATTTTTGACAATTTCTGGAAGAAATGGAGGGTGACTAGACTCAAATTTCAGGATAGGTTCAAAGAAATACTGCCAATAACCACCTAATAAGAATTCAAATTGTGGATAATGCAAGAACATCATTACATTCATCTTCACCAACTTTAAAACTAGGTTGTCTTTTAGAGTCTAAGTACTCAGCTATTTTTCCAACAAAAACTGTTCAGCAATGACGCTTGATGAATATAAAGTTAACTCCAACATTAATTTGGGTGAAGAATCATGATATTTAAATTAAAAGAATGAAATAAAACCAATTCTCGCTGGTGTCAATAATTGTTTTGAAAAAAGTTTGTGATTGAGTCCTGACTTGTCCAATATTTTGGACGTCCCTCTTATTAGGAGATGGACCGGGCGTCCAATTAAATGGACGCCACAAGTTGCATTGCTATGACGTTAGTACAATCCGAATCTTTCAAACTATTAGTGAAAAATCACCATTAGATTCCTGGGAACAAGATTCAATAAGAAATTTTTCGGAAATTAAGGATTAAATCACTAAAACTTACCATGAAACGAGTGCTTCGTTTTCGGGTCCATTTCTCCGCCAATGAGGAATTTCACCATGTCGGAATTTCCTATTTTTGACCCCAAAATCGGATTCAGCACCTCTAAAAACCCCCTATGGCAAACTTTCAGCCCGAATTTCCTAATTTACGAATAAACAAAACAGTGTAGAAAATACGAATGTTTAAAAAAACCGGGAAAATGACGTCATGCTGGAATAGTTCATTTATGGCCGCTAGAAGCGCTGAGATCGAGAAATCCATAGTCCCCAGATGCAAAATTTCATGAAACAGGGAAATTCGAAATCGAAAAACTGAAGAAAAAAATAGAAAAAGCGAGATGGGGAAAATTAGGTTTCCTCTGTTTTTGTTTGATAACTTTTCTCTTAGATTAGAACACGATTTCGTTGTCCCAATGGGCAACACTGGGAGGAGACGGCGATCCGAACAGCCCAATCAGCGAGCGTTCCCGCTGCACGTCTGTTTTCCCGGTTAGTTTTGAAATTAAAAATTTTGATTGTCTCCCAAAAATAACAGGAGATTTATTTTCCGAAATCAGCCCGATTTTCATCTATCCCACACCATTAACTATTCAGGAAAAATGCAAACAGAAATCGGTGAAATTCCTCATTTCGAAGGTAAATCAAAGATAACCGTCTTATCTGCAGTGTTGCCATAATTCTTCACAATTCGGACAACACCAAGGGAAAAAAAAGTTTGGGATAGCTTCGATACACTGTTTAGAACGGAACTTCAAACCTGTGTCCAATTAAATGGACGCTCGTTCTGTAGAGGATATTTCTATAATTTCCTTGTGAAAGTCGTCGATTGGTAAATTGTTTCGCATCTGACCAGCGCCATAAATCGACTAATTTGAGCGCCATAAATTTGAGTTTTCTCTTATTGTTAGTATTAACTAACAAAAGAGAAAACTCAAATTTCGAATACTAACCACAAAGTGTAAATCTGATGATTTTGTCAATGGTAGGTAGGAATACTACTGTAATTTATTATTTTAATCTTATTTCTTCTTTAATCTATAAACTTTCTCCGTTTTATAATGCAAAATTTACTCACTAGGGTTGAATGTATTTACATACGATGCCAAAAAGAGGGGGGAAAACTCGAATTTCACACTGATTTTATTCAGTACGGGGTAAATTTTGCAAACTCATTTTTACGAACATTAACCGCAATTTTTTTGCAATTAGAACCTTTCGAGTTGTCCATTTTTGGAATATGACAATTTTTCTGTTTTTGGTGGTTTATTCTTGTCGGCAATTGGACGTTAATTCCAATGTACATAACTTGAATGTGATTTAGATAGTTTTCACGCCAAAAACTACGACAAAAACCCGTTTATGAACCTTCATTTTTCAGAAATTGGACATCTATAAGTTTACACCTCATCACTGAGAACTATTTAAAGTTAAAATCCTATTTAGAATTAAATTCCTCTCAAGTTAAACCCCTTCAGAGTTGAATTCCCTCAGTGCTTAAAACCCCTCAGAGTTAAACGCCATTTAGAGTTGAACCACCTTCGAAGTTGAGCTTCCTTCAGAGTCGCACCCCTTATTCTTTGAACATTGGACCTTCCAGAGTTCAACCCCCATCAGATATAAACCCTCTTCATAGTTAAACGCCCCTCAGAGTTAAACGCCATTTAGAGTTGAACCACCTTCGAAGTTGAGCTTCCTTCAGAGTCGCACCCCTTATTCGTTGAACATTGGACCTTCCAGAGTTCAACCCCCATCAGATATAAACCCTCTTCATAATTAAACGCCCCTCAGAGTTCAACGCCATTTAGAGTTGAACCACCCTCGAAGTTAAACCCCTTTCGGAGTCGTACCTACCCCTTATTCTTTGAACATTGGACCCCTCCGAGTTAAACCCCATCTATCTAATAATATAAAACGCCAACCGTAGGTAAGTATGCACGGAGGGGTTGGAGGGGTCTTGGGAATGGGGAGAGTCCGTGGCTGGAGGGGTTGGGGGCGGAAGGAGTCGGAGGCGGGAGGAGTCGAAGGCGAGAGGAGTCGGAGGAGCTGGGGGCGGGAGGAGTCGGAGGGAGTGGGTGGAGGAGAGAGTCGGAGGAATCGTTTTTGCCTACTTCTAGTAGGCTTTTCAGCTAGTCAGATATAAACCCTCTTCACAGGTAAACCCCCCTCAGAGTTAAACACCATTTTGAGTTGAACCCCCCTCAAAGTTAGGCGCCCTTCAGAGTCGTACCCCTTATTTTTTGAAGGTTCGACCTTCCAGAGTTAAACCCCCGACAGTATACCCCAAAGTTTGGCCTTCAGAGTTAAACCCCCATTAGATATAATCCCTCTTCAAAGTTAAACTCCAGTCAGAGTTGAACCCTCAATTATTAACGTTGTATTCCCTGATTTGGACCCCTCAGAGTTAATATTTCACGAACTTATTTTCCGAAATGAGGAGTGAAGATTCCAAAAAGAGTCCAAAAAACATGTTTTTTGGGTTATTTGATAGGAATTTTAATCTTAAACGTCCACTTTGTGGTATTTTTGGAATTAGCGTGAAATTTCCTATGGAAGCACCTCAGAAGTGAAAAAATGATGTTTCTGCCTCTCTTTTAAACACAACATTTCAATTGTCATTTTATGATTTATCTCGATTTTTTTTGCAGCGTTTATCTACTTTATCCGTCCATTGTCCTCTCATCCGTCCACGTTTTCAATCTTCGAAACATCACGAGAAATCAAGACTCAATATCGAGATGAACCCGCGCTAAATGGGACCTTGCCACCGTTCTTTGATCCCCGAATACGCCCAAAAGTGAGTAAAAAATTATTCGTAGTAATCCATGGAAGAAATTCGCTTCTTTTGAAAAGAAACAAGTAATTGACGGCTTTCCGAATTGTCGGAGTATATCTCATTCTTGTGCTCTGAAGGAGGGATATATTGACCGGAAGCTCGGCAGAAAATGAGTGAAAACCTGTTTGACCCTCATCCCTATTAATTTTGACCTAAGATTTCAGGACAGACAGACACGTAACCAAAATTTCATGTAGGTGCCGGCCGCAGGACTCACCCACCATGGCGGCTCCCCTATCAGTTTATAGCATTTCCGAATTGAGTTAAACCTTTTCCATTTAGATTTAAACCTTTTCCATTTAGGTTTAAACCTTTTCCATTTTGATTTAAACCTTTACCATTTTGATTTAAACCTTTTCCATTTAGATTTAAACCTTTTCCATTTTGATTTAAACCTTTTCCATTTAGATTTAAACCTTTTCCATTTAGATTTAAACCTTTTCCATTTAGATTCTAAATGAAAAAGGTTTAAATCTAAATGGAAAAGGTTTAAATCTAAATGGAAAAGGTTTAAATCTAAATGGAAAAGGTTTAAATCAAAATGGAAAAGGTTTAAATCAAAATGGAAAAGGTTTAAATCCAAATGGAAAAGGTTTAAACCTAAATGGAAAAGGTTTAAATCTAAATGGAAAAGGTTTAACTCAATTCGGAAATGCTATATAACGTCTTGAGAAATTTAGAATTGTCCAAAATTACTGATTTTTTTTTCACCAGCGACGTGTATATTGGAATTTTTTGAGATTTTCGGAGTGAAAACTGTATTTTGAAACTTTTTTGTGTACAAATGAGGAATCAGCCTGAAATTGTCCATCAAAATTACCGTATAAAGTATGGAGTTATTGTCAAAAATGGCTGAAAATTGGTCTTTTTGGGACCACCGACGAGTAGACTAGAATTTTGAAAGATTTTTGGTGTCGAAACTGAATTTTGAAACTTTTTGGTGTTCCAAATTTGTACACCGAATGAGGAATCAGCCTGAAATTATCTATAAAAATTACCTTGTAAAGTCAGCAATTATGATCAAAAATGGCTGAAAATTGGTTTAAATATTTCTTTGTTAACTCATTTACGCTGCACGAATGGGACTTTGTGTTTGCCGGTACTATTGAATTTACCTTTACATTTAACTCTAACAAATTTCAACCATTTTTCCTGTACCAATTGTAAATTCACAATAGAAAATAGGCTTTCTTCCCTTTTTGAAAAGTTTGCTTTCATTAAGCGCAATTCAATTTTTAACATCACATAAAAACTAATTTGGAGCTAAAATTCTCGGATAAAAAAATTCGAATAAAGGGCGGTATTCATAGACATTACTCGAAGCCGAGTAAATACAACGATTGCTTGAGTAAATGCTCGACGCTATTCACTGTCGTCATCTGGAGTATTTAGTCGAAACTTCGAGCGTTTGCTCAGCAAGCGGTACTCATAGTCAAACCTTGGCTCTGAGTTAAGGCCTGGCCTCCACTCAGCAAAAACTCGAGGCACCTGGAGAGGACACTTGAGCAGTTACTCAACGTTTTATTCTCATCAAAAATTGATATGAGCTCTATTCATAGACATTACTCGATGCCGAGTGAATACTGGTGAATTGGTGCAAAAATTTGTTATAATTTACATGAATAAATTTAGTGTTTTTGCGTCGATAGACTACAGTAATTACTATCGAGTGTTTTTACAATATATTTCTTTAAGCTCATAATATTATGTGTCGAGGCTGTACAGCCCACCCGACTTGGCAACTTGGTTTCGAAGTATCTAAGCGGAATAGTTCAGATTCGAATGGAATCCGACCAGCCGGAGGCCACTCTGGGCTCTGACGACAGGTTTCGCCTCGTCCGCCAAGAGATGTCGCGGCGGTTCCCGAGACGAGCCGGTGGATACTCACCCGGCGCCTTTACAGTATCCATGCGAACCGGCCGTTCGAACCTCGTCTCGTCGCCCGAGATCCAAGGCGACGGGGTGACAGGCAAAACGCTGCAAATTATTACACAAATTTATGAATTATTTTTTAGATCACTCGCCTGTAAAAAACACAGCTTTGCCAATCAAGTTTAAGGGTGTCTCAGTCGGTCGCCGTTCGTTCCTAGTTCCAGGTCAGTATTTCACGAAATTGAAGGCGCAAAAACTTGAAAAGTTGTACCTAAGTTTGAAATTTTAAAGGATTTTAGAAATTCATTAATGCACGGCCGCTGGAATCATCAAAATCAATTATTGCCAGAGAAAAATGGGGAAAAAACCCATTAATTCAGTTATGTTTTTTCCATAAAATGTAGCTAAACTTGAACTTTTCAAGGATTTTAGAAATTTATTAGTGCTCGGCCCTAGGGAATTGAAAGACTGAAATATTGCCGCCGGAATCATCAAAATTGAAAAAATTTTACACAAATTTATTATTTATTTTGTAGATCTCTCGCCAGTAAAAACACAGCTTTGCCAATCAAGTTTAATTTAAAAAAATAAAGAGTGGAGGGTGCCTTCATTGAGAAGTATTATTACTGGTTGCTAAAGTCACAAAACTGCGTACAACTTGAAAAAAAAACAACGATCGCATTTTGGTCAGCTAAAATTTGCGATTCACACTCGTGTTTCTGACTTATCATAAGTCCAACCCTCAAGTTCTCATTGGGAGCGAACTATTCGTCCTACAGAGGTCTGGATGGTCTCATTCGATTCTAAAAATTCAGTACTATTACAAATTGATGAAAAAACAACACCTTTGTATAGACATTTTTAGAGGTAAGGGCGTGTTGAACATTTCAGCCCTTATTTTTCAACCCTTAGGATGATTGAAATCAACCAAAAGCTTCGGGGTACAACTAGACCCCAAATGGAGCCCACACACCAAATTTCATCAAAATCGGTCCTTGGTAAGGAAAGTGAGGGCGGACGGACGACAAAATGTTTATTCGGTTTTTGGATTCTACGTACCTTGAAACGTAAATCAACACCGAGATCAAAATTTGACAATTTTTCCTCTTCAAGTTTATTTTTAACCCGTTTGGCCCATTTAAAAAACTTTGGTTCTCCATCAGGAAGATAGAGAATTTAACGCTCTTTCCAACAGCATCGACAATTTTCAGTTTATCTAGTAAAGTGAAGGAGTTATTAACATTTTTATGATACAAGGTCGAAAACACGAAAAATATCTTAAAAGTAAAACAAGTCGGATTTTAAGGGGGTTAAAAAAAGTCACAAAATTAGTTGTAGAATCAATCCCTAGGCTATGGCAGGGACACAGGTGTTACACCCTGTTTTTTGGTGTCTACTCAAATTGATCAAAACTTCAAATATCGATTCTACAAGGTATTTCTAACAAGAAATGTCTCTTAGCAATTTTGTTTCACCCCATCTTTTTCGAAGTTTTATTAATTTTATGATTTTGGTTTATTATTTTCAATAATAAGCCTTTGGAATCGAGCAAGAAAAACAAATTTTAACACCCCCTCAAAATTAGATGTTTTACGTTTCAAGGTACGTAGAATCCGAAAATCGAATAAAAAATTTTCCGTCCGTCCGCCGTACGCCGTAGGCGGCACTTTTCTGGACCGATTTGGTTGAAATTTGGTATATGGGCTCCATTTGGGGTCTGGTTGTGCCGCGAAGCTTTTGGTTGATGTAGGTCACTTCTTAGGGGTGAAAATTCAGGGTTGAAATTTTCAAAAGTGCCCTAACTCGAAAACTCTCGAAATAAAGGTATCGTTTTGGTTTATTATTTTCAATAATAAACCTTTGGAATCGACCAAGAAAAAAAATTCTAACACCCCCTCAAAATTTGATGGTTTACGTTTCAAGGTGTTTTCAGTAATTTTAAATAGTGTTGAATTTTAAAAAATTATTGAGACCACCCGGAGCTCTGTAGGACAAACCGTTCCCTCCCTACGAGTACTTGACTCTTGAAGTCGCACTTCCGAAAGTGTTACTTTAGGCCAAAGTGAAACTTGAGGAGAAACCGCTATTCACAATCGTTTTTAGTGTAGCCGCTCTTAGTTCAGCTTTAGGTTCAACTGATGAGGAAATTGAAGGAAAACTGATAATCGATACCTTAAAGCACAAAGTTGCTGGGTTCATCCATCTTCCACATTTTTCATTTTTTTGATTTCAGAACAACTTTAATTCAACAAAACTATTTTTGACCTTGTGTACGATTTGTTGAATCATCAAAAATTAAGCCTGTGTGCCTTAAGGTATCGAAATTGCCGTACCTACGGAGTTGTATCCCTTCCGAGTGTTAGGTATCACTCGGAAGGGATGCACCAGTGGTGTTCCTCTTCATGAGTTGCTCACACACCAAAAGGATGAATATTTTGGTGAAGGTTTTATTAAATCGGAAAAGCCTAGGACCCGTATTCACAAAAATCGCCAAAGTGAAACTTGAAGTCGCACTTCCAAAAGTTTTACTTTAGGCCAAAGTGAAACTTGAGGAGAAATCGCTATTCACAATCGTTGTTAGTGTAGCTGCTCTTAGGTCAGCTTCAAGTTCAACTGATAAGGAAGTTGAACTTCCGAGAGGGTAACCCTAAGGGCGACTCGCTCCTATTGACCAATGGGGTATCCATTCCTTTCCAAAATATCTATTTTGGCGTTTTTATTGATTTGAATGCTCTAGTAGTCACAACACTCGAAAACACTCTTTTCGCTTTCTCTTCGCCTTCTTGGCACAATTTGTACACGTCTCCTTGCCGTAGATACTGCAAAATTTGCAGTATCTAATATTCCATGTAGGACAAATATGCAAGTATCTAATATTCCTACAAAATTTGTAGGAATATTTAATGTTCCATGTAGTCGTTTTCCATTTAAATCCGAACGGAAAAACTTCGCAAAACTCTCGAATCAAGCAAAATAGACGTACTTCTCGTCAAAAGCTGCACTGAGGGCCTGTAAAGTGTGGTAGGAGCCAAACTTACCCGGAGAGTGTAACTCGACGAAAGTTCAGCTTCGGTAAAGAGCGGCTAAAGAGACACTTCTTCGAAAGTTTGGTTCGTGAATAGCGTTTTCTCTAAAGTACAGCTCTAAGTGGAGCTTTCAAGCTTCACTTAGTAAAAAGCCCCACTTAGTGCAGTTTGTGAATACGGCTGGATGCCACTGGACCTTGGATGCTGAAGTGCAACTTTAATGTAGTGAAAGTCAATGGACTAACACTTCGATGAGAGATGTCCAGAATTTGTGGGGCCACGAATACCGAGGAATTGTTTAACCTACATAAATCCCTTTGCCATCCAGGAGTGACAAGAATGTTTCACTGGACACGTTCAAAGAATTTACCTTTCTCCTTGGGAGACATCAAACGCATCACTTCCTCCTGTCCAGTCTGCGCTGAGCTGAAGCCACGTTTCTACAAGCCGCTTGACAACCACCTCATTAAAGCTACAAGACCATTTGAGAGGCTCAACGTTGATTTTAAAGGACCAGTCCCCTACTGCTCTGGAAACCAATACATTCTTACCATCATAGATGAATACTCCAGATTCCCTTTCGCGTACCCTTGTCGAGACATGACGGCTTCCACGGTGAAGGATAAACTGTACAACCTGTTTACTATTTTCGGGACCCCTGCGTATATTCACTCGGATAGGGGAACATCGTTTCTAGTCCAGTCAAATTAGCCAAAAAAGGGGGGGGGGGGGTTTGCATTAATTCCGGACAAAGCGAAACTTTTATGGGTGACTTGTGGGTGCCTATGGAACATGTTTTTAGTATATTCTACTAGATTCTCCTTGTGCTAACTTTTTGGTGCCCAAAAAACCGCGATTTTTCGGCACTTGATTCAGTTTTTCGCCTATAACTCGTACACGATGCATCCTACGGAAAATGTTACTCAATCCTTTATTAAACAGGATGAATTTCTGCGTCGAATGACCACCTGAAACGTTAAGATCGGTTCAGCCGTTTGGCCGAAATCGATCGTTGAATTTTGCCGCTTTTTCCCAAATTGGTTGAAAAATGGGTTACGCTCAAGTTTCAAGGCCTGTACATCAAAAACGGCGTATCCAACCAAAAAATGTCACATAATCAAAGTTGTAGAGAATCAAATTTTGTGTAAGAAAAGTATCCCCTCTTCCTCCCCCCCCCCTCCCACCCGCCTCTACCAAATGATAGAATAACAAAACAACTTCTGAGTAAACGAAATTATGAGTATTGAAAACGGTGTTGCAATCAAAAAATGTCATATAATCAAAGTGAAACGTCTGTTGTTCGACCTAAGGCACTGAAGTACTTATAATAATAGAAAAGGCAAAAGAAAAAACATCTCCTAGATTCTCCTTTTGCTCACTTTTTGGTGCCCGAAAAACCACGATTTTTCGGCACTTGTTCCAGTTTTTCGCCTATAACTCGTACACGATGCATCCTACGGAAAATTTTACTCAATCCTTTATTAAACAGGATGAATTTCTGCGTCGACTGACCACCTTCATTTTTTAGATCGGTTCAGCCGTTTGGCCGAAATCGATCGTTGAAGTTTTGCGATCAACCAATTTGGGAAACATCGCCAAACTTCAACGATCGATTTCGGCCAAACGGCTGAACCGATCTAAAAAATGAAGGTGGTCAGTCGACGCAGAAATTCATCCTGTTTAATAAAGGATTGAGTAAAATTTTCCGTAGGATGCATCGTGTACGAGTTATAGGCGAAAAACTGGAACAAGTGCCGAAAAATCGTGGTTTTTCGGGCACCAAAAAGTGAGCAAAAGGAGAATCTAGGAGATGTTTTTTCTTTTGCCTTTTCTATTATTATAAGTACTTCAGTGCCTTAGGTCGAACAACAGACGTTTCACTTTGATTATATGACATTTTTTGATTGCAACACCGTTTTCAATACTCATAATTTCGTTTACTCAGAAGTTGTTTTGTTATTCTATCATTTGGTAGAGGCGGGTGGGAGGAGGGGGGAGGAAGAGGGGATGCTTTTCTTACACAAAATTTGATTGTCTACAACTTTGATTATGTGACATTTTTTGGTTGGATACGCCGTTTTTGATGTACAGGCCTTGAAACTTGAGCGTAACCCATTTTTCAACCAATTTGGGAAAAAGCGGCAAAATTCAACGATCGATTTCGGCCAAACGGCTGAACCGATCTTAACGTTTCAGGTGGTCATTCGACGCAGAAATTCATCCTGTTTAATAAAGGATTGAGTAACATTTTCCGTAGGATGCATCGTGTACGAGTTATAGGCGAAAAACTGAATCAAGTGCCGAAAAATCGCGGTTTTTTGGGCACCAAAAAGTTAGGACCAGGAGAATGTTTTTTCTTTCGCCTTTTCTAGTATTACAAGTACCTCAGTGCCTTAGTAAGTTGAACAACAGACGTTTCACTTTGATTATATGACATTTTTTGATTGCAACACCGTTTTCAATACTCATAATTTCGTTTACTCAGAAGTTGTTTCGTTATTCTATCATTTGGTAGGGGCGGGTGGGAGGGGGGAGGAAGGGGGGATGCTTTTCTTACACAAAATTTGATTCTCTACAACTTTGATCATGTGACATTTTTTGGTTGGATACGCCGTTTTTGATGTACAGGCCTTGAAACTTGAGCGTAACCCATTTTTCAACCAATTTGGGAAAAATCGCCAAACTTCAACGATCGATTTCGGCCAAACGGCTGAACCGATCTTAACGTTTCAGGTGGTCATTCGACGCAGAAATTCATCCTGTTTAATAAAGGAAAGAGTAAAATTTTCCGTAGGATGCATCGTGTACGAGTTATAGGCAAAAAACTGAAACAAGTGCCGAAAAATCGCGGTTTTTCGGGCACCAAAAAGTTAGCACAAGGAGAATCTAGTAGAATATACTAAAAACATGTTCCATAGGCACCCACAAGTCACCCATAAAAGTTTCGCTTTGTCCGGAATTAATGCGAACCCCCCCCCCCCTTTTTTTGGCTAATTTGACTGGACTAAAACAGTTCCATCAGGGAGTTTTCGCGTTCGGCTTGATGACCGTCTTTGACGTCGTTTGTCATTCGTAAGGGTAGCTGTAAACACAAAGCAAAGTTTTTAACAGCCAAGTAGAAAATAATTAAGGAATGTTAAAATTTGAAGCAGTGGTCATCATATTACCGATTCAGAGTAAGTGCTCAATGTGACCTCCTCCTTCTTCAGTACATAATGTGCATCGTCTCCTGACAGCTCATTCCTCAATTATTTTCTACTTGGCTGTAAAAAACTTCGCTTTGTGTTTACAGGTTTGTGTTTATTTACTTCGAAGAAGATAAATATTATATTTTTTCTCATAAATATCATTTTTCCTTTCTCTAAAATGTCATTATTTATCACTATTTTTTATTCCACATCTACACGCTATTCTTCATGTGATATCTCTTTTTTCATACAATCGAGAAAGTTGCGAGAATTGGACATTCAATTCGTGCATAAATACTTACCAAGTAAATTAAAAAAAAAAAAAAAAAAAAAAAAAAAAAGATTGGGACCTACCAAAACTCAATACTAAGCTTTCACATACCAACGGTGATGGAATCAGTCTAATAGCGTTGAAAATGACGTAGAATTCCACCCCTAATTCGTCGACCCTGCCCGAGGCCCAACGAACCAGAAACCTTGATTTCCATGAGCACTACCACGTTTTTTAGCATTCAAACGTATTTTTCACCCCTAATTAGCGGAGTAAAATTAAAACAAATTATACCATTAGAAAGCTGAGATCTTTGCGCAGTTTTTGATGTAGAGGTACGAGAAAAATCATGTGAAAGTAAAACCTTAACAATCAAAAGAAAAAGTAGGAAATTTTGACAATTTTAAAAAAATGACATTACGAGTTGATTTTTCACCCATCACGACCATACAAGATTTTTTGTATAACCACTACAAAGATGGTAAATTTAACGCCCTATCCAACAGTGTAATTACGTTTTGAATTGCTTGTAAATTAAGCGAGTTATGGTCATTTTTATGGCTTAAGGTCAAAAACACGAAAAAAATCTTAAAATTAAAATAACTTGGAAAAAGAAGGGGTTAAAACGAAATTGCTAGGAGACATTTTTTGTTGGAAATACTTTGTAGAATTGATAACTTGAAATTTGGTCCATTTTAACGGTAAACACGTACGTGCTATGTGCCACACCGTCTTGGGATACGTTTTTCCTTCGTAAACTCAGGTTGCCTGGTTTTGGGGCCGCCGTGCTTCGCCCTCCCTACCTGTGAACCCTCTCTTCGTCGCACCTTCGTTTTCACCCTCGTTCTCTCTCTCTCTCTCCCCCCCTCTTCGCCCCTCTCCCACACCATTCCCGTTTCCCAGGTAACTACTTCTCTCTCCCCCCCCTCTCCAACTCACCTTGACAGAAGCCATACCTGTACATCGACGCGCATGCGCCCTGACCGCACCTGCCCCCCAGGTAACTGTACCTGAAGGCGGCCATCGAGTCAGTTCGACCAAACTTCGCACGAAATTTATATTTTCCCCTCGGTTTTCCTCATTTTTTCACCCCCTTCCCCCCCTCAATAACCGACTACCCAAATTTCGATTTTGTTTTCCCTCACAAAGTGCGCGATTTTTGAAAAACCCGAAATTCAGCGACGTTTCGCCACCTCTCGCCTTCTTCAGCGACGATGAGAATGATTTGAACAAAACCCCAGTAAGGTTATACCCAAACATTAAGGTGAGTTTACAATTTTACATCTTCAAATTACTTCCCAAAAATCCATTTCAAACACTACTTTCTAAACCTCAAAACCTCGAATCTCAAAACGGGAATTCTCCCGTAGAATTGACGTCAACAAGCTTTCTACAGATCGTTTCAACAGGTGAATGACTAGTCGAAAACATGTCCCAGTTTTCGGCCATTTTCGATCATTTTCCAGGCTCATTATTCGTTTTTATGTCGCCCCATCGACAAACTAATTAATCAAAATAAATCCGAAAATTCGCAAAAAAATATTCGCCCGTTTTTTAGGAAATTTCACTATGATTTTCGTCAACATTAAAAAAAAAAAAAAAAAAAAAAAAAAAAACACGAGTTTTGATCCCAATTAGTGAAATAGTTAGGCCCCTCTGAGGTCCTTTTTTCCGTTTTTGTGGCCATTTCGGCGACATTTTTGAATATTGAAGCTGTACTTTCTATCTAGCTCGATTTATCGTCCTCAGTGATTCAGGGGTCTAATTTTCAAAAACAAAAAAAAACTTTGAATCAAAAAACCTTTTTTTTTGAGGTTTTTAATGAAAATTACCACCTTAAACTTGATTGCATATTATTTAATTTAATATTCGGAAATATTATGAAATGTCTTGTAGAAATCTCTGAAAATTGATCTCTTTTTCCTGAAAAAGCCAGTCTTCTGTTTTTTTGTTTATTCTTATGGGAAATTTAACTCACAGTTCAAAAATATAGTTTTCCAACATCGGAAAAAATTGTACCCAAAAACGTTTTTTTTAGGAGATTATTGAAAAACAGTTTTTGACCGCATAGAAACTACTCGAGGTATCAAAATTGTCCCGAAATTCCGAAATGTTGTCAGAAAGAATGATTTTGATGGAAAGAAATTTTGAAAAAAATGGGGTTCAAAAACTTGTTTTGTCGAGGTTTTTGGTGAAAATTACCATCTAGAACGTATCAGTGTTGTAGGGTATTCGAAATACGTTATAAAAATCTCTGATAATTGATCCCTCCGAGTTGACGTTCTTCTGAAAAAACCAGCCTCCTGGTTTTGGTTGACTACTCTGATGAGAACTTTTACCCAAAAATTCAAATTTTCTACATACTGTAGTTTTCCCATTTTGATAGAAAATTGTACCCAATAACCCTTTTATTCGGGAATTATTGAAAAACAATTTTTGACCACATAAAAACTTCTCAAGGAATCAAAATTATGTCAGAAATAATGAATTCGATGGCCTGGATTCTTGGAATGAGGAGTCGAAATTCCGAAAAAATGGGGTTCAAAAACTTGTTTTGTCGAGGTTTTTGATGAAAATTACCATCTAAAATGTATCACTGTTGTAGGGTATTCGAAATACGTTATAAAAATCTCTGATAATTGATCCCTCCGAGTTGATCTTCTTCTGAAAAAGCCAGCCTCCTGTTTTTGGTTGACTACTCTTATGAGAACTTTTACTCAAAAATTCAACTTTTCTACATACTGTAGTTTTCCATTTTGAAAAAAATTGTACCCAATAACCCTTTTATTAGGGCATTATTGAAAAACAATTTTTGACCACATAAAAACTACTCAAGGTATCGAAATTATGTCAAAATGTTGTCAGAAAGAATGAATTCGATGGCCTGGATTCTTGGAATGAGGAGTCGAAGTTTCGAAAAAATGGGGTTCAAAAACTTGTTTTGTCGAGGTTTTTGGTAAAATTACCATCTAAAACGTATCAGTGTTGCAGTGTATTCGAAATACGTTATAAAAATCTCTGAAAATTGATCCCTCCGAGTTGATGTTCTTCTGAAAAAACCAGTCTCCTGTTTTTGGTTGACTACTCTTATGAGAACTTTTACTCAAAAATTCAAATTTTCTACATACTTGCTGTAGTTTTCCATTTTGAAAAAAATTGTACCAAATAACGCTTTTATTAGGACATTATTAAAAAACAATTTTTGACCCCATAAAAACTACTCGAGGTATCAAAATTATGTCAAAATATTGTTAGAAAGAATGATTTCGATGGCCTGGATTCTTGGAATGAGGAGTCGAAATTTCGAAAAAATGGGGTTCAAAAACTTGTTTTGTCGAGGTTTTTGATGAAAATTACCATCTAAAATGTATCACTGTTGTAGGGTATTCGAAATACGTTATAAAAATCTCTGAAAATTGATCCCTCCGAGTTGATCTTCTTCTGAAAAACCAGTCTCCTGTTTTTGGTTGACTACTCTTATGAGAACTTTTACCCAAAAATTCAAATTTTCTACATACTGTAGTTTTCCCATTTTGATAAAAAATTGTACCCAATGACCCTTTTATTCGGGCATTATTGAAAAACAATTTTTGACCACATAAAAACTTCTCAAGGAATCAAAATTATGTCAAAATATTGTCAGAAATAATGAATTCGATGGCCTGGATTCTTGGAATGAGGAGCCGAAATTTCGAAAAAATGGGGTTCAAAAACTTGTTTTGTCGAGGTTTTTGGTAAAATTACCATCTATAACGTATCAGTGTTGCAGTGTATTCGAAATACGTTATAAAAATCTCTGAAAATTGATCCCTCCGAGTTGATGTTCTTCTGAAAAAACCAGTCTCCTGTTTTTGGTTGACTACTCTTATGAGAACTTTTACTCAAAAATTCAAATTTTCTACATACTTGCTGTAGTTTTCCATTTTGAAAAAAATTGTACCAAATAACGCTTTTATTAGGACATTATTAAAAAACAATTTTTGACCCCATAAAAACTACTCGAGGTATCAAAATTATGTCAAAATATTGTTAGAAAGAATGATTTCGATGGCCTGGATTCTTGGAATGAGGAGTCAAAATTTCGAAAAAATTGGGTTCAAAAACTTGTTTTGTCGAGGTTTTTGATGATAATTACCATCTAAAATGTATCACTGTTGTAGGGTATTCGAAATACGTTATACAAATCTCTGATAATTGATCCCTCCGAGTTGATGTTCTTCTGAAAAAACCAGTCTCCTGTTTTTGGTTGACTACTCTTATGAGAACTTTTACTCAAAAATTCAAATTTTCTACATACTGTACTTTTCCATTTTGAAAAAAATTGTAACCAAAATCCCTTTTATTCGGGCATTATTGAAAAACAATTTTTGACCACATAAAAACTTCTCAAGGAATCAAAATTATGTCAAAATATTGTCAGAAATAATGAATTCGATGGCCTGGATTCTTGGAATGAGGAGTCGAAATTTCGAAAAAATTGGGTTCAAAAACTTGTTTTGTCGAGGTTTTTGGTGAAAATTACCATCTAAAATGTATCACGGTTGTAGGGTATTCGAAATACGTTATAAAAATCTCTGATAATTGATCCCTCCGAGTTGATGTTCTTCTGAAAAAACCAGTCTCCTGTTTTTGGTTGACTACTCTTATGAGAACTTTTACTCAAAAATTCAAATTTTCTACATACTGTACTTTTCCATTTTGAAAAAAATTGTAACCAAAATCCCTTTTATTCGGGCATTATTGAAAAACAATTTTTGACCACATAAAAACTTCTCAAGGAATCAAAATTATGTCAAAATATTGTCAGAAATAATGAATTCGATGGCCTGGATTCTTGGAATGAGGAGTCGAAATTTCGAAAAAATTGGGTTCAAAAACTTGTTTTGTCGAGGTTTTTGGTGAAAATTACCATCTAAAATGTATCACTGTTGTAGGGTATTCGAAATACGTTATACAAATCTCTGATAATTGATCCCTCCGAGTTGATCTTCTTCTGAAAAAGCCAGCCTCCTGTTTTTGGTTGACTACTCTTATGAGAACTTTTACTCAAAAATTCAACTTTTCTACATACTGTAGTTTTCCATTTTGAAAAAAATTGTACCCAATAACCCTTTTATTAGGGCATTATTGAAAAACAATTTTTGACCACATAAAAACTTCTCAAGGAATCAAAATTATGTCAAAATATTGTCAGAAATAATGAATTCGATGGCCTGGATTCTTGGAATGGGGAGTCGAAGTTTCGAAAAAATGGGGTTCAAAAACTTGATTTGTCGAGGTTTTTGGTGAAAATTACCATCTAAAATGTATCACTGTTGTAGGGTATTCGAAATACGTTA
Organism: Apolygus lucorum; assembly: GCA_009739505.2. NCBI lineage: Eukaryota > Metazoa > Arthropoda > Insecta > Hemiptera > Miridae > Apolygus > Apolygus lucorum. The sequence continues at coordinate 7,403,741 of CM019175.2, forward strand.
TACAAATCTCTGATAATTGATCCCTCCGAGTTGATCTTCTTCTGAAAAAGCCAGCCTCCTGTTTTTGGTTGACTACTCTTATGAGAACTTTTACTCAAAAATTCAACTTTTCTACATACTGTAGTTTTCCATTTTGAAAAAAATTGTACCCAATAACCCTTTTATTAGGGCATTATTGAAAAACAATTTTTGACCACATAAAAACTACTCAAGGTATCGAAATTATGTCAAAATGTTGTCAGAAATAATGAATTCGATGGCCTGGATTCTTGGAATAAGTAGTCAAAATTTCGAAAAAATGGGGTTCAAAAACTTGTTTTGTCGAGGTTTTTGATGAAAATTACCATCTAAAATGTATCACTGTTGTAGGGTATTCGAAATACGCTATAAAAATCTCTGATAATTGATCCCTCCGAGTTGATGTTCTTCTGAAAAAACCAGTCTCCTGTTTTTGGTTGACTACTTTATGAGAACTTTTACTCAAAAATTCAAATTTTCTACATACTTGCTGTAGTTTTCCATTTTGAAAAAAATTGTACCAAATAACGCTCTTATTAGGACATTATTAAAAAACAATTTTTGACCCCATAAAAACTACTCGAGGTATCAAAATTATGTCAAAATGTTGTCAGAAAGAATGAATTCGATGGCCTGGATTCTTGGAATGAGGAGTCGAAATTTCGAAAAAATGGGGTTCAAAAACTTGTTTTGTCGAGGTTTTTGGTGAAAATTACCTTCTAAAATGTATCACTGTTGTAGGGTATTCCAAATACGTTATAAAAATCTCTGAAAATTGATCCCTCCGAGTTGATTTTCTTCTGAAAAAGCCAGTTTCCTGTTTTTGGTTGACTACTCTTATGAGAACTTTTACCCAAAAATTCAAATTTTCTACATACTGTAGTTTTCCCATTTTGATAAAAAATTATACCCAATAACCCTTTTATTCGGGCATTATTAAAAAACAATTTTTGACCCCATAAAAACTACTCGAGGTATCAAAATTATGTCAAAATGTTGTCAGAAAGAATGAATTCGATGGCCTGGATTCTTGGAATGAGGAGTCAAAATTTCGAAAAATGGGGTTCAAAAACTTGTTTTGTCGAGGTTTTTGATGAAAATTACCATCTAAAATGTATCACTGTTGTAGGGTATTCGAAATACGTTATAAAAATCTCTGATAATTGATCCCTCCGAGTTGATCTTCTTCTGAAAAAGCCAGCCTCCTGTTTTTGGTTGACTACTCTTATGAGAACTTTTACTCAAAAATTCAACTTTTCTACATACTGTAGTTTTCCATTTTGAAAAAAATTGTACCCAATAACCCTTTTATTAGGGCATTATTGAAAAACAATTTTTGACCACATAAAAACTACTCAAGGTATCGAAATTATGTCAAAATGTTGTCAGAAAGAATGAATTCGATGGCCTGGATTCTTGGAATGGGGAGTCGAAGTTTCGAAAAAATGGGGTTCAAAAACTTGTTTTGTCGAGGTTTTTGGTAAAATTACCATCTAAAACGTATCAGTGTTGCAGTGTATTCGAAATACGTTATAAAAATCTCTGAAAATTGATCCCTCCGAGTTGATGTTCTTCTGAAAAAACCAGTCTCCTGTTTTTGGTTGACTACTTTATGAGAACTTTTACTCAAAAATTCAAATTTTCTACATACTTGCTGTAGTTTTCCATTTTGAAAAAAATTGTACCAAATAACGCTTTTATTAGGACATTATTAAAAAACAATTTTTGACCCCATAAAAACTACTCGAGGTATCAAAATTATGTCAAAATATTGTCAGAAATAATGAATTCGATGGCCTGGATTCTTGGAATGAGGAGTCAAAATTACGAAAAAATTGGGTTCAAAAACTTGTTTTGTCGAGGTTTTTGGTGAAAATTACCTTCTAAAATGTATCACTGTTGTAGGGTATTCGAAATACGTTATAAAAATCTCTGAAAATTGATCCCTCCGAGTTGATTTTCTTCTGAAAAAGCCAGTCTCCTGTTTTTGGTTGACTACTCTTATGAGAACTTTTACCCAGAAATTCAAATTTTCTACATACTGTAGTTTTCCATTTTGAAAAAAATTGTAACCAAAATTCCTTTTTATTAGGGCATTATTGAAAAACAATTTTTGACCACATAAAAACTACTCAAGGTATCGAAATTATGTCAAAATATTGTCAGAAATAATGAATTCGATGGCCTGGATTCTTGGAATGAGGAGTCAAAATTTCGAAAAAATTGGGTTCAAAAACTTGTTTTGTCGAGGTTTTTGATGAAAATTACCATCTAAAATGTATCACTGTTGTAGGGTATTCGAAATACGTTATAAAAATCTCTGATAATTGATCCCTCCGAGTTGATGTTCTTCTGAAAAAGCCAGCTTCCTGTTTTTGGTTGACTATTCTTATGAGAACTTTTACTCAAAAATTCAATTTTTCTACATACTGTAGTTTTCCCATTTTGATAAAAAATTATACCCAATAACCCTTTTATTCGGGCATTATTAAAAAACAATTTTTGACCCCATAAAAACTACTCGAGGTATCAAAATTATGTCAAAATGTTGTCAGAAAGAATGAATTCGATGGCCTGGATTCTTGGAATGAGGAGTCAAAATTTCGAAAAATGGGGTTCAAAAACTTGTTTTGTCGAGGTTTTTGGTGAAAATTACCATCTAAAATGTATCACTGTTGTAGGGTATTCGAAATACGTTATACAAATCTCTGATAATTGATCCCTCCGAGTTGATGTTCTTCTGAAAAAACCAGTCTCCTGTTTTTGGTTGACTACTCTTATGAGAACTTTTACTCAAAAATTCAAATTTTCTACATACTGTACTTTTCCATTTTGAAAAAAATTGTAACCAAAATCCCTTTTATTCGGGCATTATCGAAAAACAATTTTTGACCACATAAAAACTTCTCAAGGAATCAAAATTATGTCAAAATATTGTCAGAAATAATGAATTCGATGGCCTGGATTCTTGGAATGGGGAGTCGAAGTTTCGAAAAAATGGGGTTCAAAAACTTGTTTTGTCGACGTTTTTGGTAAAATTACCATCTAAAACGTATCAGTGTTGCAGTGTATTCGAAATACGTTATAAAAATCTCTGAAAATTGATCCCTCCGAGTTGATGTTCTTCTGAAAAAACCAGTCTCCTGTTTTTGGTTGACTACTCTTATGAGAACTTTTACTCAAAAATTCAAATTTTCTACATACTTGCTGTAGTTTTCCATTTTGAAAAAAATTGTACCAAATAACGCTTTTATTAGGACATTATTGAAAAACAATTTTTGACCCCATAAAAACTACTCGAGGTATCGAAATTATGTCAAAATGTTGTCAGAAAGAATGAATTCGATGGCCTGGATTCTTGGAATGGGGAGTCGAAGTTTCGAAAAAATGGGGTTCAAAAACTTGTTTTGTCGAGGTTTTTGATGAAAATTACCATCTAAAATGTATCACTGTTGTAGGGTATTCGAAATACGTTATACAAATCTCTGAAAATTGATCCCTCCGAGTTGATCTTCTTCTGAAAAAGCCAGCCTCCTGTTTTTGGTTGACTACTCTTATGAGAACTTTTACCCAAAAATTCAAATTTTCTACATAGTACTGTAGTTTTCCATTTTGAAAAAATTGTAACCAAAATCCCTTTTATTAGGGCATTATTGAAAAACAATTTTTGACCACATAAAAACTACTCAAGGTATCGATATTATGTCAAAATGTTGTTAGAAAGAATGAATTCGATGGCCTGGATTCTTGGAATGAGGAGTCAAAATTTCGAAAAAATTGGGTTCAAAAACTTGTTTTGTCGAGGTTTTTGGTGAAAATTACCATCTAAAATGTATCACTGTTGTAGGGTATTCGAAATACGTTATAAAAATCTCTGAAAATTGATCCCTCCGAGTTGATTTTCTTCTGAAAAAGCCAGCCTCCTGTTTTTGGTTGACTACTCTTATGAGAACTTTTACTCGAAAATTCAACTTTTCTACATACTGTAGTTTTCCCATTTTGATAAAAAGTTGTACCCAATAACCCTTTTATTCGGGAATTATTGAAAAACAATTTTTGACCACATAAAAACTACTCGAGGTATCAAAATTATGTCAAAATATTGTTAGAAAGAATGATTTCGATGGCCTGGATTCTTGGAATGAGGAATCGAAATTTCGAAAAAATGGGGTTCAAAAACTTGTTTTGTCGAGGTTTTTGGTAAAATTACCATCTAAAACGTATCAGTGTTGCAGTGTATTCGAAATACGTTATAAAAATCTCTGAAAATTGATCCCTCCGAGTTGATGTTCTTCTGAAAAAACCAGTCTCCTGTTTTTGGTTGACTACTCTTATGAGAACTTTTACTCAAAAATTCAAATTTTCTACATACTTGCTGTAGTTTTCCATTTTGAAAAAAATTGTACCAAATAACGCTTTTATTAGGACATTATTAAAAAACAATTTTTGACCCCATAAAAACTACTCGAGGAATCAAAATTATGTCAGAAATAATGAATTCGATGGCCTGGATTCTTGGAATGAGGAGTCAAAATTTCGAAAAAATTGGGTTCAAAAACTTGTTTTGTCGAGGTTTTTGGTGAAAATTACCATCTAAAATGTATCACTGTTGTAGGGTATTCGAAATACGTTATAAAAATCTCTGAAAATTGATCCCTCCGAGTTGATTTTCTTCTGAAAAAGCCAGCCTCCTGTTTTTGGTTGACTACTCTTATGAGAACTTTTACTCGAAAATTCAACTTTTCTACATACTGTAGTTTTCCCATTTTGATAAAAAGTTGTACCCAATAACCCTTTTATTCGGGAATTATTGAAAAACAATTTTTGACCACATAAAAACTACTCGAGGTATCAAAATTATGTCAAAATATTGTTAGAAAGAATGATTTCGATGGCCTGGATTCTTGGAATGAGGAATCGAAATTTCGAAAAAATGGGGTTCAAAAACTTGTTTTGTCGACGTTTTTGGTAAAATTACCATCTAAAACGTATCAGTGTTGCAGTGTATTCGAAATACGTTATAAAAATCTCTGATAATTGATCCCTCCGAGTTGATGTTCTTCTGAAAAAACCAGTCTCCTGTTTTTGGTTGACTACTCTGATGAGAACTTTTACTCAAAAATTCAACTTTTCTACATACTGTGGTTTTCCCATTTTGATAAAAAATTGTACCCAATAACCCTTTTATTCGGGCATTATTGAAAAACAATTTTTGACCACATAAAAACTTCTCAAGGAATCAAAATTATGTCAAAATATTGTCAGAAATAATGAATTCGATGGCCTGGATTCTTGGAATAAGTAGTCAAAATTTCGAAAAAATGGGGTTCAAAAACTTGTTTTGTCGAGGTTTTTGGTGAAAATTACCATCTAAAATGTATCAGTGTTGCAGTGTATTCGAAATACGTTATAAAAATCTCTGATAATTGATCCCTCCGAGTTGATGTTCTTCTGAAAAAACCAGTCTCCTGTTTTTGGTTGACTACTCTTATGAGAACTTTTACTCAAAAATTCAAATTTTCTACATACTGTACTTTTCCATTTTGAAAAAAATTGTAACCAAAATCCCTTTTATTCGGGAATTATTGAAAAACAATTTTTGACCACATAAAAACTTCTCAAGGAATCAAAATTATGTCAGAAATAATGAATTCGATGGCCTGGATTCTTGGAATGAGGAGTCGAAATTCCGAAAAAATGGGGTTCAAAAACTTGTTTTGTCGAGGTTTTTGATGAAAATTACCATCTAAAATGTATCACTGTTGTAGGGTATTCGAAATACGTTATAAAAATCTCTGATAATTGATCCCTCCGAGTTGATGTTCTTCTGAAAAAACCAGTCTCCTGTTTTTGGTTGACTACTCTTATGAGAACTTTTACTCAAAAATTCAAATTTTCTACATACTGTACTTTTCCATTTTGAAAAAAATTGTAACCAAAATCCCTTTTATTCGGGCATTATTGAAAAACAATTTTTGACCACATAAAAACTTCTCAAGGAATCAAAATTATGTCAAAATATTGTCAGAAATAATGAATTCGATGGCCTGGATTCTTGGAATGAGGAGTCGAAATTTCGAAAAATGGGGTTCAAAAACTTGTTTTGTCGAGGTTTTTGGTGAAAATTACCATCTAAAATGTATCACTGTTGTAGGGTATTCGAAATACGCTATAAAAATCTCTGATAATTGATCCCTCCGAGTTGATCTTCTTCTGAAAAAGCCAGCCTCCTGTTTTTGGTTGACTACTCTTATGAGAACTTTTACTCAAAAATTCAACTTTTCTACATACTGTAGTTTTCCATTTTGAAAAAAATTGTACCCAATAACCCTTTTATTAGGGCATTATTGAAAAACAATTTTTGACCACATAAAAACTATTCGAGGTATCGAAATTATGTCAAAATGTTGTCAGAAAGAATGAATTCGATGGCCTGGATTCTTGGAATGGGGAGTCGAAGTTTCGAAAAAATGGGGTTCAAAAACTTGTTTTGTCGAGGTTTTTGGTAAAATTACCATCTAAAACGTATCAGTGTTGCAGTGTATTCGAAATACGTTATAAAAATCTCTGAAAATTGATCCCTCCGATTTGATGTTGTTCTGAAAAAACCAGTCTCCTGTTTTTGGTTGACTACTCTTATGAGAACTTTTACTCAAAAATTCAAATTTTCTACATACTTGCTGTAGTTTTCCATTTTGAAAAAAATTGTACCAAATAACGCTTTTATTAGGACATTATTAAAAAACAATTTTTGACCCCATAAAAACTACTCGAGGTATCAAAATTATGTCAAAATGTTGTCAGAAAGAATGATTTCGATGGCCTGGATTCTTGGAATGAGGAGTCGAAATTACGAAAAAATGGGGTTCAAAAACTTGTTTTGTCGAGGTTTTTGATGAAAATTACCATCTAAAATGTATCACTGTTGTAGGGTATTCGAAATACGTTATACAAATCTCTGAAAATTGATCCCTCCGAGTTGATGTTCTTCTGAAAAAGCCAGCCTCCTGATTTTGGTTGACTACTCTTATGAGAACTTTTACCCAAAAATTCAAATTTTCTACATAGTACTGTAGTTTTCCATTTTGAAAAAATTGTAACCAAAATCCCTTTTATTAGGGCATTATTGAAAAACAATTTTTGACCACATAAAAACTACTCAAGATATCGAAATTATGTCAAAATATTGTTAGAAAGAATGATTTCGATGGCCTGGATTCTTGGAATGAGGAGTCAAAATTACGAAAAAATGGGGTTCAAAAACTTGTTTTGTCGAGGTTTTTGATGAAAATTACCATCTAAAATGTATCACTGTTGTAGGGTATTCGAAATACGTTATACAAATCTCTGAAAATTGATCCCTCCGAGTTGATGTTCTTCTGAAAAAGCCAGCCTCCTGATTTTGGTTGACTACTCTTATGAGAACTTTTACTCAAAAATTCAAATTTTCTACATACTTGCTGTAGTTTTCCATTTTGAAAAAAATTGTAACCAAAATCCCTTTTATTAGGACATCATTAAAAAACAATTTTTGACCCCTTAAAAACTACTCGAGGTATCAAAATTATGTCAAAATGTTGTCAGAAAGAATGAATTCGATGGCCTGGATTTTCGGAATGAGGAGTCGAAATTTCGAAAAAATGGGGTTCAAAAACTTGTTTTGTCGAGGTTTTTGATGAAAATTACCATCTAAAATGTATCACTGTTGTAGGGTATTCGAAATACGTTATAAAAATCTCTGAAAATTGATCCCTCCGAGTTGATTTTCTTCTGAAAAAGCCAGCCTCCTGTTTTTGGTTGACTACTCTTATGAGAACTTTTACTCGAAAATTCAACTTTTCTACATACTGTAGTTTTCCCATTTTGATAAAAAGTTGTACCCAATAACCCTTTTATTCGGGAATTATTGAAAAACAATTTTTGACCACATAAAAACTACTCGAGGTATCAAAATTATGTCAAAATATTGTCAGAAAGAATGAATTCGATGGCCTGGATTCTTGGAATGGGGAGTCGAAATTTCGAAAAAATGGGGTACAAAAACTTGATTTTTTCGATGTTTTTGAAAATGAAAGAAAGATAATGAATTGTGATGAATGAAAATTACCATCTAAAACGTATCAGTGTTGCAGTGTATTCGAAATACGCTATAAAAATCTCTGAAAATTGATCCCTCCGAGTTGATTTTCTTCTGAAAAAGCCAGCCTCCTGTTTTTGGTTGACTATTCTTATGTGAAATTTCACTCACAGTTCAAATGTACTTCGCAATGTAGTTTTTCCACATTTTTAATCAAAATTACCACCTCTAACGTCTCACTATTGAAGTGTATTCGAAATAAGTGAGGAGTTTTCTTTCAAACGGGCTAATATCCACCTGGAATGTTTTGTGGGAAATTGAAAAAAAAAACTAATTTCATGGCGAAGGAAGTAGTTTGTTCAAAATATTTTGTTATATCCGAATAGTTTGTTCAAAAAACTTTTGATTGTTAGACCAAATTTCGAAATTTTGGCGCGCGTTTTGAGGGAGACGGCCATTTCCTATTTGGATATAAACCCATTTAATGGAAAACGATAGATATGAGCCACTTTGAAAAAAAAAAAAAAAAAACAGTTTTTGGTTGTGTTATGAATAGTCTCATTTTCTTTTATTTGTTTACTAGTTATTTTCAGTAATGAAGCTACGGAATCGAGCAAGAAAAAATATTCCAACCCCCTCAAAATTTGATGGTTTGCGCTTCAAGGTACGAAAAATCTGAAAACCGAATTTAAAAACGCTGCAAATCATTGCCCAAAGGTTTATTATTTTCTGTGTAGATCACCCTTCTGTATAGATTCCTCCCTACCAACTATAAGTACCTACCTACTACCTACTAGGGCATTTTTGAAAATTTCAACCCTTCATTTCCATTTGGTTGGTGGTTGGGGTTGACATTTTATCCGTGTGACGTCACACAGAACGGATGTATCGATTCTTCGACTAATCGAATGGTTATTCGAATCTCGCTGAAAGGCGGCCATGTTGACTCCGTTGTAAACAAAGATTGTTTGGACGGTTTTTCGTTATGCCAATTTATGCGGGTATTAGTTGCTCTTCTCGTCATGGAAGCGGTATTTACTTTTTTGGTTTGCCAAAAGTGATTAGAAACAGTGTGGAAAGACAAGAGAACTTTCCAAAAAAATAAGAATATTAGCCTTTTGGCGTCGCTTATTCCCAGCGTATCTGACAACCATGTTCGATAAACTGACTGAATTCCCATCGTTGTAAACAAAGATTTTTTCATTAGGCATGCCGATTTGTCCGGTGTTTGGCTGCTCTTCCCGTCACGGGAGCAGTATTTCGTTGTATGGTTTACCGAAAGTCATTAGAAGCCAATGTGAAAAGACAAAAGACCTATAAGAAAAAAGACAAGTACTGGTTTGTTCTCGGCATTTCATCACCAGTAAGAATAAAAATACATCACATTTTAATGTGCTTACGTTACTTCAGTCATCAGTAGTTAGGTAGTAATAATAGAATACCTACCCTCATTGGACGAGCTTCACGAAATGTTTTTGTTTGTGTCCAAGTGTTTCGATTTGTACGAAGTTCCCAGGAAGATAATTTCGAACCAATTTGCGTGATTGTTTTGAAGTTCAATTAATAAATGATCGATGTAAATATGCACTTCATCTCCTGAATTTCAAAATTCAAGTAATGACTCCATTGCATGTTAATCTATCCATATTCGAACCATAAAACGGAGTAAACGTGTAGGTCAATATATACATATATGGAACCTAATTTTGAAAAATCGCTCATACAATAGGTACTACTGCTTCATGGCTCGAAGTAGGGTGCGTGCTAGAGTCGGGAAAGTGATTTATTATAATTTTTAATTGAAAGTAGAGCCCTCACTGAGAGTTTTGGTATCAACTGGATTCTTCTATCATGAGTAGATCTTTTCCCATGATTTTTCAAAGTTTCATAACAATGTTGACTTAGCAATGGGCAGGGGATGCTATCATAACATTATTTTCATCCAACGACCGTTGTTGAATCTACTACCTACCCAAAACATGGCATACATCGTTATTATTTCAATTAACCTAATAATAATTGGATAACATTTGAATTACTTACCTTTCCAAACACCACCACCTTGTCACCTAGGAGTACCTTGCATGAGACGGATTTCACATGCCCTGAAGTAACGAAGTTGTGCGGATCCAAAGATTTGCAGCACTTCAGTTGCTTCAGGGATATGAAATCCGTCTTCAATACAAGATACTCCACGAGATCTTCGCGAGTTATGTCAGGAAAATCGTCATCACACTCAACAACACTCTGCTCAAAGGGGTCTAAACCACCGCAGAGACGTATCTTAAGACACATACTGAGTATGGAATTTCTTGTCAGACATCTAACCCACAAGGGAGACATAATAATAACGATTACATAATTGCTTTTAAAGAATATTATCACCATCGTTCTGTTTACATACCAAGAAACTTGGTATGTGAACAGAATAACCTTGCTGGATAGGAGCGCAAATGGCGCCCCTTCACGACCAGCTGATCGGGTCAGAGAAGATTATGTTGAGAAGGTTATGTTTGATATCGAAAATAATCGATTATTGAGTCTCGAGGATAAAACGAATTAGGGATGACAACGATATATCGATATGTTACGTTTGATATATCGATATAGAGAACCGATAATATCGATATATACCGATATATAGCGATATATCGCGGCTTGTTTACAACTAGTAAAAATTAAATATTGAAATGAATGGATGAGAAGAGTCGCCTGTACCTGTAATAACAGCAAGTAATTTCATTCCAAATTTTGTAGGTACCCACGTGATGGGTAGATTTCAGACTGGTGACTTCAGCTCAGACATGATTGTGTACATAGTTTACACCTACGCTCTCAAGTCTCAATTACTTGACTTGAGCCAAAAGTAATGGAGGCTCGTCTAGATTAAAACTACTTACTATACGAAGTGAAGCAGGTTTTCTCAACAATTTTTTTCAATTTTAAAGGATCATGATTGTCTACAGTATACCTACCCCTGTCAATTTAAAAATTAATTCTACATTGCAATGACATTTTAGCACTTTTTTTCGTTTTTAAACTATGAATTTCGATAATTCATATCCAGTAACTTTTGAAAGTAGGTTTAATACTTATTTCACCCGGTTTTTCCTAATAGATCTTCTGATATGACTAATATATCGATATATTTTTTCCAAAATTAAGTTAGAAAAGTTTCAATTCACCTGCCTACTTACTTCTTCAATTTCTTTCAAGTACATCTTCCGATCTGTCGATAAATGTCTTCCTAAATTAATTGTTTATATTTTTAAAATGTTTTAATTCACCTACCTACTTCAACATGTTTTTCGAAGTAAATCTTCCGATATACCTATCGAATTATCGATATATTTTCTCCGATATATCGTAGGTATCGATACCTCATTGACGATATATCATTTGATCTGTATATCTATGTAATTCATTCGATGATATCGAATGGCATATTATAATAATAATGGCATATTATGCCATCCCTATTCACAATCAAGTTTATTGGAAAGAACTAAACGCTTCATTGGAACGTAAACCAACAGATTTTGCGCCAGGGGGGGGTAAAAATTTTTTCTTGGTCGATTCCAAAAGGTTATTTATTGAAAATAATAAACCAAAATTTGAGACTCCTCTGTTAATTAAAAATTCTATTCCAGAGACTGATAATATTCATTAATATATCCAGAGACTATAATATTCAAGCAGAACCACCACGTTCAATAGCTGAACTGCTACTGAACCACTATTGTACAACAACTACTGAATTACTACTTGAACTGCGATTGTATTACTACTTCTGAACTACTACTTGAACTACTGTTGTACAACTACTAATGAAGTTCTACTTGAACTACTACCACTATTGTACTACTACTTCTGAACTAGGTACTATTGAACTATTACTGAACTACTACTGAAGTACTTCTCTACTACTACTGAAGTACTACTTGAACTACTACCACTATTGTACTACGACTACTGAACTAGGAACCACTGAACTACTACTGAGGTACTACTTGAAGTCTGTTTGGAGAGGCAGTCCGGAACAGTTCAGAACCAAACTGGGACTGAAAAGGGGAGGGGATAGAGGCGGATGGGCTCCTCCGAACTAGGGATGGGTATTGATACTCAATATTTCAAAATATCGATACTTTTGTACCGATACTCGATATTTTAGTATCGATACTGCACTATCCGATATGTTTAGATATCGATACTTCTGAATATCGAATATCGATACATTTCTCGTGGAAAATTCAACATAGTGGCTGAAAAATGAAGAAGTTGAGAGGCTTTTGGGTCATTATTCTTTGGTTGCACAAATAACGTTTATATCATGGAGAAAATCACCCTGCTTGGACTCTTGATAGTGAAAAATGAATAAAAATTGTTGAAAAAATTATTTTTCTTGAGAACATTGGATAATATTGATAGTTTGTGACACTAAAGTATCGATACTCGATACTTTAAAATATCGATACTCATGCCCATCGATATTTGGGATATCGATACTCGGATACGATACAGTATCGATACAAAATATCGATACTTTGTTAACGATTCCCATCCCTACTCCGAACCCCTCCAAACCGTTCAGGACTGCCTCTCCGAACAGACCTTTGAACTACTATTGCACTACTAAGAACAGCGGTTTGGCTACCGTCGTTGGGGCTTCATTGTTTGGCAGTGGACTTTGGACCGACCTCTGCGGGGATCGTGAGTTCAAGGCTCATCGCGGGCACCGTGCGTTTTTCAGCGGCCGGGGAAGAACTACTACTGCACTACTACTATTAATGAACTGCTAATACTGAACTAATACTAAACTACTACTGAAGTACTAGAACTAGGTACTACTTACTACCTAGAACTGAACCACTTTTGTACTAATACTACTGAAGTACTACTTCAACTACTATTATGCTATTACTACTGAACAACTTTTTGAACCAGTACTACTGAACTATTACTGTACTACTACTATATTACGATTGTACTACTACTACTGAACTACTACTTGTATTACTACTACTGAACTACTACTTGAAGTACTACTTGAACTACTATTGTACTACTACTACTACTACTGAAGAAGGTATTACTTGAAATACTACTGTACCTCTACTTGAACTACTACTTTACTACTACTGGACTATTACTAAACTACTACTGTACTACTACTTGAACTACTATTATACATACTACTACTGACCCAATACTACTGAAGTACTACTTGAACTACTACTGAACTACTATTGTACCACTACTACTGAACTAGTACTACTGTACTACAACAGAACTACTACTGTACTACTACGGCGTAACAACTACTACTGAAGTACTACCTGAACCACTATTGTACTACTACTACAGAACTACTACTGAAGAAGGTACTACTTGAACTACTATTATGCTACTACTACTGAACCACTACTTGAACTAGTATTACTGAACTATTAATGTACTACTACTGAAGTACTACTTTAACTACTATTATACTACTACTGCTACTAAAGTACTACTTGAACTACTACTGAACTAGTACTACTACTGGACTACTAATTGAACTGCTACGACTGAACTACTATTACTAAACTACTACTGAAGTAATACTTGAACTACTACTGAACCACTATTGTACTACTACTTCTACTACTTAAGAAGGTACTATTTGAACTACTATTATGCTACTACTACTGAACCACTACTTGAACTAGTACTACTGAACTATTAATGTACTACTACTGAAGTACTACTTTAACTACTATTATACTACTACTGCTACTAAAGTACTACTTGAACTACTACTGAACTAGTGCTACTACTGGACTACTAATTGAACTGCTACGACTGAACTACTATTACTAAACTACTACTGAAGTAATACTTGAACTACTACTGAACCACTATTGTACTACTACTTCTACTACTTAAGAAGGTACTATTTGAACTACTATTATGCTACTACTACTGAACCACTACTTGAACTAGTACTACTGAACTATTAATGTACTACTACTGAAGTACTACTTTAACTACTATTATACTACTACTGCTACTAAAGTACTACTTGAACTACTACTGAACTAGTGCTACTACTGGACTACTAATTGAACTGCTACGACTGAACTACTATTACTAAACTACTACCTACTGAAGTAATACTTGAACTACTACTGAACCACTATTGTACTACTACTTCTACTACTTAAGAAGGTACTACTTGAACTACTATTATGCTACTACTACTGAACCACTACTTGAACTAGTACTACTGAACTATTAATGTACTACTACTGAAGTACTACTTTAACTACTATTATACTACTACTGCTACTAAAGTACTACTTGAACTACTACTGAACTAGTACTACTACTGGACTACTAATTGAACTGCTACGACTGAACTACTATTACTAAACTACTACTGAAGTAATACTTGAACTACTACTGAACCACTATTGTACTACTACTACTACTACTTAAGAAGGTACTACTTGATCTACTTTTATGCTACTACTACTGAACCACTACTTGAACTAGTACTACTGAACTATTACTGTACTACTACTGAAGTACTACTTTAACTACTATTATACTACCACTGCTACTAAAGTACTACTTGAAGTACTGCTGTACTACTACTTGTACTACTACTGAACTAGTACTACTACTGAACTACTAATTGTACTGCTACGACTGAACTACTATTACTAAACTACTACTGAAGTAATACTTGAACTACTACCTTAACCACTATTGTACTACTACTACTTAAAAAGGTACTACTTGAACTACTATTATACTACTACTACTGAACTATTACTTGTACTACTCCGGCCATGCCTAACGCTGGGTAGGAAATCTGAGCATATCCCTTCATGCATTTATATTATTGCAAAAATGTACAAAATGGCGACAAAATAAACAATATCTACCTATCTACTACAACAAATACTTGAACTACCCCTTGAACTAAACTCCTAAACTGCTACTGAGCTGCTATTTGAACTAGTACTGAACTACTCTGGACTGATCATGGGGCTCCGACCCGAAACCGGTCTCCAATAAAAATAATTTTCAACTAGCAGAGGAATCTCGACATTTTTTCTCGCTGATATACATCGCCTCTGCACTGATATACTCGTTCATCAATTTTTCCATATTTCTGACTAAATTAAAGGTGATGAACAACTTCTTTGATGTGTATTTTCACAATCTGTTATTCTACGCGAGTGCTTAACTGTCCATTCAATATGGCGAATGTTTTTGTATAATTTTTTTAAGGGGGGGGGGGGTATTGTTAATTTTATCTTCAATGAAACCAGTATTTCGGGATCACGTGTTTGAAAAATCGCTCAAAAGGCAAATAAAGGCCGCCGCGACCCGTTTGAATGTCGGAGTACCGAGCTATCTGGGCGCACTCGAGATAAAAGTTATTCGATTGATATTAGTGATTGATGATGGGAGGCCAGATGAGCGACCTTTGCGCATGCGCGAACCTTCCGCGAACATCCTTGTAACTGTCAAAACTATTTGGCTTATTCGAGTTCATTTGCAGGAAATAGCTAGTATTTGTGATAGATTTTTCATTCAACTCTCAAGTCCTCATAAGAGCGAATTGTCCTGCAGAGCTCTGCGTGGTCTCATTCGATTACGAAAATTTAACTTGTTGCATATGAATGAGGAATTTCACCGAATTCTGTTTGCATTTGTCCTTTTTTTGTATTATAATTCGTTTTATTTTGTTTGAGTCTGTTACATAATAATATCATACCTCATAGGCAAGTGTAATGTAATGTAAGCACATTTAAATACTCAAATATTGTAAAGTTGGCATTTATTCAGATGATGGTGTCATAATGTCTTTGATATGCCACGGTCTGGTGAGTCTTCTCTAGTGAAAAGGTGCAAAGCTGTCGATGACTAGTGGATTGGAATGGTCGGAGTAAAGGCTGCAGAATTTTTCCATACATGATAGACGGAGATCACTTGGCGTTTCCATGGTGAAGTCATTATAAATTGTAGTAGGGTGGAGTGGGGTAATTGCGTACCAAAATTTCAATAGTTCAACTTTAACCTCACATAGCTCTGCCCCAGTTTCAGCTAGAGTGATATTTTTTTCTTTAAAATTTACGCAATTTAATGCTGATTACAATCGCTGGATTGATATTTTAATTTTTCAACTTCTTCATAGCTCTCAGCTCTATTTTTTAAAACGACCTCCTTGCTACACATTTCCCCGGTGAAATGGGGCAAATGTGTAAGTGGTTCTGTTTTCTAATTTCTTATCAACTCAAATATTTACGGGGCAAATGCGTGAAAAGGCCACTAAAAACAAACAAAACGGGATATTCAGAATTTTTTTTGCGACACTTTTTCCAGTAGAAACAAACTTTTTTCTCCAACAACTGCTAACAAGGGGGAAATAAAGGAAGGATATTAGTGATAAAAAGAAAGGTCAAACCAAAAATTAGTGACTTAGATCAAAAGGAGAAGAAAATTAACCACCAAACAAGCAAAAAAATATTTATTTTATAAAAATAAACGTAAAATCACATTTTACATTACAGCTGCATTTAGCATTACAGAGCTTACACTTTTCCCCCAACATGGTAAAATCAAGGGGCATTTGTATACCACAGCCAATTCTACAGAATACGGAAGTTTCAAGAGTTGTATACTATTATAATCATTAAAAGTACTTACCAGAATATGAAAACTGGACGGAATGACACACTAAACTAATATTGACAGTCCATTTACAAGAAATTTGCACAAAGCACTGCACTTGACTCACGAGTGAAAAGGGACTCTCCACGAAAACAAGTAGGTAGCACATGAGAGCGCGGTCAGAGTACAACCAACTTTTGTGATAAGACGTATAAGATGTAAACACAACCATAGGGAAGACATTCGAAAATCCAGTTTCATTTGGCGCCATTTTTTGAACCACTTACACATTTGCCCCGTTTACACAATTACCCCACTCCACCCTATTGCGAACGAATGGTGGCGTGTGGATGACGTTTCTTTGTAGGATTGTGTTTTGCTGACTCTCAAGACGCTTGAATTGGGAATCCGAACACGTCCCCCAGACTGCTAGACCATAGGTCCAGATAGGACGTATTAACGTTTTGTAAATTAGGATTTTGTTAGGCAGAGAAAGGTTCCGGTTGTGTAATAATGGTCTCAGCTGGTTGGTTCTATTTTTCGTTCGTTTTATGACGTCAGTAATATGGTCCCTGAAAGTTAAATGGCGGTCTAGGGTGACCCCTAAATATTTGCGGCTTGAGGCTGATGGTAGAAGGCCCTCATAGTAGAGCGGGATGTCCTGAAATTTCCGACGGTAAGAGAAAGTGTCGGCAATAGATTTGACAGGATTAATTTCAAGCCTCCATTTGGTGCACCACTGCCCGAGTTCATCAATAAATGATTGCAGGACATGAGAGGCTTCGTTTGGATCGGTATGGCTTATAGCAGCGGTTCCCAACTAATTTTTTCCAAGGACCCCTTCATCAATGACGAGGACCCCCACTATCTAAAGTTATCTAAAAAGAACCAAAATATGTGAAAAAATAAATCAAACTGATGCTATAAAACTTAGGATTTATTCGTGAAAATACAGAGATTTTTCAAGGTTCAAGAGACGCCGACGAGTTGGTTTCAAGAGATACTAGCAAGTTCGGTTTGAGAGTCACTGACTTATTAACTTTAACATCGAAAGCATTTTCTCGTTCTTCGTCTGTATGCCTTGGCCGTTTTAACGATCCAAATTTTAACCAACGGTCCATAACGTACGCGTAATTAACTTTCTGTGAAAAACAAAGCTTTTCAATCACTAAAATGTTGCACAAAATCACACATGTAAACAACTCGGTCAGGGACCGCACTAGCACTAGCAAACTCCACTAGCACTAACTTGTCTCCAGTACTCTGCGAGCACTAGCAATAAATTAGAGGTGTGTCGGTACAGCTGTACCGGGACTGTGGAACCGAGTATCAGGTTGGAACGGTTCCACGCAGTGACAAAAACTCGACCCTTACTGGTCCAATTCCACGGACTGATAAGATATCTTGAAATGGCTCTGGACCAGGAAGAGAATCTTTTCCATCGGTCCAGTTCCATCCTCACCAATCAGAATGATCTGATCAATCATCTCATCAATCTGATCACTCTGATTGGATGGAACTGGACCGGTAAGGATGGAACCAGACCGATAAGATATCATAGAGAATGGTTCAATGGATCTGGACCGGTAAGCATGGATCTTGTTCTCAGTTCTGTTCCATGTTGTACCTGGAAGCGCCCTTACTACTTCCATGGACTGAGAATGGTTCATGGAATGGCTCTTGAGCGGGAAGTTATCTTCTGGACAGGTTAGCATGGAAGTTGTCTCCAGTTTTATTAATTTATTATTGTCATGTTAAGTTCTTAAACTGCAACGTCATTATTCTTTCCTTGAATTGTTTGGTAACTATTATTTATAATATGTTATGACCCACATATCAGCAATACGTAGTTCTTAAATAAAGAAGCCGACGGGAGGATCCCTGAGTGAGTCATCACCCGCCGGGGGAGACGAGGTACGGGGGAGACACCGACATGACGTCACCCTTCCACCTCTCTCTCTCCCGAGCTAACGAAATGAGTATATAAGCTCACTCTGGGATGCACCCTTATGCCAATCTAGTCAAGTCTATCGCCTTTATCATTTCGCTCTCAAACCTTCTCCTCAAACAGGAATCTCCTCGAAGTACTAGGCTCACTAGGTAAATATCCCGTCTTCCCGTCGGTGTGGTTATGAACCGCCGAGGTTGACGGGCTAGCCGCCTCCACAGTGCTTAGCACCTCGGTGTGGTTATGAACCGCCGATGCGACAGCACTTCATGTTAGGCTAGGGAACACTCTCTTAGTTGAGTAGGAGTTAAAGAAGAAACAAACGCCGCAGCGAGAAGGTCAGCTCCTTCACTCGCCGACACGCAGACATAACATAATAAATTGCCTCTTTCGTAACACTTGTTCAAATTCCTTCCTTTTAGCGAATTGTCAAGGAAAATGACGCTATTGTATTGCAAGTTGAGATCATAAGCATAGAGAAGAAGGACGATAGGGATTTGACTGCCTGCTTCATCCATGCCATGTGAGTGGGATTTGATCGCCTGTACCGGTAATGGAACTGTACCGGTAATTTGGAACGGTTACATCTTTGTCACTGTAACCGTTGGAACCGTTCCAGGGAAATACCTGGACCGACATACCCCCACAATAAATAACTAACAATATAGCAATAACTGACATCTCTGAAATACATAAAGCCAAACTAGAGTGTGCTAGCCAGTGTTTCCACTTCGTGGGAATTTTTCCCTTTTGTGGGAAATTCCGGGGGTCTGAGGGAAAAAAAAGGGAAACTTTTTTCTGTGGGAAAAAATTCCCACAGTCAATATTTTTGACCGATTCTTTCATTTTATCACGCTTTTCTGTACAATGATATAATCTAGGGTCGTACCAATACCTCACGTATCCTACATATTTTTTTTACTACCTACATACACCAAACTACTGTATCAAAGCTGACGCATGATCACGCTTGGTCAAGGCAGAAGTAAAGATGAACAACAACTACCGATTATATTTTCTTTTTTCGAAAACTGTGTTTTTCTTGAGAGGAGGCATCCTGTATCAGAGCATTTCAAATATGAGGATAATTGACTAGGTCTTCGAAGTGAAAAAGAAAAAATATATCATGGAAAATCATTTGTCCAGTGTAAAGAGTCTAAATTTAGACTCTTTAGTCCAGTGAAAGGTAGGAAAAATTCATCAAGGGCTATGGGAAATTAGGAGGGAATTTTTTACTTGTCTGTGGGAAATCGTGGGAAATTTTAGGATGTGCTGTGGGAAATTTTGGTTTGGTGTGGTGGAAACCCTGGTGCTAGCGTTAGTTGTCATATGAAGCCAGACGCAGAAGTCAACGTTCAGAAGCTGCAAATATATATTTAATTTGTATATCCTAAGGACCCCTCAGCCATACCTCGCGGACCCCCAGGGGTCCGCGGACCACCAGTTGGGAACCGCTGGCTTATGGCATAAACAAGGTCGTCTGCAAAGAGCCCAGAAAATTCTGGAGTGACTGGTAAGGGTACACCGTGGCAAAATAGGGTGTAAAGATAAGGCCCCAAGACACTTCTCTGCGGAACTGAAGCTCTTATCGTTCGAACTGACGAAGTCTCGTTTTTAATATCGACAACAAATGTTCTATTGTCTAGGTAGATTTTGTCCTGAATAGTTAATGGTGTGGGGTAGATGAAAATCGGGTTGATTTCGGAAAATAAGTCTCCTGTTATTTTCGGGAGACAATCAAAATGTATGATTTCAAAAAATAACCGGGAAAACGGATGTGAAGCGGGAACGCTCACTGATTGGCTGTTCGGATCGCCGTCTCCTCCCAGTGTTGCCCGTTGGTACGACGAAATCATGTTATCTAATAGGAAAGTTATCTAACAAAAACAGGGGAAACCTAATTTTCCCCATCTTGCTTTTTCTATTTTTTCTCTTCAGTTTTCGATTTTGAACTTTACTACTGGTTTTGTGAAATTTTGCATCTGGGGACTATAGATTTCTCGATCTCAGCGCTTCAAGCGGCCGTATATGAACTATTCCAGCTTGACGTCATCCTCCCGGTTTTTTTAAACGTTCTTTTTTTTTACACTGTTTTGTTTATTCGTGAATTAGGAAAATTTTCGAGGTGCTGAATCCGATTTTGGCTTCAAAAATTGGAAATTCCAACATGGTGAAATTCCTCATTCTGTACACTTCCCGCGGTTTGTAGAACACGGCCGATTCGATCCTCTCTGTATCCATCCTCCTTTTTATGACGTCCCACGGTAAGGCTTGGGCGTCCTTATGCAATTGATCTGGAGTAAATTTGGACAACACTCAAGAGGAGACGAAAAAACCACACAAACCACACACTAATCCGTTTTAGACCATTGTGAATCCAAATCCGCGAAAAAAAACCTATAGGTGTATGTCTGTGTGTGTGTGACAAAATCTTGTGTCGTCTGCCCAGGCCTTAGTTCTCAACCGATTTTCCTGGTTCTTTTTTTGTTCGACGAGGAAGCCTATCTAGTTGTGCAGTACGTCGCTGGATTTTCGAATTTTGCCTTTTAAGGGTGTAAAGGGGGGAGGTTAATGCTCAAAAAACGTGCGTTTTGGGGCAAAATCTTGTGTCACGTGCCCAGGCCTCAATTTCCAACCGATTTTCGTAGTTCTTTCTTTGTTCGACGCGGAAAACATTCTAGTTGTGCACTACGTCGTCGGAATTTCGAATTTTGCCTTTTAAGGGGAAAGAGGGGGGGTTAATGCACAAAAAACGTGCGTTTTCGGGCTTAATCTTGTGTACTCTGCCCAGGCCTCAATATCCAACCGATTTTTGTGGTTCTTTGGTTTATTCGACGCGGAAACCTATCTAGTTGGGCACTACGTCGTCGGAATTTTGAATTTTAAGGGGGAGGGGAAGGGGGGGGGTTAACACTTGTTGTATACGAATTCTGTACGACGTCCGCTATATCCAGGTCCCGCTGTTTGTAGAACGCGGCCGTTTTATTCGATCTTCGCTGTATCCATCCTCCTTTTTACAAGAGAGAGTCTCAACTTCGACGACGAAAAAAAAAAACGAATGAAACTGCGGGTCTCCCGCGAACCCGATTCTGATTGGTCCCGCGATCCTGCTTCCGTCTCTCTCGCGCCTCATCTTTCTCTCTCGTTCTTGTCATCTCTCCTCAATGGCCGGGAGGGTCTCTCCCCCTTTTCTCGGCACCCCCCCCAGAATGTAGCGGCACCAGTTCTCGGCCAATTATCGGCAAACCGTAAAAGAGTTCACGATACGAAATAACACAATTGGGTTTCCTTAAATCAATCATAAAGGATTTGGACGTTTTTCCCTTGTTCATTTTGTCCTTCCAAAGATTCTTTATTGGAAATAAACCGAAAATAAAAACGAGTTTGTCGAAGTTTCTCTTAGAAATTTACATTACAGTGGGGATCAATGCAATATTTCGAGGGTGAAGTGGCCACATGACCTAACTAATTTTTTCTGAATTTTCAGGAGACTTCAAAAACCGATTTCTGACCGATTTATTTTTTTTAAATGACGTAATGAGGAGTTTTTATAAGAAATAATGACATCCGTTGCTGGTTCCCGTCTATCCAAACTGAACACTTACATTCTTTACCATTGCGTAATTTCAACAATATCCTGCAATAATTTTCATAGGGGACCATCTACACATCAATTCGCATGATCCCTAAAAATTTCATCAAGATCGGATGATAAATCTAGAAGTTATGGCTGCTACAAAGAAATTTAAGTTTGCGCATGCGCAGTGGCTACTAATAATCTGATGATTATTTTAATAAGGGACCATCTACACATAAATTCGCATGATGCCTGAAAATGTCATACAAACTGGATGGAAAATGTAGATTTGGCTGTTACAAGGATTTAACGTTTGCGCATGCGCATAAAATACTTTCAATTCGGGGGCCATCTACAGGGTGTCCCATGTTAAGGACCGAAAAACTTCGGGAGTCGATTCTACAACTAATTTTAGTAAGAAAGTGTCTCATAGCAATTTTGCGTTAGACGCTTAATTTCCGAGTTATTTTAATTTTAAGATTTTTTTCGTGTTTTCGAAAAATGACCATAACTCGCTTATTTTACAAGCAATTTAAAATCTAATTACACTGTTGGATAGGGCGTTAAATTTACCATCTTTCTAGTGGGGTTACAAAAATTTTTGTAAGGTCGTGATGGGTGAAAAATCAACTTGTAAAGTCATTTTTGTTAAATTGTCAAAATTTCCTACTTTTTCTTTTGATTGTTAAGGTTTTAATTTCAGATGATTTTTCACGTACCTCTACATCAAAAACTGCGCAAAGATCTCAGCTTTCCAATGGTATAATTTTTTAAAATTTTACTCCGCTAATTAGGGGTGAAAAATACGATTGAATGCTAAAAAACGTGGGTGCGCTCATGGAAATCAAGGTTTCTGGTTCGTTGGGCCTCGGGCAGGTTCGACGAATTAGGGGTGGAATTCCACGTCATTTTCAACGCTATTAGACTGATTCCATCACCGTTGGTATGTGAAAGCTCAGTACTGAGTTTTGGTAGGTCCGAATCTTTTTTTTTTCAATTTACTTGGTATTTATGCACGAATTGAATGTTCAATTCTCGCAACTTTCTCGATTGTATGAAAAAAGAGATATCTGATGAAGAATAGCGTGTAGATGTGGAATAACAAATAAAGATAAATAATGATATTTTAGAGAAAGTCCACCCCTAATTCGTCGACCCTGCCCCAGGCCCATCAACCAGAAACCTTGATTTCCATGAGCGCAACCACGTTTTTCAGCATTCAAACGTATTTTTCACCCCTAATTAGCGGAGTAAAATTAAAACAAATTATGCCATTAGAAAGCTGAGTTCTTTGCGCAGTTTTTGATGTAGAGGTACGTGAAAAATTATGTGGAAGTAAAACCTTAACAATCAAAAGAAAAATTAGGAAATTTTGACAATTTTACAAAAATGACTTTACGAGTTGATTTTTCACCCATCACGACCTTACAAAAATTTTTGTGTAACTACTAGAAAGATGGTAAATTTAACGCCCTATCCAACGGTGTAATTAGATTTTGAATTACTTGTAAATTAAGCTAGTTATGATCATTTTTATGGCTTAAGGTCGAAAACACGAAAAAAATCTTAAAATTGAAATAACTCGGGAATGGAGCGTCCAACGAAAAGTTGCTAGGAGACACTTTCTTACTAAAATTAGTTGTAAAATCGACTCCCGAAGTTTTTCGGTCCTTAACATGGGACACCCTGTATACCCACATAATCCCTGAAATTTGCTTCAAAATTGGACAGTAACTTTGTATAGTATCTTCCTTTTTAAGGATTTGCGGACAGACAGACACAAAACCAAACTTGTTCAGAAAATTTAGATTTTGTAAAACTTTTTTCTTTTACCTTGACAGGTAAGTTAAAACAACGCTTCCGCTACCTTGGTGTAACTCTGAAGCTAATTGGCTTTAATACTATGAGTGGAAGTTTGAAGGAGAAAAAATCAACACTTTTCCTTCTTCTTTGGCACTCTTTCTCTTTACTTTCCTTCCGCTTTGGTATTAATGGGAGGTTTAATTAAAAAATTAATGACAATCGTGGGGCATAAACTTCTTCAAGTACTGCAAGTGCAGGCCATTATACATGTCCGATGGTATTTGCAGCCAATTGGTGTAAATTATTCGATAATATCGCAAGAAAAATATCGATGCAAATATCGGAAATATTGAAACACAACATCGATATCGATAAATATCGAAAGTGTCGAATCCTCACTAAACTAAGGGTTTATGGTGATGAGGAAAGTATTTTTTGCATTCGAGAAAATGGACATCGAAAATTTCTTATTTACTCACGGTTTTCACTTTTAGTAGACACAGTTTTATCATTTAGAAACGTTTTATTTTGGACACTGAATATGAAGATGGGATTACATGAATAATCGATATCTATGAATTGAACGATTTACATCGTAATTTAAAATATTGGTTTATTATTTTCAATAATAAGCCTTTGGAATCGAGCAAGAAAAAAAAATTTTAACCCCCCCTCAAAATTTGATGTTTTACGTTTCAAGGTACGTAGAATACGAAAATCGAATAACAAAATTTCCGTTCGTCCGCCGAACGCGGCACTTTTCTTAGCAACACTGGACCGATTTGGTTCAAATTTGGTATATGGGCTCCATTTGGGGTCTAGTTGTGCCGCGAAGCTTTTGGTTGATGTCAGTCACTTCTAAGGGGTGAAAATTAAGGGTTGAAATTTTCAAGAGTGCCCTAGCTCGAAAACTCTCGAAATAAAGGTATCGTTTTTTCACCAATTTTAAATAGTATAGAATTTTTGAAAATTTTTGAGACCACCCGGAGCTCTGTAGGACAAACCGTTCGGTCCCTACGAGTACTTGAAGGTTTTCCTCCTATAAAACAGAATCATGAGTGTGAATCGCGAAAGAGGTCTAATCTCCGTTCAAATTTTATCGGACTAAAATGCGATCGCTGTTCATTTCTTCGATTTGTATACAGTTTTGCCTTCTGCGTAACCAGTAATCAAATTTCCATATGAAGCTTTCTATTTTTCGAATCGATTGTGAAGCGTTTAGTTCTTTCTAATAAACTTGATTGTGAAGGTGTGAAGCCAGTATGGTGTGGTAGGTAAAATTTTTAATATTTATACTTAATATTATTACCTAGCTATTATTACGTTAATATTTTTACCTAGCTGGTAGGTAAAAAAAGTTGGTAGGCAAAAAAAATGTTGGTGGGTAAAAAACGCTGCAAATCATTGCTCAAAAGCTTCTTCATTCTTCAGATCACTGATCAGCTGAGTGAGCTCCGAAGCCATTTTCAATCCTATTGAATGAAAGTGCTCTTCCAGGCGTCTCCAGCATTCGAGGAGATCTTCTTCACTCCTCAGATCACTGATCAGCTGAGTGAGCTCCAAAGCCATTTTCAATCCTATTGAATGGAAGTGCTCTTCCAGGCGTCTCCAGCATTCGAGGAGATCTTCTTCACTCCTCAGATCACTGATCAGCTGAGTGAGCTCCAAAGCCATTTTCAATCCTATTGAATGTAAGTGTTCTTCCAGGCGTCTCCAGCATTCGAGGAGATCTTCTTCACTCTTCAGATCACTGATCAGCTGAGTGAGCTCCGAAGCCATTTTCAATCCTATTGAATGGAAGTGCTCTTCCAGGCGTCTCCAGCATTCGAGGAGATCTTCTTCACTCCTCAGATCACTGATCAGCTGAGTGAGCTCCAAAGCCATTTTCAATCCTATTGAATGGAAGTGCTCTTCCAGGCGTCTCCAGCATTCGAGGAGATCTTCTTCACTCTTCAGACCGCTGATCAGCTGAGTGAGCTCCGAAGCCATTTTTACTCCTATTGAATGGAAGTGCTCTTCCAGGCGTCTCCAGCATTCGAGGAGATCTTCTTCACTCTTCAGATCGCTGATCAGCTGAGTGAGCTCCGAAGCCATTTTCAATCCTATTGAATGGAAGTGCTCTTCCAGGCGTCTCCAGCATTCGAGGAGATCTTCTTCACTCCTCAGATCACTGATCAGCTGAGTGAGCTCCAAAGCCATTTTCAATCCTATTGAATGTAAGTGTTCTTCCAGGCGTCTCCAGCATTCGAGGAGATCTTCTTCACTCTTCAGATCACTGATCAGCTGAGTGAGCTCCGAAGCCATTTTCAATCCTATTGAATGGAAGTGCTCTTCCAGGCGTCTCCAGCATTCGAGGAGATCTTCTTCACTCTTCAGATCACTGATCAGCTGAGTGAGCTCCAAAGCCATTTTCAATCCTATTGAATGGAAGTGCTCTTCCAGGCGTCTCCAGCATTCGAGGAGATCTTCTTCACTCCTCAGATCACTGATCAGCTGAGTGAGCTCTAAAGCCATTTTCAATCCTATTGAATGGAAGTGCTCTTCCAGGCGTCTCCAGCATTCGAGGAGATCTTCTTCACTCCTCAGATCACTGATCAGCTGAGTGAGCTCCAAAGCCATTTTCAATCCTATTTAATGGAAGTGCTCTTCCAGGCCATTCGAGGAGATCTTCTTCACTCTTTAGATCACTGATCAGCTGAGTGAGCTCCGAAGCCATTTTCAATCCTATTGAATGGAAGTGCTCTTCCAGGCGTCTCCAGCATTCGAGGAGATCTTCTTCACTCCTCAGATCACTGATCAGCTGAGTGAGCTCCAAAGCCATTTTCAATCCTATTGAATGGAAGTGCTCTTCCAGGCGTCTCCAGCATTCGAGGAGATCTTCTTCACTCTTCAGATCACTGATCAGCTGAGTGAGCTCCGAATCCATTTTCAATCCTATTGAATGGAAGTGCTCTTCCAGGCGTCTCCAGCATTCGAGGAGATCTTCTTCACTCCTCAGATCACTGATCAGCTGAGTGAGCTCCAAAGCCATTTTCAATCCTGTTGAATGGAAGTGCTCTTCCAGGCGTCTCCAGCATTCGAGGAGATCTTCTTCACTCTTCAGATCACTGATCAGCTGAGTGAGCTCCGAAGCCATTTTCAATCCTATTGAATGGAAGTGCTCTTCCAGGCGTGCTTTTCCAGGCTCAGCCATTTTCAATCCTATTGAACGCAGGAGCTGAAATTCGAGAGGGAAGGTCAAGGGAGAATACAGATGGTGGTAGGTGCTATTGATGGAGAACCAGTGATCTATACAGAAGGGTGATCTATACAGAAAATAATAAACCTTTGAGCAATGATTTGCAGCGTTTTACTTATGAATTCTCTCAGAAACTTCGAAAATTCGCTTTTCTAATCAAACAGCGTGATAGGAACTTTTTTTTTTAACGACAACTGTTTTCACTCCTTATTAGACTTTGAATTGATCGATAAGTCCTTCTTGAGAATTTATTCAGAAACGATAATCGACGCGGGGGGAAAAAACGACGATACCTGCAGATTAACTTGAAATTGACGTTGCACGATCGTTCGTTAATAAAGGCTGTACGCAAGGCCTGATGGGGGGGGGGGGGGGGGGGGAGTTGAGAGTCATTTGTGACGTCCTTGGAGACTTCGAAGTTGGAGAGAAAAACCTCTTTGACTACTCGACGGGCACAAAGCGCTGGTTTTTCAAGACGAATGACAGTTACGAGAAGCTCGTGGTGTTTCGGCTCGTAAAGGTTCCAAAAATTTCGGATAATAATAACAATACCTACTCTTTATTCGTTCACCTTATAGAGGTATGAATGCGTCAATGTGACAATAGACAGATATAAGTTTTAAAAAAACAATGAAAATGTGAGGAGCAGTCCGGCCGGGCCGGACCCACCCACCGTGGCGGCTCCTGGGTCCACCTGCTATTTCTAGGCAGGTCTAGGAGCCGTATTTACAGCTCGACGTCCCTCTCATGGAAATGTTGGACCTATAATTTGTATTTCATTTCATCCAATTATACATCTCCCATGTGATCAAAACATTAAAATTAAATTTTGTTTTTTCTTCAGAATTTTGTCCAAATTTTGGTGTATTTTGACGAATTAAATTGCATGGAGTGTATGATTTTGATATAGTGGTATATAAGAGGTTCTAAAGATACTTCGAGAGGACCGGAGAAACAATGAATTTTTGATAACCCTGCTTTCTCAAACAATCGATATTTTAAGGCAGATATCAACAATAGTTCAAATAATCGATATCTAGGTAACAAAAAAATCGTCTTAAAAGTGGATAAATAGTTCCTTCGTTGAGGCTGTAATCAGCAAGTTCCCGGGAAGGTTCACGTTAGGTTTCTCAAACTCACTTCTAACATCTTGAACGAGGCTGCACTCAGCAACGACGATTGAATGAACCGCGAAGAACCCCACGAATTTGACTCAAAACTTCAAGAGTTCGAGTCTTCACGGTATTTCCAACAAAAAATGTCTCCTAGCAATTTCGTTTTAACCCCTTCTTTTTCCGAGTTTTTTGAATTTTAAGATTTGTTTCGTGATTTCGACCTTACGTCATCAAAACTGGCCTAACTCCCTCTATTTACCAAGAAAATTCAAATTTGAAGGTATCGTTGGAAAGAGCGTTAAATTTCCAAGCTTCCTAGTCCAAATTCAATTTTTTTTTGGGAATAAATGTTTCCTTAAATCAAGTCAACGAAACTTCAATGTTTAAACTCCGTAGAAATGTGTGATTTTAACACGAAAAAATATGTATTTTTTTAATTAAGAATTTCTGCCCATTTCGGCGTGCGCTCTTCGGGAAAAAAATGCCGAAGTAATTTTTATTTTTGAAATTCAAATTAGGGGAGAAAGTTTAGTTTGAATGCCAAAATTGTTCCGTTTTTCAAGAAAATTGGATGTTTTCACGATCAACCTCGACCTCATGACGACTTTGTTATCATTTCTCAAGTAATTTTTCACGCTGAATCGAATTTTGACTGATAAAAAGTGGAATTTTGGAAGAAAGCATTAATTTTTCTACTCAAAAAATTATTTTATTCCATGAAAAGAGGGCCATTTTGAAGATATTTTCACTCTGTACATTCCGGGTTTGAATTGGACAGTAAATGTTTCTCATTATTGCTAAGTACACGTAATTTTGTCGGTTTCGGAGACGAGAAAATGGGGCAACTCTGCTTTCAGTGGACCCTTCGAGCTATTCGGGATTTCCTTTCCCATTCAGAACTCGTGAAGATGAATCGTGTGATCCTGCGAATTAGGAAGGTACAAATGACCTGTTTGGGCAGTTCGAACCTCTCAAGGTCGTTGTACGCAGCTTGGAAAACTCAACGACAAACAGAACCTTTCACTTCATTTTCGTGTCCTTCGAAGAGAAGGTGAACGTCAGTAATGGACAGGCGGAACGAGCTATAAATACCTGTAGGACATAACTACCCTGAAACCTACTAAGAATGTTTGGGACGTTCTCCAGTAACACTGGGCGTCCCTATGCAATTGATCTCGGACGAAACCGGACAACACTCGACAGAAGATTATTACATAACGGTTTATTATGTTTCTAAATAGGCACAAGGTGTCTCAGAATTGATGATCGAAACTTCAGGGTGATCAAACGACTAATTTAATAACTTTTGTCCGACAAAATTTCCTTCATCCAAAAAAAAACAACAATTTTTTGGTGTGTTATTGATCTGTCTTTGTTACAGAGTTGTAGTCTCAAGGAATAGTTGTTCCGTAGTCTCAAGGGATTGTTGTTCCTTGGAGTTATAGTCTGAAGTAATTGTAGTTCCTTGGAGTTGTAGTCTCAAGGGATAGTAAAATTGCCGTTCTGTAGCCTCAAGGGATTATTTTTCAATGGAGTTGTAGTCTCAAGGGATTGTTGCTCTTTGAAGTTGTAGTCTCAAGGGATTATTCTTCATTGGATTTGTAGTCTCAAGGAATTGTTGCTCTTTGGATTTGTAGTCTCAAGGAATTGTTGCTCTTTGGAGTTGTAGTCTCAAGAGATTATTTTTCATTGGAGTTGTAGTCTCAAGGGATTGTTGCTCTTTGGATTTGTAGTCTCAAGGAATATTTGCTCTTTGTAGTTGTAGTCTCAAGGAATTTTTGCTCTTTGGAGTTGTAGTCTCAAGGAATTTTTGCTCTTTAGAGTTGTAGTCTCAAGGGATTGTTGCTCTTAGGAGTTGTAGTCTCAAGGGATAGTTGTTCTGTAGTCTCAATGGATTATTCTTCATTGGATTTGTAGTCTCAAGGAATTGTTGCTCTTTGGATTTGTAGTCTCAAGGAATTGTTGCTCTTTGGAGTTGTAGTCTCAAGAGATTATTTTTCATTGGAGTTGTAGTCTCAAGGGATTGTTGCTCTTTGGATTTGTAGTCTCAAGGAATATTTGCTCTTTGTAGTTGTAGTCTCAAGGAATTTTTGCTCTTTGGAGTTGTAGTCTCAAGGGATTGTTGCTCTCAGGAGTTGCAGTCTCGAGGGATAGTAAGTTGTTCTGTAGTCTCAAGGGATTATTCTTCATTATAGTTGTAGTCTCAAGGGATAGTAAGTTGTTCTATAGTCTCAAGGGATTATACTTCATTGGAGTTGTAGTCTCAAGGGATTGTTGTTCCTTGGAGTTGTAGTCTGAAGGAATAGTTGTTCTGTAGTCTCAAGGGATATTCTTCATTGGTGTTGTAGTCTCAAGGAATTGTTGCTCTGTTGATTTGTAGTCTCAAGGAATTGTTGCTCTTTGGAGTTGTAGTCTCGAGAGATTATTTTTCATTGGAGTTGTAGTCTCAAGGGATTGTTGCTCTTTGGATTTGTAGTCTCAAGGAATATTTGCTCTTTGTAGTTGTAGTCTCAAGGAATTTTTGCTCTTTGGAGTTGTAGTCTCAAGGAATTTTTGCTCTTTAGAGTTGTAGTCTCAAGGGATTGTTGCTCTTAGGAGTTGTAGTCTCAAGGGATAGTTGTTCTGTAGTCTCAATGGATTATTCTTCATTGGATTTGTAGTCTCAAGGAATTGTTGCTCTTTGGATTTGTAGTCTCAAGGAATTGTTGCTCTTTGGAGTTGTAGTCTCAAGAGATTATTTTTCATTGGAGTTGTAGTCTCAAGGGATTGTTGCTCTTTGGATTTGTAGTCTCAAGGAATATTTGCTCTTTGTAGTTGTAGTCTCAAGGAATTTTTGCTCTTTGGAGTTGTAGTCTCAAGGGATTGTTGCTCTCAGGAGTTGCAGTCTCGAGGGATAGTAAGTTGTTCTGTAGTCTCAAGGGATTATTCTTCATTATAGTTGTAGTCTCAAGGGATAGTAAGTTGTTCTATAGTCTCAAGGGATTATACTTCATTGGAGTTGTAGTCTCAAGGGATTGTTGTTCCTTGGAGTTGTAGTCTGAAGGAATAGTTGTTCTGTAGTCTCAAGGGATATTCTTCATTGGTGTTGTAGTCTCAAGGAATTGTTGCTCTGTTGATTTGTAGTCTCAAGGAATTGTTGCTCTTTGGAGTTGTAGTCTCGAGAGATTATTTTTCATTGGAGTTGTAGTCTCAAGGGATTGTTGCTCTTTGGATTTGTAGTCTCAAGGAATATTTGCTCTTTGTATTTGTAGTCTTAAGGAATTTTTGCTCTTTGGAGTTGTAGTCTCAAGGAATTGTTGCTCTTTGGAGTTGTAGTCTCAAGGGATTGTTGCTCTTAGGAGTTGCAGTCTCGAGGGATAGTAAGTTGTTCTGTAGTCTCAAGGGATTATTCTTCATTATAGTTGTAGTCTCAAGGGATAGTAAGTTGTTCTGTAGTCTCAAGGGATTATACTTCATTGGAGTTGTAGTCTCAAGGGATTGTTGTTCCTTGGAGTTGTAGTCTGAAGGAATAGTTGTTCTGTAGTCTCAAGGGATATTCTTCATTGGTGTTGTAGTCTCAAGGGATTGTTGTTCCTTGGAGTTGTAGTCTCAAGGGATTCCTCTTCCTTGGAGTTGTAGTCTCAAGGGATTGTTGTTCCTTGGAGTTGTAGTCTCAAGGAATAGTTGTTCTGTAGTCTCAAGGGATTTTTGTTCCTTGGAGTTGTAGTCTCGAGGGATTTGTCTCCCTTGGAGTTGTAGTCTCAAGGGATAGTTGTTCTGTAGTCACAAATATTGCTATAACCAAACACTTGTTGACCAAAATCATTTTAAAAGGTAATCAATGGATAGGTAATTTATCGCCTACTCCGAATATGCAACAAATCTGTTAAGACAATAATTTCTATCAAATATCTCGAAAAACTCATTTGAAGACCTCATTTCCTAATATTGGACTCTACCGAGTAGTCCATTTTTCGATTTGTAGTAATTTCCTGTTTTTGGTAGAATACTCTTGAAGGAAATTCCACGCTGATTCCGAATTTATCTCATTGATGTATTGAAGTAATTCCCGTCAACAAAAGACTTGACACCTTTTAGTGCTCCAGCTTCTGAAGTCACCTTGAGGTCCATTTTTGAACTGACACTACGATTTTCGACGAGTTACCTATTTGTATAGGAAATTCCACTCATTGTTCAAGATGGTATTTTTCACCAAAAAACTTCAAAAAAGACGATTTTGGATACTTTTTTTGTTGAAATTTGACCTCCGGAGGGTTGACCGACAACGTAATTTTTTCTGCTCTTTCATTATTATGAGCATTCTGATGCCATTTGGATGGTTTTACCTTGATCTGAGTGTCAGTTATCCATGAATTATATACTAAAATTTAGTATAGGAAAAAATTCCATTAATCCTCAAAAAAAACTCCCGTCGAATAGTCGATTGGTGAATCGTTTCTTGACGACGCTTCAAAAAGCCGCTTACTGGTCCCTTCCGTTTTTGACGTACCCGCACCAGTGCCGGGCACCGGAGCTACCTGTCTTCAAGGGTCCTCCCCCCCCCCCCCTCACCACCGACCGACAACTTCAAGTTCAACGTACGACCCGCTCTGGTGGGTTTCACCTCGTTCGAGTCATTTCTTTTTACTTTATATTTTTTGTTTTTTTGCTTCCTTCACTCCCAAAAGGAGCCCTTCTATTCACTCTAAGATGGAAACAGTGAGGAAGTTAACTTCATAGATCCCACAGCTGATCTTTCACCCGATCACTTTCTCAAGCTGCCGGAATGTCTAAGGGAAATTTTTGAAGAAAATTACGCTCAAATTCACTACTTCAAGAATGATTATGACGGGAACTGCTTGACAAGACGGTTCTGTTTGTCAGATTGGGGCTTTGGACGGTCCCCTATGAACTACACCGTAATCATCAAATGTGGAGGGTAGAGGTGGGTGCTTTGTAGAAAAATAAGTTCTTAGTGTAGAAAATGAAGAGAAAATCTTCAACCTCAGGTGGAGTTGGGGGAGGATACTCGAAGCCTTCGGCGATTAAAGGGGTCTCAGTACTAGGTATCAGTAGTATTTCGCGGAATTGAAGGCGTAAAAACTTTAAAAGTTGTACCTAAATTTGAAATTTTGAAGGATTTTAGAAATTCATTAATGAATTTTAGAAGAATGAATTTTAGTGAATTTTAGAATTAGAGAAAACGCTGCAAATTATTACACAATGGTTTATTATTTTTCTATATAGATCACTCGTCTGCAAAGCCACCAACCATTCAACATGAAGAAAAACATCGATCGCATTTCGGTCAGCTAACATTTGAACGGAGATTAGGCCTCTTTTGCGATTCACACTCGTGTTTCTGATTTATCGTACGTCCAACCCTCAAATTTTCGTAGGGAGCGACCGGTTTGTCCTACAGAGCTCCGCGTGGTCTCTAAAAATTCTATAGAATCTTAAATTGAAGGAAAAACAATACCTTTATATCCAAATTTTTTGAGTTAGGGGGTTTTCAAAATTTCAAAATTATTTTTGAACCCTTAGAAGTGACATACATTAACCAAAATCTTCGGGGCTCAACTAGACCCTAAATGGAGCCTACCGAATTTCATCAAAATCGGCCAAATTTTTATTAGATTTTTGGATTCTACGTACCTTGAAACGGAAACCACCAAATTTTGAAGGGGTGTTGGAAATTTTTTTTTCTTGGTCGATTCCAAAGGTTCATTATTGAAAATAATAAACCAAAAGACCTTTTCTCCCACGTTGGAAGCTCAGCCTGGAACCGTTCAACACATTACTTCAGGCTGATCGCATTACGTATACGACCTTTAATCTGAGAGATTAAACCAAATTATAGGCCTAATGTTGTTACAACATGTATTGTTTATTTCAACTTTCAGTTCTCTGTTATTAATCAATTTTATTATATTATTATTTATTTATATACTTTTTTTTCAGGATGGCCATTTGCGGCCTCTATATTAGCACGTCGGGGCTCCTAGGTGCCAATTTGGGAGCGGATGAACACGACATCATCCTCTTAGGTTACGCAGTCATCGATTTAAATACTAACCAAGTAAGTTTTTCCTGGCTAATTATGTTACTTCACGACGTCGAAACTCTTAATAACCAGATTTTCCGGTCCGAAATCGGAATAGTTTGGCCAGAGACGAGCTAGACAAGCGGGTTTGAAAGAAAAGACGTCACAAGCAGGAGATCGTTAGGGATGGCAACGATATATCGATTTATCAAATTTATCGATAGATTACGGTTGATATATCGATATAGAGAACCGATATTATTGGTCAATATCGATGTATTTACCGATAATATCGGAATGGCTCGGCCAGGGACGAGCTAGACAAGCGGGTTTGAAATAAAAGACATCACAAGCAAGAGATTCTTTTTATTCTCAGATCATTAGAATCACGCCGCTTTGAGCTTTTGAAAGCTCTTTTTTGAAAGCGTTTTAAAAAGCTGTCTTTGAAAAATTTTGATTTTTTAAATTCATTGAAAAATTTTTTTTTTTTTTTTAATTCATTGAAAAATTCTATTCTATAAAAATAGTTATAAAAAAATGCTATTCATAAAAAAAAGTATCGATTTTTTTTTTCAATATGGCGGCTTTAGTTGGTACGAGCTCCCCGAAAGATACCTCTGGTGGGAGAGGAAGGTCGAAATGTCTTCCCAAGTTACCTTCGTATTTTGATTAGTATGAAGGCAAATTTGGAAAGGTGAATTTTATACTAGGAAAATTACTCTGAAATTTAATATTGAAGAAATTGGACAGAGGAGTGGCTTTTCCGGTCTATAATAACTAGGATAACTTGTAGAAATTTGGCGTTCTGGTTTGTCATACCATCAAACTAGACAGGAATGTGGCGTTCTGGTTTGTAAAAACCAGGCTACCTTGTTGAAGACGGCGTTCTGGTCTGTCAAAATCAGGCTACCTTGTGGAAGATGGCGTTCTGCTATGTCCAAATCAGGCTACCAGGTATGAATTTGGCGTTCTGGTTTGTCATACCATCAAACTAGACAGGAATGTGGCGTTCTGGTTTGTAAAAACCAGGCTACCTTGTTGAAGACGGCGTTCAGGTCTGTCAAAATCAGGCTACCTTGTAGAAGATGGCGTTCTGCTATGTCCAAATCAGGCTACCAGGTATGAATTTGGCGTTCTGGTTTGTAAAAACCAGGCTACCTTGTTGAAGACGGCGTTCTGGTCTGTCAAAATCAGGCTACCTTGTGGAAGATGGCGTTCTGCTATGTCCAAATCAGGCTACCAGGTATGAATTTGGCGTTCTGGTTTGTAAAAACCAGGCTACCTTGTTGAAGACGGCGTTCAGGTCTGTCAAAATCAGGCTACCTTGTAGAAGATAGCGTTCTGCTATGTCCAAATCAGGCTACCAGGTATGAATTTGGCGTTCTGGTTTGTAAAAACCAGGCTACCTTGTTGAAGACGGCGTTCAGGTCTGTCAAAATCAGGCTACCTTGTAGAAGATGGCGTTCTGCTATGTCCAAATCAGGCTACCAGGTATGAATTTGGCGTTCTGGTTTGTAAAAACCAGGCTACCTTGTTGAAGACGGCGTTCTGGTCTGTCAAAATCAGGCTACCTTGTGGAAGATGGCGTTCTGCTATGTCCAAATCAGGCTACCAGGTATGAATTTGGCGTTCTGGTTTGTAAAAACCAGGCTACCTTGTTGAAGACGGCGTTCAGGTCTGTCAAAATCAGGCTACCTTGTAGAAGATGGCGTTCAGGTCTGTCAAAATCAGGCTACCTTGTAGAAGATGGCGTTCTGCTATGTCCAAATCAGGCTACCAGGTATGAATTTGGCGTTCTGGTTTGTAAAAACCAGGCTACCTTGTTGAAGACGGCGTTCTGGTCTGTCAAAATAAGGCTACCTTGTAGAAGATGGCGTTCTGGTTTGTAAAAACCAGGCTACCTTGTTGAAGACGGCGTTCAGGTCTGTCAAAATCAGGCTACCTTGTAGAAGATGGCGTTCTGCTATGTCCAAATCAGGCTACCAGGTATGAATTTGGCGTTCTGGTTTGTAAAAACCAGGCTACCTTGTTGAAGACGGCGTTCTGGTCTGTCAAAATCAGGCTACCTTGTAGAAGATGGCGTTCTGCTATGTCCAAATCAGGCTACCAGGTATGAATTTGGCGTTCTGGTCTGTCAAAATCAGGATACCATATAGGAATTTGGCATTCTGCTATGTACAAATCAGGATACCTAGTAGAAGATGGCGTTCAGGTCGGTCAAACCACCACACTAGACAGGAATTTGGCGTTCTGCTATGTCCAAATCAGGCTACCTTGTAGAATATGGCGTTCTGGTCTGTCAAAACTGGGATACCAGATGAAAATTTTGGAGTTTGGGCTGTCAAAACCAGGATATTATATAGGATTTTGGCGTTCTGGTCTGTCCCAATCTGGCTACCTTGTAGAAGATAGCGTTCTGGTCTGTCAAAACCATATGAAAATTTTGCTGTTGTGGCCTGTCAAAACCAAGATGGAAGATAAAAATTTGACGTATGTCAAAACCAGGATAGATACCAAATATGAATTTGAAGTTCTGGTGTGTCAAAATCAGGCTACCTATCAGAAGATGGCGTTCTGGTCTGTGAAAACAGAGATACCAGATGGGAATTTTGGAGTTTTGGGCTGTCTAAACCAAGATGGAAGATAAAAATTTGGCGTTCTGGTTGTCAAAACCAGGATACCATGATAGGAATTTGGACCTTTGGTCTATCAAAACCGGATACCAGATAGGAATTTGGCGTTCTGCTATGTCCAAATCAGGCTACCTTGTAGAATATGGCGTTCTGGTCTGTCAAAACTGGGATACCAGATGAGAATTTTGGAGTTTGGGCTGTCAAAACCAGGATATTATATAGGATTTTGGCGTTCTGGTCTGTCCAAATCTGGCTACCTTGTAGAAGATAGCGTTCTGGTCTGTCAAAACCATATGAAAATTTTGCTGTTGTGGCCTGTCAAAACCAAGATGGAAGATAAAAATTTGGCGTATGTCGAAACCAGGATAGATACCAAATATGAATTTGAAGTTCTGGTGTGTCAAAATCAGGCTACCTATCAGAAGATGGCGTTCTGGTCTGTGAAAACAGAGATACCAGATGGGAATTTTGGAGTTTTGGGCTGTCTAAACCAAGATGGAAGATAAAAATTTGGCGTTCTGGTTGTCAAAACCAGGATACCATGATAGGAATTTGGAGCTTTGGTCTATCAAAACCGGATACCAGATAGGAATTTGGCGTTCTGGTCTTTCAAAATCAGGATACTATGTAGAAGATGGCTTTCTGGTCTGTCAAAACCTGGATGCCAGATAGGAATTTGGAATTCTGTCTGTCTTGTGTCAACGTTTTCGGAAACATTCAGAACTAGAAAACAGAGTTAAATGTTTAGAATTGAATGAGACCACTCAAGGGTCAGTGGGTTCCAAATCCGCCCCTCTTCGACTATATGCGCCCTTGGAAGGTTCTAGTTCACTGCTGAATGCTGAAGAACTGGCACTTTCTCACCCCAGTTCACGATATTCGATTAATTACAGTTCTGCATCGAATATTTGCGTAAACGTTCTAAAAAATTGACTAAACGAAATGAAATAACGAATGTATGAATGTTTTCAGGTGCTAGGTCTTCAAGAATATGTCGTCAAGCCCAGTAACTGTGATCTCCATTCGAATTTCCTCTCTGAAGACGTCAAACAAGAAACGACGTTAACAGAAGTGGCCGTCAGAAATTCGAGTTTATCCCTCCAAAACGCAATTTCCTTAGTAAGTTTAACTCGTAATAATAGAATTTTATAATGCAGAACCACTTGGCGGGGATGATTTAGGATCTTGGCATTTGTGTGGCCTAATTTAGGGACATTTTTAACTGAGGAATTTTTTGTAAGCCCTCTGTGTAGTATAGTGATAAATGCTAGATCTGTGATATTTTTCGTTTTAAATTTTTTTTTGTAATATTTAACAATTAATTTTATTGGTGATATGAATGTATTTAGTGAATGGATGAGTGTATGGGTGGGGCTGACGTGTAATGCGAGTAGAAAATGTCGATTTTGGAGCATCAAATATTATGCATGTATATTTTTCATCGGAAGGAAAATTTCCCATTAAATTGCCATTATAAATAAATTAATTCAATTTAATTTACCATTTAATGGGAACGAAGAAGTGGTCGTCGGCAGACGCTGTTTTCCATCCCGGGGACCGTGAAATTCATAAGGGACCGCCTCGGAGGAAAATTTCATCAAAATATCCAACTGACTCAGAACCAAAGTTGTTCAAAAGGCGTATAGAAGGAGATGTTGGAAGACCCTGAAATAGGAAGCAAAATAATTTCATTAAACAGAGAAAATACAATTAGTTACGATAATGATTAAATTTATCATAAGAACAATGAAACGACTCTTATTGGGCTCAATTAAGGACGGGAGCGGAGGTTCCCGAAGGTTTTTTTTCTCAGGATTGTTGAACGGTGGGAGAAAACCTGCGGCGAAGTGTTTCGCAATTAAGGTCATCCTTTGGGAGCTCGAGGATATTTGTTGGACGATGGAAAATGTGGAGGAGAAAACGGTTTCTCTGTTTGTGAAGAAAAAAAGAAACTTGTCGGCTGAGCGGTAATTTGGGTTTTTTGTGTGGTGATTTTGAGGTTAGGGCGCTCGCAGCGGCGGATCGGGGGATTATCTGAAGGGAGGGGGGGACACATTGATGTGTCTTTGGGGACAAACTCATGGCGTTCTGATCTCGTTCTGGGACAAACTGTGAGCGATCTGATTTTTTTCTGGGACAAAGTAACAGCACACTCATCACTCATGGGACAAACTGAGTGCAATCTGATCTCTTTCTGGGACAAAGTTACAGCAAACTTAATACTCTATGGAACAAACTGATCTCTCTCTAGGACAAATTGAGAGCGATCTGATCTCTCTCTGGGACAAATTGAGAGCAAACAGAGCATTCTGACCTCTCTCCAGGATAAAGTAAAGCAAAATCATCACTCTATGGGACAAACTGAGTGCGATCTGATCTCTTTCAGGGACAAAGTTACAGCAAACTTAATACTCTATGGAAAAAACTGATCTCTCTCTGGGACAAATTGAGAACGATCTGATCTCTCTCTGGGACGAATTAAGAGCAAATAGAGCGTCCTGACTCTCTCTAGGACAAATTATAGCAAATTCATCACCCTATGGGACGAACTGAGAGCGATTCTGGTCTCTCTCAGGGACAAAGTAATAGCAAAGGGAGTTCTCAATGGGACAAAGTGATCTCTCTGGGATAAAGTGAGAGCAATCTGATCTCTCTCTGGGACAAAGTAATATCAAATTGATTTCTCTCTAGGACAAAGAAACAGCACACTTATCACTCTATGGGACAAACTGAGTGCGATCTGGTCTCTTTCTGGGACAAAGTAACAGCAAACTTATTACTCTATGGTACAAACTGATCTCAAACAAATAGCAATAGACAAATTAATAGCAAATTCATCACCCTATGGGACGAACTGAGAGCGATCTGGTCTCTCTCAGGGACAAAGTAATAGCAAAGGGAGTTCTCAATGGGACAAAGTGATCTCTCTGGGATAAAGTGAGAGCAATCTGATCTCTCTCTGGGACAAAGTAATATCAAATTGATTTCTCTCTAGGACAAAGAAACAGCACACTTATCACTCTATGGGACAAACTGAGTGCGATCTGGTCTTTTTCTGGGACAAAGTAACAGCAAACTTAATACTCTATGGTACAAACTGATCTCTCTCTGGGACGAATTGAGAGCAAACAGAGCGTTCTGACCTCTCTCTAGGACGAATTAATAGCATATTCATCACCCTATGGGACGAAGTGAGAGCGATCTGGTCTCTCTCTGGGACAAAGTAATAGCAAAGGGAGTTCTCTCTGGGACAAAGAAACAACACACTATCACTCTATGGGACAAACTGAGTGCGATCTGATCTCTTTCAGGGACAAAGTTACAGCAAACTTAATACTCTATGGAAAAAACTGATCTCTCTCTGGACAAATTGAGAACGATCTGATCTCTCTCTGGGACGAATTAAGAGCAAATAGAGCGTCCTGACTCTCTCTAGGACAAATTATAGCAAATTCATCACCCTATGGGACGAACTGAGAGCGATCTGGTCTCTCTCAGGGACAAAGTAATTGCAAAGGAAGTTCTCAATGGGACAAAGTGATCTCTCTGGGATAAAGTGAGAGCAATCTGATCTCTCTCTGGGACAAAGTAATATCAAATTGATTTCTCTCTAGGACAAAGAAACAGCACACTTATCACTCTATGGGACAAACTGAGTGCGATCTGATCTCTTTCAGGGACAAAGTAACAGCAAACTTAATACTCTATGGTACAAACTGATCTCTCTCTGGGACGAATTGAGAGCAAACAGAGCGTTCTGACCTCTCTCTAGGACGAATTAATAGCATATTCATCACCCTATGGGACGAAGTGAGAGCGATCTGGTCTCTCTCTGGGACAAAGTAATAGCAAAGGGAGTTCTCATTGGGACAAAGTGATCTCTCTCCGGGATAAAGTGAGAGCAATCTGATCTCTCTCTAGGACAAAGTAAGAGCAAACTTCTACTCTATGGGACAAACTGATCTCTCTCTGGGACGAATTGAGAGCAAACAGAGCGTTCTGACCTCTCTCTAGGACGAATTAATAGCATATTCATCACCCTATGGGACGAAGTGAGAGCGATCTGGTCTCTCTCTGGGACAAAGTAATAGCAAAGGGAGTTCTCATTGGGACAAAGTGATCTCTCTCCGGGATAAAGTGAGAGCAATCTGATCTCTCTCTAGGACAAAGTAAGAGCAAACTTCTACTCTATGGGACAAACTGATCTCTCTCTGGGACGAATTGAGAGCAAACAGAGCGTTCTGACCTCTCTCTAGGACGAATTAATAGCATATTCATCACCCTATGGGACGAAGTGAGAGCGATCTGGTCTCTCTGGGACAAAGTAATAGCAAAGGGAGTTCTCATTGGGACAAAGTGATCTCTCTCCGGGATAAAGTGAAAGCAATCTGATCTCTTTCTAGGACAAAGTAACAGCAAACTTCTACTCTATGGTACAAACTGATCTCTCTCTGGGACGAATTGAGAGCAAACAGAGCGTTCTGACCCCTCTCTAGGACGAATTAATAGCATATTCATCACCCTATGGGACGAAGTGAGAGCGATCTGGTCTCTCTGGGACAAAGTAATAGCAAAGGGAGTTCTCATTGGGACAAAGTGATCTCTCTCTGGGATAAAGTGAGAGCAATCTGATCTCTCTCTAGGACAAAGTAAGAGCAAACTTCTACTCTATGGGACAAACTGATCTCTCTCTGGGACGAATTGAGAGCAAACAGAGCGTTCTGACCTCTCTCCAGGACGAATTAATAGCATATTCATCACCCTATGGGACGAAGTGCGAGCGATCTGGTCTCTCTGGGACAAAGTAATAGCAAAGGGGAGTTCTCATTGAGACAAAGTGATCTCTCTCTGGGATAAAGTGAGAGCAATCTGATCTCTCTCTAGACAAAGTAAGAGCAAATTTCTACTCTATGGGACAAACTGATCTCTCTCTGGGACAAATCGAGAGCGATATTGTGGGGGGGGGGGGGGGAATGTTTATTTCATCAAAATAAGTTATTAACCGATTCTCTTAGAATTGGTTGATTGGTTAGGAATTGGCTTTGAAGTCGAAAAAGCTGCAAAATGACCTGAGTCTGACGAGGACTGACTGTGGATGGATAGCAGCGCACCTAGCAGCCGAAACTCGCAAATGGTGTTCAGGAGAGGACATTTTCCCTACTATAACCTAACTTTTTTAATGTATTTTTTTGACAGTGGGTTTTCTTTAACCCATATAGCCACATAATCTTTACATTATATACATTATACAATCTTTAATACAATACTTGAAAATAAGAAGAAAAAAAATAGAATTTTTAAAAATATTTGCTTAAATATTGCTTGGTTGGTTATTTTTAAATTTATTATTAGTTCAGCACTTTTTTTTAGAATTGTACACAAATTATTTTACAATTGTATACCAGCGTCTCTGGTCGTTTTTAGCATCACTTTTAACATTCTGTTTGTTGATTCCTTCAGTAGTTCACAGATTTCTCAATCCTCCAACGCCCGAATCCATTCTCGCCGTTCCTCCTCATAGAATGGGCAAATCAATAATTTGTGTCTCACATCCCCCCTCCACCTCTGGGCAATGGTCATAGTTTGGCGTAACCTTGACAGCTAGCATGTTTAAGGAACGGTTTATCATGCCGTGGCCGGTTCTCATCCTTACTAGTTGTACTATTTCGGGTCTCGAAAAATGTTTTCTTGTGAACCACGGAGCTTTGGAGACGAAGGGCTGAATCTGGTAGTGGTTTTAGCCCTTATCCAGGGGACACTGTCATAATCCTCTTGCCATTCCTTCATCATCGCGTCATTCGTTAACCCTAATGAACCCAAGGATCCAAATTTTCGCCAAACTATAACTTTTTCCTCTATTTTAGGTTAAAAATGCCTCAAAATTAAAAGAAAATGTAATTAAAGATGTTTAAAAAAATTTAGGTGTTCAAAAAGTGCAAATTTGTAAACGGTGTATTTGAATACACTTTGGGCTCTTATGGTAATAGAAGGTGAACGACTTAGGTTACAAACTTTTTATTAAAACTTCATCATAATTATTACTAAGTGAGGTATAAATCATTATATCAATTACATTTGTTACATTTCAACTTTAGACAAGTCATTGTTTATAATAAACTAGCTGAAAAGCCTACTAAAAGCAGGCAAACACACGATTCCTCCGACTCTCGTCGCCACCCATTTCCTCCAACTCCTCCCGCCCCCAACTCCTCCGCCTCCGATTCCTCCGACTCTCGCCGCCACCCACTCCTCCCATCTCTGATTCCTCCGACTCTCCCCACTCCCACGACCCCTCCAACTCCTCGCGATCGGCGACGTGTATAGTACGTACATACGGTTGGCGTTTTATGTATATAGATTCTAGTTTTGTAAGGCACAAGAGTTACATTGATTTAGAAAAATCGTATTTACAGGGTACTTACCCTACTTTTGTTTGGAATGCAGTCACAAATTGACTAGGAAATACAGTCTCAACAAAATACCTTATTTTACTTAGGAAAAAAGGTTACCTATGTAATAATACATTATGTAGGTAACTTTGATAAATAATGAAAAAATATCATCCACAGCTTCCTCCTCATCCGACATCATATTGGGTTCTAGGGACGAGAGATAAAATGACATTTTATCATACAATGTATGCCCCTCTGCTCTTGAAATTGTTCTGCAATACCAAAAATATGGAATTAATTACTTATTGGAATGACTTACGAGAAGTATGAAATCATAATGAAGAACAAGGCACTCAAGAAAGCTCTTATGGTAATGTGTGTTACATTACCATAAGAGCCCAAAGTGTATCTCAGTACACCTCCACTAAAATCGAAATATCAGCATGATAACTGCTCATAATCCCACATATTTTTATATCAAACGATAGCTTAGAAACGACTGATCAAATTATGATAGAAATAGCACACAATTGTTACGTTAACATGGTATAAAATGGAATTAAACTTACTGTTGAGCTGCGGTTCGCATGGCTGGACTCCGGCGGGACTGGAATGAGAAAACGTAACAAACGAGCGGGAGATCACTGACCAACAATTAATCAATGTTGCCAACCTTTGCAGGGGATCCTAACGAGTCGATTGGTACCATTGGAGTAAGAGAAAATAATATAATGGAAAAATAATAAAATAAAACTTTTTTAAAACAAAAAAGGACCGACCTCAAAAATGATGTCCGTGAACACCAAAAAGGAAAAATAATAATCTCAGCGAAAACACACTGATGTATTTGGTTGTTGATATAAATGTCTTGTCAACAGATGGTATGTGGAATACCAACATGATATATAACAATTATTTGTAATGTGATTCACACTCATTGTCACACTCATATCCTCCATCATACGATAGCAGTGACGTACTACCCAATAGTTTTGGAACACTTATCTCTACTCGTATTCATGTTTTGTAATACTCACCAGTCATGTGAGTATTACTTAACAACCACAGTGTATCCAGATAGGTAGGTAGGTACGCATTGAAGTCGCCGCCGTGCCCA
The DNA here is from genome assembly GCA_009739505.2 of Apolygus lucorum. Lineage (NCBI taxonomy): Eukaryota > Metazoa > Arthropoda > Insecta > Hemiptera > Miridae > Apolygus > Apolygus lucorum. The sequence continues at coordinate 7,448,345 of CM019175.2, forward strand.
TCTGTAGACCAAACTAATCACCTTCCTTACTCGATGATCTGGATAGCATTACAAGAGTAAGTACCTACCATTGAGTTAAAATGTGCTCCCCAAACTATCAGGTACCTAGTACGTCTCTGCTGCCATATGAGTATGATAGTAAGTGTGAACCTCCCTAGGAATGGTTGTGACGAGTAATTTGAGACTCTATTATTACATGAGACTGTTTATTTTATTGGTGGATATATTAT
>CM019175.2:7448674-7467480 GCA_009739505.2 Apolygus lucorum
CATGGCGGCTCCCTATCAGTTTATAACGTCTTTGAGAATTTAGAATTGTCCAAAATTACTGATTTTTTTTCACCAGCGACGTGTATATTGGAATTGTTTGAGATTTTCGGAGTGAAAACTGTATTTTGAAACTTTTTTGTGTACAAATGAGAATCAGCCTGAAATTGTCCCATCAAAATTACCGTATAAAGTATGGAGTTATTGTCAAAAATGGCTAAAAATTGGTCTTTTTGTGACCACCGACGAGTAGACTAGAATTTTAAAAGATTAAAAAATTAAAATTAAAAAAAAATTAAAACTGAATTTTGAAACTTTTTGGTGTTCCAAATTTGTACACCGAATGAGGAATCAGCCTGAAATTGATCTATAAAAATTACCTTGTAAAGTCAGCAATTATGATCAAAAATGGCTGAAAATTGGTTTAAATATTTCTTTGTTAACTCATTACGCTGCACGAATGGGACTTTCGTGTTTGCCGGTACTATTGAATTTACCTTTACATTTAACTCTAACAAATTTCAACCATTTTTTCCTGTACCAATTGTAAATTCACAATAGAAAATAGGCTTTCTTCCCTTTTTGAAAAGTTTGCTTTCATTAAGCGCAATTCAATTTTTAACATCAACATAAAAACTAATTTGGAGCTAAAATTCTCGGGATAAAAAATTTCGAATAAAGGCGGTATTCATAGACATTACTCGAAGCCGAGTAAATACAACGATTGCTTGAGTAAATGCTCGACGCTATTCACTGTCGTCATCTGGAGTATTTAGTCGAAACTTCGAGCGTTTGCTCAGCAAGCGGTACTCATAGTCAAACCTTGGCGCTGAGTTAAGGCCTGGCCTCCACTCAGCAAAAACTCGAGGCACCTGGAGAGGACACTTGAGCAGTTACTCAACGTTTTATTCTCATCAAAAATTGATATGAGCTGTAATTCATAGACATTACTCGATGCCGAGTGAATACTGGTGAATTGGTGCAAAAATTTGTTATAATTTACATGAATAATTTATGGTTTTTGCGTCGATAGACTACAGTAATTACTATCGAGTGTTTTTACAATATATTTCTTTAAGCTCATAATATTATGTGTCGAGGCTGTACAGCCCACCCGACTTGGCATCTTGGTTTCGAAGTATCTAAGCGGAATAGTCAGATTCGAATGGAATCCGACCAGCCGGAGGCCACTCTGGGCTCTGACGACAGGTTTCGCCTCGTCCGCCAAGAGATGACGCGGCGGTTCCCGAGACGAGCCGGTGGATACTCACCCGGCGCCTTTACAGTATCCATGCGAACCGGCCGTTCGAACCTCGTTTCGTCGCCCGAGATCCAAAGCGACGGGGTGACAGGCAAAACGCTGCAAATTATTACACAAATTTATGAATTATTTTTTAGATCACTCGCCTGTAAAAAACACAGCTTTGCCAATCAAGTTTAAGGGTGTCTCAGTCGGTCGCCGTTCGTTCCTACTTCCAGGTCAGTATTTCACGAAATTGAAGGCGCAAAAACTTGAAAAGTTGTACCTAAGTTTGACATTTTAAAGGATTTTAGATATTCATTAATGAACGGCCGCTGGAATCATCAAAATCAATTATTGCCAGAGAAAAATGGATAAAAACCCATTAATTCAGTTATGTTTTTTCCATAAAATGTAGCTAAACTTGAACTTTTCAAGGATTTTAGAAATTTATTGGTGCTCGGCCCTAGGGATTTGAAAGACAGAATTATTGCCGCCGGAATCATCAAAATTGAAAAAATTTTACACAAATTTATTATTTGATTTGTAGATCTCTCGCCAGTAAAAACACAGCTTTGCCAATCAGTTTAATTTAAAAAAATAAAGAGTGGAGGGTGCCTTCATTGAGAAGTATTATTACTGGTTGCTAAGGTCACAAAACTGCGTACAACTTGAAAAAAACAACGATCGCATTTTGGTCAGCTAAAATTTGCGATTCACGCTCGTGTTTCTGACTTATCATAAGTCCAACCCTCAAGTTCTCATTGGGAGCGAACTATTCGTCCTACAGAGGTCTGGATGGTCTCATTCGATTCTAAAAATTCAGTACTATTACAAATTGATGAAAAAACAACACCTTTGTATAGAAATTTTTAGAGGTAGGGCGTGTTGAACATTTCAGCCTTATTTTTCAACCCTTAGGATGATTGAAATCAACCAAAAGCTTCGGGGTACAACTAGACCCCAAATGGAGCCCACACACCAAATTTCATCAAAATCGGTCCTTGGTAAGGAAAGTGAGGGCGGACGGACGACAAAATGTTTATTCGATTTTTGGATTGTACGTACCTTGAAACGTAAATCAACAACGAGATCAAAATTTGACAATTGTTCCTCTTCAAGTTTATTTTTAAACCCGTTTGGCCCATTTAAAAAACGCTGCAAATTATTACACAATGGTTTATTATTTTTCTATATAGATCACTCGTCTACAAAATCACCAACCATCCAATATAAAAAAAATCAAAATCACCAACCTTCGATCGCATTTCGGTCAGCTCTAATTTGAACGGAGATTAGGCCTCTTTTGCGATTCACACTTGTGTTTTGATTTATATATATATATTTCAATATAAACCCTTAAATTTTTGTAGGGAGCGAACGGTTTGTCCTACAGAGCTCCGGGTGGTCTCAAAAAATTCTAAAAATTCTATAGAATCCAAAATGGAAGGAAAAACAATACCTTTATATCGAAATTTTTTGAGTTAGGGCGTTTTCAAAATTTCAAAATTGATTTAGGAACCCTTAGAAGTGACCTACCTCAACCAAAAGCTTCGGGGCACAACTAGACCCCAAATGGAGCCTACATACCAAATATCATCAAAATCGGTCAATGCTAAGTGGGGAAAGTGCCGCGTACGGCGTACGGACGGCCAAATTTTATTCGATTTTTGGATTCTACGTACCTTGAAACGTAAACCATCAAATTTTGAGGGGGTGTTAAAATTTTTTTTTTCTTGGTCGATTCCAAATGTTCATTATTGAAAATAATAAACCAAAACTTTGGTTCTCCATCAGGAAGATAGAGAATTTAACGCTCTTTCCAACAGCATCGACAATTTTCAGTTTATCTAGTAAATTGAAGGAGTTATTAACATTTTTATGATACAAGGTCGAAAACACGAAAAATATCTTAAAGTAAAACAAGTCGGATTTTAAGGGGGTTAAAAAAAAGTCACAAAATTAGTTGTAGAATCAATCCCTAGGCTATGGCAGGGACACAGGTGTTACACCCTGTTTTTGGTGTCTACTCAAATTGATCAAAACTTCAAATATCGATTCTACAAGGTATTCCTAACAAGAAATGTCTCTTAGCAATTTTGTTTCACCCCTTCTTTTTCGAAGTTTTATTAATTTTATGATTTTGGTTTATTATTTTCAATAATAAGCCTTTGGAATCGAGCAAGAAAAACAAATTTTAACCCCCCCTCAAAATTAGATGTTTTACGTTTCAAGGTACGTAGAATCCGAAAATCGAATAAAAAATTTTCCGTCAGTCCGCCGTACGCCGCACAGTGGGGCCGGAGTGGAAAAAACTCCATTTTTGCAAAGTGACTAAAAAAGAAATGTATTGTAGTTTTCTCAAAGTCTATTACCTGTAGAATCAGGGTGTGAAGGACCTTCAATGTTTAAAAATTGTTTTCACTGCTAAATGGGGGCTCAAACTTGATATTTCGAGATTTTAAGCAGTTTGAGAGTGGAATTTGAAAATTTCCTAACACGTTCTATGCGTTTCATAAAATTTAAATAAAATTATATAATGTTGGATATATATGTAGTATCTCTAAAAAATACTAATTATTTTTTCATAACATTTTAGCTTGAACATTAGCTCCAGATTTGGGTTTTTATAGCGAAATACAACTTTAGAGGAGTGGAAAAACCGAGCTTCGCCTTCCTTCGGTTTGGCTTATTTTTTTTCTTAAAGTTCTGACCATTGTCAAGAAGCTGTAAAAATTTCATAGCCGTATTTCACCGAATTTAGATGTAGTGGGTTAAAATGTGATTAAAGGCACACCAAGAACGCCGTCTCTGCCGTCACCGCAGCTTCAGAGTAAAACCCTTCTAAAGGTTGTAACTTCTACATTTTCCTCTCGAAATCGATAAAATTTCCAGGGATTGTGAATGTTGACATGTAGAATGTCCCCTATGTGGGCTGTTAGCTACAATCACAGAGTAACGAAGTCAAGTTAAGGCTACAATGGTCGGATCATCTATACAATCGGGTTATGGATACTGGGAAGCTATGTGCCACACCCATTTGGCAGACATTTTTTGTTTTACTTTTTTATTGGAAAACAGAATGATGTAAATCGCGATGTTTTCGTAAAATATTTCTGCAAAGAGTCAACAAGGTTCTGTTTGAACAAACCAGGTTCTTCGGATTGTCATTCGCAGTAATGTGGACAGTCGTGACTGCGAGAACATGTCATCGTTGAAAATCTCTTATTCGGATTTAGCAAACGTTTAATTCGGATTCGTTCCAATATTCGATCGCTTACTATCCAATTTTCAGAGGTTTTTATCACTCAAAATTTTGTCAAAATTAAATATATAAATATATATTTACACATATATATTTACATGTATATATTTACAGTAATAAATGTTGAGGGAAGCCAGCAGTGGGTCCTTTGTTTTTCGACCGTTGATTGTTATAGTTGAAGAGGTTATTTTTGAGGTTCGGTCATAGAAAGAAGTATTTCCCAACGTTTCGAAGGTTTATTCCTCCATTTTCAAGGGAGAGCTGTAGGATCGACTTTGTGGCTTGAGAGCACTAAACATAGAGAGGTCTGGTCACCACTAGGTCTGAGCTTCAACTCAGTTGTTGACTAAAGGTATCGTTTTGGTTTATTATTTTCAATAATGAACCTTTGGAATCGACCAAGAAAAAAAAATTTAACACCCCCTCAAAATTTGATGGTTTACGTTTCAAGGTATTTTCAGTAATTTTAAATAGTGTTGAATTTAAAAAAATGTTGAGACCACCCGGAGCTCTGTAGGACAAACCGTTCCCTCCCTACGAGTACTTGACTCTTGAAGTCGCACTTCCGAAAGTGTTACTTTAGGCCAAAGTGAAACTTGAGGAGAAACCGCTATTCACAATCGTTTTTAGTGTAGCCGCTCTTAGTTCAGCTTTAGGTTCAACTGATGAGGAAATTAATGGAAAACTGATAATCGATACCTTAAAGCACAAAGTTGCTGGGTTCATCCATCTTCCACATTTTTCATTTTTTTGATTTCAGAACAACTCTAATTCAACAAAACTATTATAAGACCTTGTGTACGATTTGTTGAATCATCAAAAATTAAGCCTGTGTGCCTTAAGGTATCGAAATTGCCGTACCTACGGAGTTGTATCCCTTCCGAGTGTTAGGTATCACTCGGAAGGGATGCACCAGTGGTGTTCCTCTTCATGAGTTGCTCACACACCAAAAGGATGAATATTTTGGTGAAGGTTTTATTAAATCGGAAAAGCCTAGGACCCGTATTCACAAAAATCGCCAAAGTGAAACTTGAAGTCGCACTTCCAAAAGTTTTACTTTAGGCCAAAGTGAAACTTGAGGAGAAATCGCTATTCACAATCGTTGTTAGTGTAGCTGCTCTTAGGTCAGCTTCAAGTTCAACTGATAAGGAAGTTGAACTTCCGAGAGGGTAACCCTAAGGGCGACTCGCTCCTATTGACCAATGGGGTATCCATTCCTTTCCAAAATATCTATTTTGGCGTTTTTATTGATTTGAATGCTCTAGTAGTCACAACACTCGAAAACACTCTTTTCGCTTTCTCTTCGCCTTCTTGGCACAATTTGTACACGTCTCCTTGCCGTAGATACTGCAAAATTTGCAGTATCTAATATTCCATGTAGGACAAATATGCAAGTATCTAATATTCCTACAAAATTTGTAGGAATATTTAATGTTCCATGTAGTCGTTTTCCATTTAAATCCGAACGGAAAAACTTCGCAAAACTCTCGAATCAAGCAAAATAGACGTACTTCTCGTCAAAAGCTGCACTGAGGGCCTGTAAAGTGTGGTAGGAGCCAAACTTACCCGGAGAGTGTAACTCGACGAAAGTTCAGCTTCGGTAAAGAGCGGCTAAAGAGACACTTCTTCGAAAGTTTGGTTCGTGAATAGCGTTTTCTCTAAAGTACAGCTCTAAGTGGAGCTTTCAAGCTTCACTTAGTAAAAAGCCCCACTTAGTGCAGTTTGTGAATACGGCTGGATGCCACTGGACCTTGGATGCTGAAGTGCAACTTTAATGTAGTGAAAGTCAATGGACTAACACTTCGATGAGAGATGTCCAGAATTTGTGGGGCCACGAATACCGAGGAATTGTTTAACCTACATAAATCCCTTTGCCATCCAGGAGTGACAAGAATGTTTCACTGGACACGTTCAAAGAATTTACCTTTCTCCTTGGGAGACATCAAACGCATCACTTCCTCCTGTCCAGTCTGCGCTGAGCTGAAGCCACGTTTCTACAAGCCGCTTGACAACCACCTCATTAAAGCTACAAGACCATTTGAGAGGCTCAACGTTGATTTTAAAGGACCAGTCCCCTCCTGCTCTGGAAACCAATACATTCTTACCATCATAGATGAATACTCCAGATTCCCTTTCGCGTACCCTTGTCGAGACATGACGGCTTCCACGGTGAAGGATAAACTGTACAACCTGTTTACTATTTTCGGGACCCCTGCGTATATTCACTCGGATAGGGGAACATCGTTTCTTTCGAAGGAGCTTACTGACTACTTGCATGCTCAAGGGATTGCTACCAGCTCGTCAACTCCATACAATCCGGCTGGAAATGGGTTGATTGAACGATACAATGGCATTCTTTGGAAAACCATATCATTGGCCTTGAAAAATAAGGGATGGAAAACATCACAGTGGGAACAGGTTTTGCTGGAGTCACTACATGCTATACGCTCTCTGTTGTGCACCTCCATAAACTGCACACCCCACGAACGAATGTTCAATCATGCCCGGCGTTCGACAAACGGGGTAACTATACCAACCTGGCTCACAAATCCTGGAAAAGTTTTGCTAAAGGTTAATGTGAGGACCTCAAAGTACAGCCCATTGGTTGAGGAAGTCGACTTGATAGAAGCTAACCCTGAATATGCTCTAATACGCAGACCAGATGGAAAATAATCGACCGTACACTTAAGCACCTTGCACCTGTTGGAAACAGATCTATTTCTGGTCATCAAGATCCAAGCGACTTGCAACAGGATCCCAGGCCAGAAAATAATCCTCCGATCTCATTCCAACAAACGCCTATAACAGAAGATATCCCTGTTACTCCAAATTTTCCTACCCCGACTCCAGAAGCAATACCATCTCCACCTTCTTCACCATTCGCCCCGGCTAACTCTGACACCATACCAACTGATGTAAGAAGATCTTCAAGACCGAGAAAACCCCCAGCTTACCTCGAGGACTATCATTTAAATTGAGAGGGGAAGAATGTCATGATATTTATGTAAGTCGGGGGTGGAGACAGCAAAGCAACAGCAAGCGACATTTAGGAGAAGCAGCCTGAACAGCTGGGCCAGCCAGCCCTCCATCGCAGACCCAACCGGGGAGGGGCAGTGAAGGCCTGGAAGGTTCTATCGGTCGTCATCGGCCATCTTCGGCTGTCATCGGATCTCCCACCTACTGCTCTCCGCCTGCCCCTTCGACGAAACCCTTCCCTTCAGTCATCTGTCTACGCTTGACTCGAGTGGTTGTGAGTGCACTGGGCCGTCGTTTATTTGCCAACAACAGTGTAGCTAAAGTTGCGTTTTGTCAAATCTCTTCCGTACCTCAAGTACAATCGGAACGAACATTTTCTTCATTCATTCTGCTGCCTGTGACTCCCTTCGGGCTCACAGTTCTTCCTGGGATTGCCTACCACTGGACCAAGGCGCCTCTGCAAACGGTACTCGAAGTGCCTACCTCGAGACGACTCCTAGATCCCCTGTAGTACGGTAATCACCATACCCTTATGTCTCCATTTGTTTCACTACTTATCAGTAACTTCACTATATTCCAGTCTTCATTCGTCCTTTAATACTTATGTAGTACTAGGAATTCAGTTGTGGTACACGAATATTTCTTAACTTACCTTTGTTTGCCATTCGATACGCATATCATATTTTCAGTACACTTGGTACTCATTCAGTAATATAACTTGTCACGTAGTACTCGTTTCAATACGTCAGTATCTCGTCAATTCTTTGTATTTACTGGAATCAGTACACTTGGTACACCGTTCAGTACACTTGGTACGCATTCAGTAATATAACTTGTCACGTAGTACTCGTTTCAATACGTCAGTATCTCGTCAATTCTTTGTATTTACTAGAATCAGTACGCATTTTGGTACGTGGTGTAATTGTCCTATATTTTCTTACTATCGCAATTCTCGTCATTAGTCATATTGGTACGATCGGTACGCAGTCAATATTTTCTTTGTTACCTATTCTACGACTTGAGATTAACTTTCTTGATATATATAAGAAGAGGTACTCTATATATAAAGCGGTACGCATATTTTGATATACATATATATTGTCCTTTATTTTGATTTAAATACATGTTCTTAACAGTAATTTGTGATCTGACTCGCCTACATTTCTTGTTCCCGATTCACCAAGGTGTCATTTTGTAGGGACGTTTTGCTAGCTAGATTTCGCTACCATAGACTCCTTCTGAGTACAGACAGCTAGGTAAATTCGCCATAGCTAACCAAAGCAGGCAAAATACGCACTTACATTTATTATCATTCCGTTGTCAGGTACTCGAATACCATGTGTTTACTTCACAACCCAATTTGTGATTCCGATTGCTATATTACTCATTTCAATATGTCAAGTTCTTTATTCGATTAAAGCCTTAAGTTTGCAAAGGTTTATTCATTACACAAGGATTTTACGTTTGCGCATGCGCAAAGGCTACTGTCAATTTCAAGGCCTTGGGGACCATCTACAACCTAATTCGCATAATGCCTGAAAATTTCATCGAAATCGGATGAAAAATGTGGAAGTTATGGCCGTTAAAAGGAATTATCGTTTACGCATGGGCAGCGGCTACTCAGTCCGGGGGTAATGGTTTTCTTAGGGGACCATCTACACGTCAATCTGAACAATCCCTGGAAATTTCATCGAAATCGGGTGAAAAATGTAAGTGTTATGGCTATGGCAAGGATTTCATGACACACAGACAGACAGACACGGAACCAAAATTGTTCAGGAAGGTCTGAAACGTAAAACGCGAGTAGAAATTTCGATTTTGGAGAACTTTTTTTTTCAACCTTGAAAAGTGAAAACAAAGCTTCCGCTACCTTGGTATACTTGGAAGCAAAACCTTGCACTTGTAGGTACATGCGAAAAAAAATCTTAAAATTCGAAAACTTGGAAAAAGAAGGGGTTGCCATACAGTAATGGACTGGTTAAGGACTTTCATGCATTTCAAACTCATTTTGTATGTTATTTTCAACTTTTTAAGGTTTCTGAATATTCTAAGATGTTCCCCGAATCTTCTCTAAACAATCAACTATGATTTTTTTCATTTCCGACGTGTTATATACTCGTACGTCTTATGTACATATCCCTGTGAAAGGTCGAAAAATATAGTAATGGGACACATCGTTCTATTATGGGACATTTCAATTCAGTTATGGGACACCTCGAAATGAGGCCCATTTGTGTATAAAAGAATGTTTTAGCACCGTTTTGTTCTATCAATAAAGGAAAAACAACCGGGTACCTACCTATTAAAAACATAATTAATGTCTCGGATAACGGGAAAAATATTTTATCAACAAACAAAACTATTCATGAAACCTGAATGAAAACTTGAATTCAAATCTCAATATAAAGTTTTCGCAAAATTGGATTACATAAACTATAAATCTTCAGCATCCCAGCTTCTGATTGCACACTAATTTTTCATTGTTGAAGAACATGATTTCAAAAGATCTGCGTTAATATCACTTTTGTCGCTATCAGACGAAGTGTTCAAAATGTGATCGTCATTGTCACTCCCTTCTTCTTTATTGCAGTGAAGACACATAACAGTTCTATTGCCTTCAATAGAGCTTCTCGTTGAATTGAAGGGGCTTCGGCATTTCTCTAAGGTAAAAATATCAAAAATAATTTGGAATACACAATTTGTGTAATGGGACCTATGCGCATTTCTAAATGGACTCTTCCTGCACTCAAGTTTCTTATACGCGCAATATTATAATCAATAGTGCTCTCCAGTGGTTTTGAAAATTGAAAAAAAAAAGTTATGACAGGTGGGCCATTACTGTCTTACCATCTAAATTTCCATACAGTAAAGAGACAGGGTCATAAATAACGCTAAAGTTTTAAAATAAACACCAAAAACTAGCTAAAACTGTAGAAAAACTGTAAGGAATGTTTTCTTACTTGAAATTTTTGCAAATTTTAAAAACTGTGGAGCGTAGGGGCTTAACACCACACAGATTTCCAAACAGAAAATTTATTTTCACTCCTAAATTCGTTGTCCACATGAAAATTAGCGTGGTGACGTCGATAGGGATGGCAACGATATATCGATATAGGGAACCGATATTATCAGTCAATATCGATATATTTACCGATATATCGCAACTTGTTTTCAACAAGTAAAAAAATAGATGGTTGAAGTCCACGCAGTACATATTGACAACTTATCTGAGAAATTATTTTTAAAACATTTAAAAATTCGACTGTTAAACCTCAAGGAGAAACTCGCTTCGAAATCATAAACTCAATTTTAAATGCTTGCATACAAGTCTGCAACACATTGGGACATTTTCATGTCAACCACTACATAACAAGGTAGTGAAGTAAGGTTGTTAGTTACCCAAGCATCAAAGTTTTCGTGACGATTTTGGTTTATTATTTCAATAATGAACCTTTGGAATCGACCAAGAAAAAAAAAATTTTAACACCCCCTCAAAATTTGATGGTTTACGTTTCAAGGTACGTACGTACCTTAAAAGTAAAATACCTCGTAGAATCCAAAAATCGAATAAAAATTTGGCCGTCCGTCCGCCGTACGCCGTACGCGGCACTTTAGCCACTTAGCATTGACAGATTTTGATGAAATTTGGTATGTAGGCTCCATTTGGGGTCTAGTTGTGCCCCGAAGCTTTTGGTTGATGTAGGTCACTCCTAAGGGTTCCAAAATCAATTTTAAAATTTTGTAAACGCCCTAACTCAAAAAATTTCGATATAAAGGTACTGTTTTTCCTTCAAATTAAGATTCTATAGATTTTTTAGAATTTTTTGAGACCACGCGGAGCTCTGTAGGACAAACCGTTCACTCCCTACGAAAATTTAAGGGTTTACATTGAAATATATATATATATATAAATCAAAACACGAGTGTGAATCGCAAAAGAGGCCTAATCTCCGTTCAAATTAGAGCTGACCGAAATGCGATCGATGGTTGGTGATTTTGATTTTTTTTTGATTTTTTTTATTTTTTGATTTTATTTTATTTTTTTATTTTTCTCTTCATATTGGATGGTTGGTGATTTTGTAGACGAGTGATCTATATAAAAATAATAAACCGTTGTGTAATAATTTGCAGCGTTTTTCTATTCATGTGCCAATGCAAAATGTAAGATTGTTGATTGTTCTCTACGCGACACAGTGAGTCTATTTTATTTATTGGTCGCGTGAGCAAGATTTGCTTAGTTTCCGAGACGATTTTTCAGTTCATGTGCCAAAGCAAAGACATGAAAATGTCAAAATTAAATATTAAAATCAATAGATGAGAAGGGACGCCTGTACCTGTAAAAACATAAAAGTAATTTTATTCCTAATTTTGTAGGTTCCTACGTGATGGATTGATTTCAGACCTACTCCAGCTCAAACATGGTGGTTTACACTACAGTGGCGCTCAAGTCTCAATAATTGAGATAACCATTACTAATAAACTAACCATTAGTTAGGTACTAACCATTAGTAATAACCATTACTTTCTGCTAAAGCCAAATAATTATTATTTGGATTTAGCCGAAAGTAATGGAGATTAAAATCCAGATTAAAATCATACTCATACGAGTTGAAGCAATTTATAAGTTAATGAAACATTGCTATGCTGCCGTGCTAAGCCAGAAAGTCGTATCTTGACTTCACCCAACTTTCGGGAAAACGACCTAATAGGTTTCGTGGCGAAATAATTATTTCGCGGGATTATTTTTCCTCCTTTTACCACAAGTATAGGTTTTTCTTAAAAGAAATTAGTACCTGAATCGATTTCTGGAGTCAAAATTAAACATTCTTGAGTGTAAATTGTCAAAAAAACGATGATACGTGGTTACGCTCTCGTAAAACCCGAAGTTACGACTATTCTGTTCATTTTAATTCTTGAAACATTATTTCATTTGAATTTACATTTTAATTCAAGAAACCATTTTACGTTGATTATTTTGTCATCCTACTTGGCTCAAAGTCAATTGTATTTTATATCTCTGTTCAGAGTGTAAGAAAAAACTGCTGAATCTATAAAAATAAACGTTTATTCACTTAGTATAAACGTAAAGTCACCACTAAATGTTGAGTTTTCAGAGGCAAAAAGTCGTATCATGCCGATTTAATGCAAGAAGTCGTATCGTCAAAATAGGCAGATTCCCGTATCAGTGTCGAGATACGAGTTTTCTTCTTCTGAATCGCCCTGATACGACTAGTTTCTTAGCAAATTCAAGTTAACACGCCTTAACGCGAAAGTCGGGAGGCTAGTTTGAGGCATTTCTAATAGAGATACGACGCTAAAACTCCGAAAATCGATAGAAATCGACCCCCAAAACCTACCAATAACTCAATTTGGTCAAATTTTCACGTTACGACTTTCTGGCTTAGCACGGCAGTATGGTGAGGGTATTTATGATTTTTGACATTTTCATGTCTTTGCTTTGGCACATAAACTGAAAAATCGTCATGAAAACTTGCTCACGCGACCAATAAATAAAATAGACTCACTGTGTTGCGTAGAGAACAATCAACTGTTTTGATGCTTGGGTACCTTACTTCACTACCTTGTTGTGTAGTGGAAGAAAACACACATGAAAATGTCCCAATGTGTTGCAGTCTCGTATGCAAGCATTTATAATTCTTCAAGTTGGTTGGTGGTAAGAATGGCAAAGCCGTCTTCTGTCTGTCTGTCTGTGTGTCTGTCCGTCTGTCATGAATTCCTTGTAACGCGCATAACTATAAGGAAGTTATTGTCCGATTTCTATGAAATTTTCAGGGATTGTGCGGGTTGGTGTGTAGACGGTCCCCTATGAAAATCATCATCCCCGGATTGATAGAAGCGACTGCGCATGCGCAAACGTGAATTCCTTGTAACGGCCATAACTTCTACATTTTCCATCCGATTTCAATGAAATTTTCAAGGATGTTACAGACTAACTTGTTTTGATGTTTTGAGATTAACTACTATGCATCGGATCATCTATACAATCGGGTTATGGATACGAGGAAGCTGTGTGCCACACCCACTTGGCAGACGTTTTTTATTATGTCTCTCTTATTAGGACTCCTGAGGGTAGTTTATCCCCAAATTTGCAACCCCAAAAACAATTTGCTACTGACGTAAAGCTCTGACAACCATGACATTTTCGCACTTTTGGTTTATTATTTTCAATAATGAACCTTTGGAATCGACCAAGAAAAAAAAAAATTTTAACACCCCCTCAAAATTTGATGGTTTACGATTCAAGGTACGTGGAATCCAAAAATCGAATAAAAATTTGGCCGTCCGTCCGCCGTACGCCGTACGCAGCACTTTTGCCACTTAGCATTGACCGATTTTGATGAAATTTGGTATGTAGGCTCCATTTGGGGTCTAGTTGTGCCCCGAAGCTTTTGGTTGATGTAGGTCACTCTTAAGGGTTCCAAAATCAATTTTGAAATTTTCAAAACGCCCTAACTCAAAAATTTTGATATAAAGGTATTGTTTTTCCTTCAATTTAAGATTCTATAGAATTTTTGAGACCACGCGGAGCTCTGTAGGACAAACCGTTCGCTCCCTACGAAAATTTAAGTGTTTATTTTGAAATATATATATGTAAATCAAAACACGAGTGTGAATCGCAAAAGAGGCCTAATCTCCGTTCAAATTAGAGCTGATCAAAATGTAATCGATAGTTGGTGATTTTGACTTTTTTAAAATTTTTTTGATTTTTTTTTAAATTTTTTTATTTATTTATTTTTTTTCCTTCATATTGGATGGTTGGTGATTTTGTAGACGAGTGATCTATATAGAAAAATAATAAACCATTGTGTAATAATTTGCAGCGTTTTTCAACTAGGTATGATAATTTCCATAATTCATTCCCAGTAACTTTTTAAAGCAGGTTCAATACTCGTACTTACTTCAACCGTTTTTCCAAGTAGATCTTCCGATATGTCGAGTATATCGATATATTTTCTCCGATATATCGTAGGTATCGCTATCTCATTGACGATATGTCATTTGATCAGTATATCGATATATTACATTTGATATGCCATCCCTAGACGTCGATCACCTCGTTTCTTGGCGTCCCAGCGATCGTAGATGTTCGGATATTTAGTGGAGGCACCTTCTGTGTAAATTTCGCTAGTAACCAATGAACTGGAAACTTATTTTAGCCATTTGAACTTGGACTGTCCCATTACTATACGGTTTACCCTATACAGGGTGTCCCATGTTAAGCACCGAAAAACTTTGGGAGTCAATTCTACAACTAATTTTAGTAAGAAAGTGTCTCTTAGCAATTTTGCGTTAGACGCTTATTTTCCGAGTTATTTTAATTTTAAGATTTTTTTCGTGTTTTTGACCTTAAGCCATAAAAATGACCATAACTCGCTTAATTTACAAGCAATTCAAAACGTAATTACACTGTTGGATAGGGCGTTAAATTTACCATCTTTGTAGTGGTTATACAAAAAATCTTGTATGGTCGTGATGGGTGAAAAATCAATTCGTAATGTCATTTTTTTAAAATTGTCAAAATTTCCTACTTTTTCTTTTGATTGTTAAGGTTTTACTTTCACATGATTTTTCACGTACCTCTACATCAAAAACTGCGCAAAGATCTCAGCTTTCCAATGGTATAGCTTGTTTTAATTTTACTCCGCTAATTAGGGGTGAAAAATACGATTGAACGCTAAAAAACGTGGTTGCGCTCATGGAAATCAAGGTTTCTGGTTCGTTGGGCCTCGGGCAGGTTCGACGAATTAGGGGTGGAATTCCACGTCATTTTCAACGCTATTAGACTGATTCCATCACCGTTGGTATGTGAAAGCTTAGTATTGAGTTTTGGTAGGTCCCAATCTTTTTTTTTTTTTAATTTACTTGGTATTTATGCACGAATTGAATGTTCAATTCTCGATTGTATGAAAAAAGAGGTATCTCATAAAGAATAGCATGTGGATGTGGAATAAAAAATAAAGATAAATAAAGATATTTTAGAGAAAGTAAAAATGATATTTATGAAAAAAAAAAAAAAAAATCTTTATCTTCTTCGAAGTAGGTACGTTGTTCACTAAACATAAATGAGATTTTTTTTTTTTTTATTGGGCGCATCAACCGGAAGGTCATTAGCGCCAAACATTATAAATTATGTACATAGTCAGATTTAGAGTTCATATTTCATGATAAATGGATAAATGTTTGAGGATCAGGAAGAGGTTTCGAAAACACTTGGAATCGTTTCCCAGGAGTTGCGCAATATTTCTGGTGATTTCCAGAGATGGAATCAAAAATGTTGGGCATTCAGTGAGAAGGTGTAGAACTGTTAGTTCGCAGTTATTGCAGGTTGGATTTGGGCAGACAGGAGGACGTTCTTGTTGAGTAGACATAAGATACCCATGGGTGAGACGTGTGTGGGTCATTCCACGAAACAAGGGAATTTTCAGTCCTCTCTCCGTAATTTAGATTTGGGTGGACCTAAATTTTTCGTTTTTTTTCCTCTTCATTAAAAGACTGTGTCTCATTTACTCAATCAAGTGGCTTCCTTCCATTAAATTTCAGCTATCCAGAATAATTAATAAAATTGCTTAAAATCTATCATCCTCCCATGTCCCACACCATAGGTTTGTGTCTGTCATCACCACTAATCTTCACCCACAAGCAATACAAATTTAATGCTTCACAGAAATATTTTAGGCATCCTCTCTATTTTACGTTTTGAAGACAAACGACCACCTGGTGGATACTAGGACTATTCTGTGGTCGGTTATTTGCCTGTCCCACAGCTGGAGCCTATCTCCCTCACACAATTTTTCTTTAGAGTCTTTAGATAAAGGAGATCGTATTGGACCGTCTTTTTTTTTGTACGTTAGAACCAGGAGTTCAGCTGAACCAAAATGATTCGCTTCAGTCCTCATTCTCGGTCCATTTTTGTTTAGCGTGAATTTTAGCTACAAAAACGGTGTTTGTCAGTTTGGATCCTATCTCCCTCACTACGAGAAAACATTGGCAAGGAAAGTGATTATGTTTGATGTTGTTAACGAACAATGTAGTAGCCATCAACATCGATAAAAAATGTTTTTTGGAGTTGATAAATTTTGTATTCCACTTCGATTAAATTCGATATTTCACTAGAATCCTATCTCCCTCATACTATCTCCCTCACTTTTTTCTACGGTGAGGGAGATAGATTTGATGTGAGGGAGGATAGATTTTCATTAACTAGGTAGGTAGGTACCTATCTAGAATAGTATCTAGACTGCAGGGTTTTTTTAAATACACGTACCTACTTATACTCGTAATATGTCTCCCCTAATTAGCACAAAAAATGGTGTAGCCCCCATTTATGTAACCACTTACCCGCAAACTCGCAAGCAAAATTAGATGTCATTAAATCAATCCTAATATTTTCTTCCTAGTACTAAATATCCTCAGAATGGTGGGAAAAATAATCAAAAAAATCATTACGGCCCTGGTCATTATTTATGATTTTTTATGGATGAGCCTGGAAAGGCTCGTAACCGGTTACCTGTCAAACTATGATGAGCCTCAAAAGACTCAATGCCGAGCTACCTAAGCATGTAATCTAATCTCGACAATCAATTCAAATCTCATCCTATCAACGAATTAAAAAATTATTAGGTTTGTAAAAACTCGGCGCTGCGCGCCTCGGCGGGGGCTTCGCCCCCTGCACCCCCGGATGATTTCCGCTTAGAGCCTAATGGCTAAAATGTGACATACCTTGAAAAGGTTTTTGCTCCCTCTCCCTCTTTATCTTTCTTCCACTGTAATATTTAAGCTCACTCAGCTGATCAGTGACCACTCAGGCACCTTCAGCATTCTCCATTGACCCGCCCTCTCAAATTTCAGCTTCCTGCGTTCAACAGGAGAGAAAATGGCCTTGGAGCTCACTCAGTTGATCAGTGATCACTCAGGCGCCTTCAGCATTCTCCATTGACCCGCCCTCTCAAATTTCAGGTTCCTGCGTTCAACAGGAGAGGAAAATGGCCTTGGAGCTCACTCAGCTGATCAGTGACCACTCAGGCACCTTCAGCATTCTCCATTGACCCTGCCTCTCAAATTTCAGCTTCCTGCGTTCAACAGGAGAGAAAATGGCCTTGGAGCTCACTCAGCTGATCAGTGATCACTCAGGCGCCTTCAGCATTCTCCATTGACCCGCCCTCTCAAATTTCAGGTTCCTGCGTTCAACAGGAGAGGATGTCAAGCATATTTGTCGTCAAGCATATGATAAATCATAGCGCTACTTTCCTGTCGCTTTTTACTGTCGATTTTTCCTGTCGTTTTTCGGCGGGGAACCCATCGCTAAAACCTTTTCAAGGTTAATAATCCATGGAACTTGTTTCATAAACACATGTATAACAGTAGATAATCTCAAAATTTCAATCCATCTTCCAGAATTGATGGTCAATAACACTTACAAGGGACAGTCCAGAGTTTCAACCACAAAAACCCCTTGAAATGCAATTGAAATCGAATGAAAACTATAGAAGTTAGGCATATCAAGGATTTCACGATGCCGCAAGCGCACATCACCATACCGATGATAAAAGACCGTCTATAGTCCCAAAAACACCATCCCCAAAAATGTACCCCGATTCGGATAAAACGTGTAGAAAATATGGTTGTTTCCAGGATTTTATACGTAGCGACTACAATAAATCCGGGGATGATGATTTTCATAGGGGACCATCTACACGCAAATCTGAACAATTCCTGAAATTTTCATTGAACTTGAATGGAAAATGTGCTCAGACGGTAGGTACCATCTATTCGGGATAGATGATTTTCATAGGGGACCATCTAAACCCCACTCCGCACAACCTCGACACACAGACCGACTCTCAGAATTGTTAAATACTTGTTTGTTGATTTGTTAAATACGTATAAATTGAAAATAATGCTCCCAACTTGGCAGATCTGGAAGCAAAACGATCAGATTCGTTTTTTTTACATACATTATATAAAATTTCATACTACGTTGATAAAACTTCATCATTGATGATCTACAATCCAAAATGCCTACATTGAAACATGTTCTAGATCGATGGCGAACTCGGCAATGAGCCTAAAGAGGCTCAAACAGCGTTTCCTATCTCCCTCACTAGACATCTATCTCCCTCACTCTCCAATTTAACAAAATTTCAAATTTTCACTGAAATACGCAATTTAATGAAGCAATAATGGAACGGTTGCTATTATACAACCTCCAAAATGAAAATTAAAAAAGGAAAAATTCCAAAAGTATACTTTGAATACTGGTGGTTGTGGCCTTCCAAAATTCCTTACTTTCGTGGAATGACCCGTATG
>CM019175.2:7467580-7486685 GCA_009739505.2 Apolygus lucorum
GAGAGAGAGAGCATTTCTGGAACCTGGAGATTCTGAAACCAAGCCTTGTTAAACACGCAAGGAAATTTCAAGGTTACATAACAAGGCACATAAGAGTCATAGAGTGGAGAGTACGGAGAAATACGTCCGTGGATGGGTTGGCGTGTAGACTGTTGAAGAACAGAAGAAGGTGGTCACTGGAACTGCGTGAGAACTGACGCCATGGAAACGCTGCACTCGGTCGCCTTCGATCACCTCCACCCCCATCATTGGTACCTGCGATGTAAAGGAAACTTAAGAACAACAATAGGTAACGCATAACATAATATTATCTGAGCAGAAATTTTACAAGGAACCATTTTACAAGGAACTAGAAAGGTTGGAGCAAAAAAAAGCTCTTAACTAGTCTATAAATATTTTAAATCTTGCAAAAAAAAAAAAAGAATAGCGAAGGGATGAGGCACCGGAGTTCTTTCTCAACGGTTTTCAGGTGCTCTCTACGAGTCAATTTTTCAGTAGATTTGCCAAAAATTCACTTCACTCGTAACACTGGGAGAAAAAGCTCATGCGATGGCGAAAAATGGAGGTCGTGAGCGACAGGAGCTCAAGAACATGTGAAAGAGCCCAAAGTATTAGTAAAATAATAGTTCAGTATTTGTAAAATTTAGCAGTTTTTTAAACGATGAGGTCAAACTATTTGAAGTTCAACAGAAAGAACGATCTGAAAAGTGTTCATAATTTCACAGTCGATGAGAATATTGTAAAATCCCTCTTCTATTCTTGCCAAAAACATGGGTGAGCGAGGCTTCCCCATCCATCAACATTAGTTCCTCCTCTGCCAGTGAATGGGCCACAACAATAATCTCGCGCAACATTATCGAAACAGGGGGGGGGGGGAGACGGCCGCGCCGCGCCACTGAGATCACGTCGTTCTACAGCGCGGCGCGGCGCGGCTGGCAGCTGCGTAGGTACATGACAAACCTAAAGGTGCGATTTCCCTGGCGCGTCTGCGGCGGGTGGCTGGCGATTTTGTCATGTACCTACTCAGCCGCCGGCGGCGCCGCGCTGTAGAACGACGTGTTGTCAGCGGCGCGGCGGTCCCCCCCCCAGTTTCGATAATGTTGCGCGAGAGAGAGAGCATTTCTGGAACCTGGAGATTCTGAAACCAAGCCTTGTTAAACACGCAAGGAAATTTCAAGGTTACATAACAAGGCACATAAGAGTCATAGAGTGGAGAGTACGGAGAAATACGTCCCTTGGATGGGTTGGCGTATAGACTGTTGAAGAACAGAAGAAGGTGGTCACTGGAACTGCGTGAGAACTGACGCCATGGAAACGCTGCACTCGGTCGCCTTCGATCACCTCCACCCCATCATTGGTACCTGCGATATAAAGGAAACTTAAGAATACAATAGGTAACGCATAACATAATATTTATCTGAGCAGAAATTTTACAAGGAACCATTTTACAAGGAACTAGAAAGGTTGGAGCAAAAAAAAGCTCTTAACTAGTCTATAAATATTTTAAATCTTGCAAAAAAAAAAAAAAAAAAAAAAAGAATAGCGAAGGAATGAGGCACCGGAGTTCTTTCTCAACGGTTTCAGGTGCTCTCTACGAGTCAATTTTTCAGTAGATTTGCCAAAAATTCACTTCACTCGTAACACTGGGAGAAAAAGCTCATGCGATGGCGAAAAATGGAGGTCGTGAGCGACAGGAGCTCAAGAACATGTGAAAGAGCCCAAAGTATTAGTAAAATAATAGTTCAGTATTTGTAAAATTTAGCAGTTTTAAACGATGAGGTCAAACTATTTGAAGTTCAACAGAAAGAACGATCTGAAAAGTTGTTCATAATTTCACAGTCGATGAGAATATTGTAAAATCCCTCTTCTATTCTTGCCAAAAACATGGGTAAGCGAGGCTTCCCCATCCATCAACACTAGTTCCTCCTCTGCCAGTGAATCGGCCACAACAATAATCTCGCGCAACATTATCGAAACAGGGGGGGGGGGAGCGCCGCGCCACTGAGAACACGTCGTTCTACAGCGCGGCGCGGCCGGCGGCTGAGTAGGGACATGACAAAATCGCCCGCCGCAGACGCGCCAGGGAAATGGGTGATTCTCACAGAAAGCTCAAGCCTAGTGTATCTCGAGGTTTTCTCCATACAAACTAGTCCTGTGGTTGCTTTTTTCTTTCCCCTTGTGTTCATCTCACCACTCCCTGCGCTTCTCGCTGAAAAAACTATTTATTTTTGCGGTATGGATGCATTTTTTTGCGTCTTGAAAGACTCAATTCTCATTACCACCGCCTGTAACTATTTTGTTTTACTGATGAAAGTTCTCTCCCAAGCCTTGGGAAATGTCCTTATGTTGAAAAGATTCAGTGAAATTGGAAGCCTACCAACAAATCTCCACAGAAACAGCTTTTTTTCTATTTTTAAGTTTACTTGGGGGTTCAACAAGTGATAATGAACTGTGCATCTGAAAAAAGTATCATTACCGCGCCGATATCAAAATTACCCCTCTCTGATCTCAAAAGAGGGAATTTCGCTCAACTGTTGCCATGGACAGTGGTGGCAGCACTTCACGAACCCGGGAAATCATACCCCCCCGCGCGCCCACACAGTTACTCGGAGGACGGTGAAAAAGAAGGCCACGCGGCAGGTACGTATTTTTATTCCTGTCATTACCACCCTTTTATGGATCTGCTGATATGTTTCCAATTAATTTTTTTGAATCACATGTGCTTCTTCAATCGTTCTTGCCTACGAAAAATGGCGTTGAGTGAAAACTGTAATTATTAAGGATAAGCAATGACAAGCTCTCTAACCTCAAATTCTCATTACCGCACATCCATACCTTTCATTACCACCATTCTATGTTTGTTCGGTGGTAATGATGATATGACCGCGGTAATGAGATAATCACCTTATGCAAGCCTAGTTCTATTGGTTTAATAATTCTTAAAATAATAAACGATTTCGCTCGAACTTTGTATTCACACGTTTCATGATGAGTAGATTTCAAAAATGCAAAGTTGAAAGAATGTCCATTCGCCGTACCCCGTCCTCGCCACTTTGGGGTCTAGATTTGCTCGAAAAAATCAGAAATTTCGTACAGATGCTCCATTTGAAGTCTAGTTGTGCATATTACCTGGGCATTCCGATAGGTTAACATCCTGGGAAGTTATAGACGAAAATGAGGGTAAAAATTAGCGTTATTCGAGGTTTTTGAGTTCACTGGTCTATGGCGAGTCTTCCCCACGCAATTTTTGACGTATAATCGTCGATGGGACGCGGTCCCCGACCCGTAGAATCACGTTTTAGAGGAGAAATATTGGAAAAATTAGTGTGAAGTGCGGTATTTTTCGATTTTTAGGGAGATTTTTGTTGCTCTGAATTTAGTAGCGTACAATATAGAAGTACCTAGTTAGTTAGTTAGATCTTTGATACCTTCTCAATTTAGGAAGGTAATTACACAATGTTTTAAAAATGATTTTAGGTATTTGAATTCTGATATTGTTATCTTCATATTGCCCTAAGCCCTTAGAATAAAAAAAATATTATCGTTCCCTTAGGTAACCCTCAGAGATGACTCACCCTACACTTTACACAGCGGAACAATAATTTTCATACAATTTTTGTATGAAAAAAAAGGGAGGCTGGTCGAAGGCGCAGAGAAGAGAGTATGGTCAAGAGTTTCTTAAAAAATATTTGCCTACTTACTATCCTACTTACTATATTAATGAAACAAATCTGTGATGTAATTAAGTTAGTTATGTGACGAATATTAACAAAATTGTCAAGTTAATTAATATAAAGAGTTGAAGATTGATATACATTATGTTGTAGACTGATAAGAGTTTTTTGAATATCATTTGACTGAGTGTTTCAGTTTTTTACAGTTCTTTACTTACTTGGAATACATTGATACTATTCTGATTTTCATTGATTTTAGTTTATTAATTCCCTCCCTATCAATCTATAGAAAAGAGAAATAGAGATTTTTCAATATAATCATCTTATCCAACCAACTGGACAAGCTCATTGCTTGAAAGGTAGAAACAGAATTGTGAAACTAATAAGATATTCTCAATACCAACTGCGCTTCTCATTACCATCACTTAAAAAAAATTAGTTCTCATTACCGCCGCACTAAAAATTTTCAAAATTGAAATTTAATACTAAAAACTGTGAATTCAGCTCTATCTTGCGTTACAAATTCTTCTTTAAGTTCCCAGGAAACTTAATGAATTTTTTTAAACAGAATTGTGAAACTAATACGATATTCTCAATACCAACGACTTGAAAAAAATCAAATTCTCATTACCGCCACACTATAAATTTTCAAAATTTAAATTTGAGACTAAAAACTGTGAATTGAGCTCTGTCTTGCATTACAAATTCTTCTTAACGTTCCCAGGAAACTTCATGAATTTTTTTGAATTTTTTTGGAGACGGTTCACTTACTCAAAGTTTGAGCCTGGAAGATTGAGCTTTTTCTGAGAATCACCCAAATCGCACCTTTACACCGAACCGAAGCCACTTGGAACTCCGTATTAATTTATTACCTACCTGCTGCAGGTAATTCTTACTACAGATCTACCTCTCCACTTACACAGAATCGTTATCCAAAAGACTCGACATTCGTTACATCAACAAAATATTCTTGATGATATGCAAAATCATCCCATTCACTAAATGTTATGTGATAAAGAAAATATGGACGCCAGTCAACCAAGCCAAGGGTGTAGTTCGTTCCGCCCCCATTTTGACCTCTCTTTTGCAAGCACACTCGACCTCCTTTTTCAATTTTTGAGGAGTGTTCCGTAAACTAGATCTCATGTACTGTATGAATAATATACCGCACTTATGTTTTCAAATACTCCAAGCAATGAAACTGGACATTGAAAAAAGTGGGGGGCGTATACCGAACTATTTCCCTAGAGAAAAAGTTCGATAACCGCCCCCACGACCGAATTGCATTGATCGGCCTGGGACGTTTTCTTGGGAGAGATAACTGGTGAGGCAGAGAATAACTTTGATCGAAAGTTAAGGGTACAAGGAGATTTTTTCGAGTAAAAATTCGATTTTTTGAAAATAATTTTTTGTTAATGTGCATATAATCACGGACCAATTAAAAAAAAATCATGAAAAAATTTGAACGAGAAGTGGGTCAAATAAATACGCAAACCGACCTGTGTCAGGGTTTGCGCTAGTAGAGTCCGGCGCTATACGCTGGACCGTCCGCATTTTCAAGACGATTCAGCACAGCACAAAACGAACGGATTTCACGGCACAAAACGAGACATAAACATAGAAAAAGACGAGAAAACAACGAAACAAGAGATTTAGCTTCTTCTTCTTCTTTGTTTTCATCAAATCGAGTCATCTTGGAGCAAGTTGGAAGCGTTAGGGAACCGTATGATGACGTCATGAGATGAACATTGTTTAATTTCAGAAAATCGTGTTTCCTGAAAAATCGCGTTTTCTAGCACTCGTGTTCCATTTTGTTGAGTTATACTGGACTTATCTCCTTGTTCTTTTTTTTACTTGTACGTCAGTATCTTATACACCAACTGTGCATAGGGATTGGCGTATTTTTCCCGACAACAAGATAAAAATGTGGTCCGTTTTGGTGGGTTAGAGCCCTGATTTTGATGGTTTTTTTCAAAAATCCGCCTTTCTTTCCTCAAGCGTTGTACGAAATTATCCTTTGCACCAGTTATAGAGCATAAGATGCTCGACAATATTTGAAAAAATCAAGGTGATCGGTTGATTACAACCCGAGAAAACGGTACATACGTTTTACGGGAAATTGTACTCTCGGGGAAAATTTCCTTGTACGCTTAAGAGGTTGAGATGCGATGCTCATAAATAAAATAAAAACGATGTTGACTGTAGCGGTGAAATCACTTCCGACCGTAGGTCAACGTTCGAGAAGCGATAGGGTGAGTCGTCATAAGGTCTTGAAGCGAAAGACGTTCTGTTCTAACATGTCGTGGCAATTGGGAATGGGGAGGGACTTCCTTATTTCAATTGCGTTCTCAGTTAGTTACTGGCTCGTACTGCCGTCCAAAGAAGAAAAGCAGTAACTCGACTTTTTCACATTTTGACTTTTTGGTATCGTTGGATTCGTTAGTTCAATCCCTACCTTCTGCGATCGTGAAAAACAGTTTTCTACGAAAATTAAAAAAGTTATTAGCAATAATAGGTAGACTGTTTTCTAATAATAAAGGGTGGTAGGGTAGGTTGACCAGTAATGGGACACGGCCCGGTAGTGGGACACATCAGTAATTTTCCTTAAATAATAAGATTCCTGGTTCACTGACACAAGATAGGCCTATACTCTTACTTTCAGCCACACTTCTTCTTCCTCTTGACAAGTTTGTTAACGCTCTTAGTTTGATATTTACCTCGTGAAAAATCAAAGGAAGTAGGGGCAACACTGTGCACTCAAGAACATGGCTGTCTGCTGACTTTTGGCTAAGGATTCCCTCCACAGATTTTAAGGTATTATTCAATATATTTTCATTATTCTTATCGATTGAATTTTGTTTTGATGAAAGTGGCACTTTTTCTCGGAGAAAAAATGAGAATAACGATCTATTTTGCTTGATTACTATATTTATTTCAAGTGACCCACTACTGAAACCTGTTTATACACGAATATTAGTCGTGGGACAGGGTGTCCCACTACTGGCTTCTAACATCATGGCATCTCTCGAGTATTTTTGACCAGAAAAACCATTCAGAAACCTTGATGTGACGTTTAAAATGCTTTGTGTAGGATATTGTGTTGGGAATTCAGTAGTGGGCCACAGGATCTTGTTATGTCCCACCACTGACATGTTTCCAAGTTGAAATTATTTCAGAAGTGGGCCACGTAAAAAGTTGGCGTTTGGAAGTAGTATTTCGCAGTAGGTTAATAAATCAATCAGTTAAAAATAGGTATACCTACCTAGTCATGGAAGAAATTTGTTGTTATAGGTGGGTACCAACCAGAAGCAGCAATAAAATGGCTCCTTCAATAAAAATTAGACTGAAGTCAACCTCCAAAGTGAAGACAAAAAAGACTTATTTTCATCAATACCCTGGCCAATCAATGGCAGCAGCAATTCAAGCAGTGAGAGAGGAAAATATTGGAATAAGAGAAGCAAGTCGTCGATTCGGAGTGCCGAAGACAACTCTTCAAAACCGATTGAAAGGGAATGTTTCGGTTCCTGATGAGTCACAGAAAATGGGACCCCCTAGTGTTTTATCGCCATCGGAAGAAGGAAAATTAGTGCGGTGGATCACGGACTTAGCTCGATGTGGTTTTCCAAGAAAGAAACATGAACTTCTGGACTCAGTTCAACAAATTGTAAAAGCTACGGGGAAATCAACTCCTTTTAAAGATGGGCGGCCGGGTGAAACATGGTATCACGCTTTTTTGAAAAGGAATCCTGAAATTTCCTTCAGAGAACCAGAAAGTGTGACGAAAGGAAGAGCAGTTGTAACTGAGGAGTATATAAGACTCTGGTTCAAGGAGTTGCAATCATATTTGAAACAAATAGGAGCAGAGGACATCCTCGAGGACCCTTCACGGATTTACAATGGAGACGAAACCAGTTTTTCCTTAAATCCTAAAACTGGGAAAGTATTGGCTCCAAGAGGATGGAGGAATATACATGAAGCAAAATTTACCAATGAAAAGGACACTATAACAGTTCTACTGTTTTTCTCTGCAAATGGGAAAACATTAGTTCCAATGGTGGTTTTTCCTTTCATTAGGACACCCCGGGATATAATTGAAAAAATGCCAGCTGGGTGGATCGTTGGGAGAAGTGAGAGTGGATGGATGAAGAGCGATATATTCTTTGAATATGTCGCCAACGCCCTAAATACATATGTAAATGACAACAAAATTAAGAAGCCCAGTACTTGTCTTTGTTGATGGACACAAGTCCCATTTAACGATTGAGCTAAGTGAATTTTGCTCTGCCAATAATATAATACTCTATGCTTTGCCCCCCAACTGCACCCATATCATGCAACCAGCAGACGTGAGTGTTTTCAAGCCACTCAAGTCCAACTGGCAACAGACGTTCAGAGAGTGGCAGAACAAGCCAGAAAATATTAATAAAAGTTTAAATAAGGCCTCATTTTCTCCATTACTACAGTCAATTTTCAACACACCTGGAATGGATAAGAATATCATGAATGGGTTTCGAAAGTGTGGGTTATTCCCTTTTGATCCTAATAAAGTTGACTACAGTAAATGCATTCAAAACCATTTAGAAAATCTCATCGTGGGAAAGAGAACCACTCAAGACCCAAACCACCCAACACCAGACGAAATACAAACCTCAATAAAAGTACTGACTTTTTTTGAACATAAACTTGCAACCTACGGGATCCATGTTGGAGAAGTAGTGAAGGCTTTAACTGTGCCAGAACCAAAACCCTTCGATACAACTGTGCCTGAACAACTCAACAATATTCCTATCACCATAGGTGAAAATCTTGATTTTGATGGCAATAATCTTCCTCCTTCTGTTCTCCAATCTGAAGTTTATGAACTTGAATCTAATATCACCCATGAAATTATGAATATTCTTGAGAAAGATGTGCCAATAGAAGTATTGGTGGCACAAAATTCAATTGACGATGAAGACGAGCCTATTTTTTCAAGAATGTAACTGATTTTGAGAAAGAAAATGGTGTGTCAACAAGTAGTGTCCCAGACATTACTCCAGAGGATGCAATGGGCCACGAGAGGATAATTTCAACAATGACTGAAGCAATACCCCAACAAGGAACTGCTGTGCCTGAACCAGAAGTTACAAATCCATCCCAGAGCCTTCCACTTCTTCTGCACTAGTTTCACCTTTCAAGAAGCATCTATTTTATCCAAAAGTGATTGCCACAACAAATAAAAAAAGAAAGACGACCGAACAACGAATGCCAGGGGCCATTTCAAGTGATGCCTGGAGACAATTCATTTTGAAAAAGGACGTAGAAAAAGAGAGAGAGAGACAAGAAAAATTAAAAAGAAAGGAAGAAAGAGAGAGAGCAAAACAGGAAAAGCAACAAATAAATGGAAAGAAAAGAAAAATCACAGAGAAAAAGGTCCAAACACAGAAAGAGTCAACGCAATTTGAAAGCGAAAATTCTGACGAGGTTGATGAGCCTGAAGCAGACCAAAACCAGAGAGTCAATAGAATCTGGAAATTTGGAAAATCGTTTCCACATATCAAGCCTGTGGGTCCATATGCAGGGCTGACAACAGGCGATTGGGTGGTTGTTGCATTGGATTGTGATAATGGAAAGAAGAAAACATTTTGGATTGCTTGTGTCATAAATAGGGAAGATAATGGTGATTACGTTGGTTCATTCCTTAGGCCACATCAAACAAAAAATTTTCAGGACACATATATTCTTAAGGCCTTCACGCACTTGCGATTTTTAGTCGCGCGATTTTGTCGGGCAGAAATGAAACACACAAAACTCAATAGATGAACGCGCACCTGCGACTAAAAAATCGCCGCGACTAAATAATCGCAGCAGGTTCTATTTTTCCGGCGACACGATTGTCGCTAGGGAAAATGCGAAACACAGAATCGAATGACCTTGCAGGCACCTGCGATCGTTCAGTCGCGCTACTTCTTTCCACTTGGAATTTTCCTTTTGTCACGATGTCAGAAGATGACGAAATTGAGTCGGTTGATGATGACAATGAGCTGCCATCACATGTTTTTATTGATTGTAATTTACTTATATCCGAAGTTGAAAGAAGGCCTGCCATTTATAATAAAAAATGCAAAGAATATAGTGACAGGAACGTTAAAGACAAGATGTGGACAGAAGTATGTGAAGTGTTGTTGGAGGACTGGAATCGTCTATCAGGAAAGGATAAACAAATCAAAGGTATGTATTTTACAGAATAGGTACCAATGTATTTTTCATTTCAAGTTTAGTTACCAAATTTTATTGCAATACAAGTATTGAGTAAAATAATAATAGGTAATAGTGCTCAAATGATTGGGTGATAATAGGGTGTACCCAATACGTTTTTTCGGATTTTTCATCCCGCCGCCTTTTTCTTAATTTTAAAGCCAACGCTACGGCACATGTTAACGTTAAGTCATCCATTGTCGCACTACTACAGTCACAGGTGCGTGCGCGGTAGTGACATGCTGCGACAGCGACTTTTTCACCGCGACAAAATCGCGCGACTAAAAATCGCAAGTGCGTGAAGGCCCTTATCCCCCAGTTCCTGACGAGTATCCTTTCACATTAAAGGCTCGGCCACACAGAACGCGGGCTGACCGCGCGGACAGTTCGCGCGCGAACCGACAGCAGTCCGCCGCGGACAACCCCTGCCACACAGAACGCGGACAGCCGCCGCGGACCAGTTAATCTTCTCAGTGTTCATAGATCATGTCGATTTGGCAGTGACTTTCGAACCCAGAAGTCGTGACTTTCGAACCCTGTCTTCTGTTCGGAATTTTTTCTCGAACTCGTATATTATCTGTCATTATTTATTAATAAGACAACGAAGCAATAGCCCAGTAAATTTAACGCGGTATTTTTTTTGTAAATAAAACGCGGGGGTATCTACTATTTTTTATGATGTTAGGTCTCTTATGTTTATTCCCAATTTTGCAACCCTGAAAACCTTGTGCTACTGACGAAATCCATTAAAAACCCGTGAAATTTTAGTACTTTTCTATCAATTAGGCAAGTACTTCCAAACTGTGATAATTTCAACAATTTATGTCCGGTAACGTTTTAAATTAGGTTAAATTTGAAACAGTTTGCGACCAACTCGAGCTCTGTAGGTTGAATAGGTACCTAATTACGGAGATACAACAATATCCAAAAATAGATATTTTTTTCCTTCCAAAAAAAACCTGTGTTGTTGCCTGTAAAGTCGGTATACGGGCGAAAGTTTTACGTGACAACGACTTTGAGTGGTAAAATAATTTTAATGTTAATATTCATTCGTATAGTAGGAAGAAGGATAAAATAAAATTCTTTGTAAAGTTGCACAGAGTAGGTATTTCCCGTAGGTAGTAGGTATTTCCCATGGGTGGGGGGGGGAGTGAGTGCCAGGGAAGGGGGGCGGGGCGCTCCCGCCTTTAGGGAGCGCCGAGCTGCACCCCCTCCGTGAGCGGAGCGTAACGCAGTTTCTTGAAGTGTCTCCCGGTAAACCAATTTATAAGACGTTATCACGTCAAAAGTGGAATTTTCGTTGTGCTCGAAATGGTTCAATAGCATAACTACTCATTTTAGAAAAAAAAGTAAGAGAGTGGAATTTGATTGAAATGTAGGCAATCAGCATCAATTTGAAACCTTTTGAAACTTTAGTTTTCTCAAAAATTAATAAAAACCAAAAATAAATAAATAATGTTTTGAGAAAAAAGTAGGAAAAGTCATTTAACCTATAACATTAACATAAACACATTGATTATATTTTGAGGAAAATATGAAACAATTTCAATTATAGTGCAGAATTTGAAGTTGCCCGCCGCGGACTCTGTAAAAAATTACAACCTGCCCGCGCCCTGGCGCGGACAGAAGTTGCCCGCCGCGGCAGTCCGCGCTCTGTGTGGCAGGGGCAATGCGAAATGCCTTGTTACAGAGTCCGCGGGAGTCGGGCGAACCTGTCCGCGCGGTCAGCCCGCGTTCTGTGTGGCCGAGCCTTAAAACAAGTGGTTGGTAAACTGGATACCCCAGAAAACTACATTCGGAGTTGCTTGAAATTTAAAATAAATTGTGACGATCTCAAATGATAATAAAAAGTACCTGATGAAATTAGTGATAAGAAAACTGCAAGACTGATGATTTTCGTGGTACCTAACTTCCACGCCTTGCTTCAAATTTAAAATAAACTGTGACGATCTCTAATCATAAAAAAATCTACATGATGAAAAATGATAAAAAGGCTGTAAGGCAAGTGATTTTTGTAATAGATACTACCTATTAGTGAGCAAGTTTGTTAAGTTTTGAACTGAAATGTTAGTATATATTTTCAGTTTAGTATACATTTTGTACTACTTTTATATGTTTCATTGTGATAATACTTTCATAAATAAAGTGTTTTTGTTTAAATTGTTAAAAAATTGTACCTACCTACCTATTTATTCTTCAAAACCGCTCTTACAGACAACTGGCCCACCACTGAACTTTTTTTGTCCCACATTAGATTGGAACTGTCCCACGACTGCCAGTTTTAGCTCGATTCACCCATAACGTCTATAACTCTATAAACTAGTCGATTAATGAATATTTATTGGATTTTATCATAATCCTTGATAGTTGTGCGATAGAACTACTGCAGGAGCAAAGAAAAAGAGCCACAATGAAGAATTTTATGGACATTCAAAGTGAGGTGATTCCTTAAGTGTCCCACTACTGGTCAACCTACCCTACATGGGTAAAAGACAGTTTCGCCTCGTGCAATCCAAAAAAACAGTAATGAGGACAAGCGGTGTTTTTCCGTTGCTTTGGGTACGCCCAATCTGAAGTGAAATACAACAGTTTGGCGAGCAGACGGTTTTTTCCCGTTGTATCAGCTACCTCTTCAATCAGTCGAAGGCGCGGCTTACACCTGACGGACGCGAGCCCAGCCCGCGCCTTGCAGCGAGTCCGCATTTTTGGAGAACACGAAGAAATAAGGGTATCGACTTACATCTAAGCGAGAGCGGGGCGATTCCGCGACGGGGAAAATTTCGCCCGCAGCATGTTGCGAGAGCTCGATGCTCGCAACTAACGGGGCGGGCCCGCCGTGAGTGGTGAGCAGGTAGAAATGAACCTCTAGTCCTACACCACCCGCCGACGGGGACGAGTGTTTTTCCGGTTTCTCCAAACTGTTATTGATTTTTTATGGATATCGACATTTTTTAATATGGATATCGATATCGATATTTTTAATATGGATATCGACAGACTGATTGAAGTGGTCCAGCCGGAATAGCTATGCCACCAAACGTAACATGCATGGTCATTTCAACTGCTTCAAGCAGCCCAATCGAGTTGCCTTGGCACCACATTTGGCCAAATCGTTTTTTTTCCCCTTCAATTTCAACAATTCTTGCAAGTTGGGATCTTCTCCTGGCATTGCTTCTACTAGAAAATTGAGGATGAGATCAAAAAATTGCTAATAAAATAGTCAATTTTTTTCATGCTCAGACGTGGCTTGCGCTCTCACAAATATCTAGTCATCCTCTCCGCCAACAAAAATGCTGAGTCTAATTCTGGCATGATTTTTTGGAAAACGAAATTGAGTCGCCACGGTACTGTCGAGGCAGAATGGAATTGAATCAGTGAGAATGACAACAGTACATGTCCCAAATCAGCTTATCGAGATATCAGGTGTCAGGTGGTATAAGTCCATGGACTCCTACTGTTTTTTCCCTCAATCATTTTCATTTAGGCTCTGTTGAAGCTTACCGAGTGTGGTTAGCATACTGCTCTTGTGCTCAATGCGAAGTTCTACTGGTTATAACCTACAAAAAGGTTTTCTATTTCCGGCCACTGATGCATTTTTGCATCGTCAAAATAATGCATTTTTTAAATAATGAAATAGTGGAAAATTTTTGTAGAAGAATTTTTTCTCGTTCATGCTGTTCCTAAACTATTCAAAAAACATTTTCTTCGACATTAAGGAGCTCAATTTTTTTGAAATTTTTTGGGCATTTTTTTTAAAAGGAGGCCCTTTGGCCGAAAAAGCTTGATAATGGTGGCTCAAATTCTATCCTGAGCGTTCTGGGCCATGAGTCGAAACAGATTCCAGTCCATAAATAGATTTTTACATTTTACCTAGATATATATTTTTTTTAATATAGATTTTTATTAATGAAATGGATAAAATACATCGATTTGGAAAACTGAGAACTCTGAAATCCTATAAAATGTGGAGCATTTTTGCTCTCGATTAGTGAGCAAATGATGCCTTATTTCGGCCGGCATTCTGTAAAATAATTCATCCTCCTCCTCCCATTACTCTGTTATTTCTACCTTCGGCTTGAAATGGGTTGAAAAGCGACGAAATTTACTTAAAATTAAGGTATTGCGGGGGTGTAGAAAGGGAGAAATTACAGTGGGTTATTTGCGAAGGACCTGCATAACCCTCATCAATCTTTCAAGTAACTATCCCTACCAATTACGAGGAAAATCGAACATCAGGCGATGAGAGAGTAATATGTCAAGTGGATGTTGCATAATATAGCTTCCTTGTCATCCAAAACATATTTGTTGTGTGTTCTTCTGATTGGAGTTTGTTAAAACTACCAAGTACCCTACCAAATTTAAGGAAAATCGAAGAGAGAGTCCACCAAGGAGAGAATATTGATGAGAGCTGCTACCTCCACCAAGTGGTGGAGGGACGGGCCCGCGCAAGTGTAGGCGAAACACTGCGACGGTGTTTCCCCGCGGCGATCTTCAATTTCCGGGGGCCCGCGCCCGCGTCCGTCAGGTGTAAGCCGCGCCTTAGAGAAACAGCGCTCGAAGCACTGCTTTTCACCGTTGGATTGATCCCAGATTCAGCAAATTTCGCTTGCAGTTTGCACGTCTGGCCCGGAAAAATGTTTTCTTCTGTTGCATCTAGTGAACATTTTGAAACGTCAAATTGCTCAGATTTCGTCGTTTCCTCCTCGTTTCAGTTGGTTTTTCAATATTTAAAAAGTGAAAATATAGTTTGTAAAACATGTTTTGATGTTCAAAAATGGTCGATGCGTGCAAAAAAACTAAAAGTGATGAAAATGGTGTTCATCGAAGCGAGAGAATTCGCTTCCGACGGAGGTTGACATCTGGGGACGGCGCGTTGTTGAGAATCAGTAATGAGTTCGCCTCAGAGATTTTCCCAATCAAGGAGCCAGGTAAGTAAATCGTGTACCTACCTACCTACGTTTGATGGAATGAATTTCTATATCATAAACAGTATCTGCATCACTTGTATGAAGTAGTCGCTAAATACCTACTACTTGTTGTTAGTTTGCACCTAATGTTGAAGGTTCTTGGTGTCCGTTTGGTTGTGGAACTCATTTCAATCATAATTTGTTTAGGTTATGACATATAAATCATCGATGTGATCCAGGAATTTCAAAGAGAATGCGCAGAAGAAACTGTCTTATAGGTTGGAAGAGCAAGCGGAGAATTTGCCTAACGAAGATGCATGTAAGAGCAAAACCGATTCCACCAGTGAGGCAGGTGAATACGAGTATTAATGGGGGGTGCGCGTTGATTTTTTTTAAATTTTTAATCGAAAGTAGACTACATTCTGAGAATTTTGGCACCAACCGCGACCTTCCAGCGTGAGTAGATCTGTTTCTATGATTTTTCAAAGTTTCAACCGTTTATGACGTCACGCGCCCCTCTCGCCTGGGCGGGACCCCCCAGCCCACTGTGACGTCATAAACATAAAACGGAGTTGAGTAGAATGTTGTCTATTTCCACGAAAATAATGAGTTACAAGTTAAATCGATTTCGACGGTTAGGTCATCATCAGTAACAAACAATAACTGAAGGTACATCACAAAGAGCATAGCTTATATAGGTACAAGTGAAAGGGAGCTTGAATCCCATTGGTCGAGAAAGTGAAAGTCATACCCAATCAGATAAGTGAAAGGAGAATCCTATTGGCTCAGAGAAGTGAAGGGACCTGGGAGGATCATCAAATGCCAATCAAGGCAGACAAAGTGAAAGGGGGCTCAAACATTGGTGAGGGTTACATTGTGAAGGGGAGACCAAGCTATTGCAAGAAGGAACCTATCAATGGTGAAACATGTTGAGGGACCACCTCATTCAGACATTTACCAGACCTATCACTCTTAAGAATCTCGAACTTTTCAAGCACATCCAACATACCTCCCTTCGGGCAAAAATGAGGAAATTCTATGTACTGTCCGTTTGTTAGATCAAAACTAAAGTTATGATTGGATTCTCTCAGGTGATTCGCAAAAGCAGAATCACCTTTGCTATCCCTGAAATCCTTCTCATGCTCTTTTATTCTTTCCTTAAATTTCCTACCAGTTTGACCACAATACTCAAGCCCACAAGAACATTTCAGCTTATAAACCCCACTTTTATCTTGAACGCTAATTTTATCTTTAACAGAACCCAACGAAGCTTTAAGATTATTTTTATTTTTAAACCCTACTTTGAAACCTCTAGATGATAACATTTTGCCAATTTTGTCAGAAATCTTTCCATAATAAGGTATACTTATCCACTTTTTCTCTTCTAATACAACTTCTCTAGCCAAATTAGAAACCCCGTCTCTACACTTTTTCCTAAGAACCTTGTTCCATATGGAATCAATGAGACATCCTCCATATCCATTGCTTGCGGCTATACTCTTGATAATTGTTTTTTCTTTAGATACATTTTGATCACTCATTGGTATTGACAAAGCTCTATTGATCATACTATGGAAAGCAGCATGTTTATGAACTAAGGGATGATTTGATGTACTATGAATAGTGATATCACTGTAGGTATCTTTTCTATAAATGGAGAAATCATGTTTTCTGTTAATCAATGAGATGGATAGATCAAGAAAATTAAGCTTATTTCCACCTAGTTCAAGAGTGAATTTAACAAAAGGATCTAGTGTATTGATTTTTTCATGAAAAGAATTTAGTTGCCTTTCAGTTCCTGTCCATAGAATTATTATATCATCAACGTACCTATACCAGTATAAAAGGTTGTTTGATTTACACTTTTCAAAGATTCGTTTTTCAAGATGATCCATATAAATATCCGCAAGCAAAGGAGACAGCGGTGAACCCATGGCTACCCCTGGCTGAGTATAATATTTACCTTCAATAGAAAATAGTTCTGATCCATACAAACAGACATCAGACTACACAGCTCATCCTTTTCAAAAACATCGAGACCCGACCCATGGATAAGCCCATTAACCACATCTTTGCAGCTAGCTACATCGATATTGGTAAACAGACTAACCACATCAAAGGAAGCAAGTTTGGCATTCGGAGGCGCTTGAATGTCACTAATTTTAGAAACCAAATCGTATGAATTTTGAACAGTATTACGGGGCCGAAAATTGATTTTATTTCTAAACAATGAATTTAACTTTTTGGCTAATTTGTAAGCGGGGGCACCAATATAAGACACAACTGGTCTCATCGGTGCCCCTACTTTATGAATTTTTGGAAGACATGATAACCTAGGAGCATGAGGATTCATTTCTACAAGGCTTGGTTTGTACATACGTTTAAGAATATTTTCTGAGCTGTTTACTACTCTACGGATTAATTTCTGATAGTTAGCCGTTGGATCTGATTGGAGAGCTATGCAGTTATTGTCATTTAAGAATTTAAGAGTTTTGTCAATATAATCTTGCTTGTCAAAAATTCATAAAGTAGGGGCACCGATGAGACCAGTTGTGTCTTATATTGGTGCCCCCCGCTTACAAATTAGCCAAAAAGTTAAATTCATTGTTTAGAAATAAAATCAATTTTCGGCCCCGTAATACTGTTCAAAATTCATACGATTTGGTTTCTAAAATTAGTGACATTCAAGCGCCTCCGAATGCCAAACTTGCTTCCTTTGATGTGGTTAGTCTGTTTACCAATATCGATGTAGCTAGCTGCAAAGATGTGGTTAATGGGCTTATCCATGGGTCGGGTCTCGATATTTTTGAAAAGGATGAGCTGTGTAGTCTGATGTCTGTTTGTATGGATCAGAACTATTTTCTATTTGAAGGTAAATATTATACTCAGCCAGGGGTAGCCATGGGTTCACCGCTGTCTCCTTTGCTTGCGGATATTTATATGGATCATCTTGAAAAACGAATCTTTGAAAAGTGTAAATCAAACAACCTTTTATACTGGTATAGGTACGTTGATGATATAATAATTCTATGGACAGGAACTGAAAGGCAACTAAATTCTTTTCATGAAAAAATCAATACACTAGATCCTTTTGTTAAATTCACTCTTGAACTAGGTGGAAATAAGCTTAATTTTCTTGATCTATCCATCTCATTGATTAACAGAAAACATGATTTCTCCATTTATAGAAAAGATACCTACAGTGATATCACTATTCATAGTACATCAAATCATCCCTTAGTTCATAAACATGCTGCTTTCCATAGTATGATCAATAGAGCTTTGTCAATACCAATGAGTGATCAAAATGTATCTAAAGAAAAAACAATTATCAAGAGTATAGCCGCAAGCAATGGATATGGAGGATGTCTCATTGATTCCATATGGAACAAGGTTCTTAGGAAAAGTTGTATTAGAAGAGAAAAAGTGGATAAGTATACCTTATTATGGAAAGATTTCTGACAAAATTGGCAAAATGTTATCATCTAGAGGTTTCAAAGTAGGGTTTAAAATAAAAATAATCTTAAAGCTTCGTTGGGTTCTGTTAAAGATAAAATTAGCGTTCAAGATAAAAGTGGGGTTTATAAGCTGAAATGTTCTTGTGGGCTTGAGTATTGTGGTCAAACTGGCAGGAAATTTAAGGAAAGAATAAAAGAGCATGAGAAGGATTTCAGGGATAGCAAAGGTGATTCTGCTTTTGCGAATCACCTGAGAGAATCCAATCATAACTTTAGTTTTGATCTAACAAACGGACGGTACATAGAATTTCCTCATTTTTGCCCGAAGGGAGGTATGTTGGATGTGCTTGAAAAGTTCGAGATTCTTAAGAGTGATAGGTCTGGTAAATGTCTGAATGAGGTGGTCCCTCAACATGTTTCACCATTGATAGGTTCCTTCTTGCAATAGCTTGGTCTCCCCTTCACAATGTAACCCTCACCAATGTTTGAGCCCCCTTTCACTTTGTCTGCCTTGATTGGCATTTGATGATCCTCCCAGGTCCCTTCACTTCTCTGAGCCAATAGGATTCTCCTTTCACTTATCTGATTGGGTATGACTTTCACTTTCTCGACCAATGGGATTCAAGCTCCCTTTCACTTGTACCTATATAAGCTATGCTCTTGTGATGTACCTTCAGTTATTGTTTGTTACTGATGATGACCTAACCGTCGAAATCGATTTAACTTGTAACTCATTATTTTCGTGGAAATAGACAACATTCTACTCAACTCCGTTTTTATTAAAATGGTTTTCCACAATCTCATCGCGAGTGATTTTATTCGTACGTCA
>CM019175.2:7486785-7511863 GCA_009739505.2 Apolygus lucorum
AAAAAAAAAAGTTTTCAGGTCTGCATAACTACAAACAAGTTTTCAGGCACAAATCTGAGCAAAACAAAGTTTACAGGCCTGGGAAACGTGCAAACCAAGGTTTCAGGCACAAATTCCTGGCAAAACAAAGCTTCCAGACCTGGAAACCTCCAAACATGGTAAATCTGGCAGACCTGGTTTACCAAGGTTCACAGGCTCAGGAACCTGGAAAAATAACATTTCCAGGCCTAGAAAGCTGCAAACAAAGTTTT
Organism: Apolygus lucorum; assembly: GCA_009739505.2. Taxonomy (NCBI): domain Eukaryota; kingdom Metazoa; phylum Arthropoda; class Insecta; order Hemiptera; family Miridae; genus Apolygus; species Apolygus lucorum. The sequence goes on from CM019175.2 coordinate 7,487,037, forward strand.
TCAGGCACAAAATCCTAGAAAAAAAAGTTTTCGGGCCTGGGAAACATGCAAACAAGGTTTCAGGCCCCAAATTCTGGCAAACCAAAGCTTCTAGACCTGGAAACCTCCAAACATGGTAAATCCTGGCAGACATGGAAACCAAGATTTGCCTGGAACAAACTAAGTTTTTTCAGGCCTGGAAACATGCAAACCAAGGTTTTCAGACACAAAATCCTGGCAAAACAAGCTTCCAGACCTGGAAACCTCCAAACATGATCCTGGCAGGACCTGGAAACCAAGATTTGCCTGGAACAACTAAGTTTTCAGGCCTGGAAACATGCAAACCAAGGTTTTCAGGCAAAAATTCTGGCAAACAAGCTTCTACACCTGGAAACCTCCGAACATGATCCTGGCAGACCTGGGAAACCAAGATTTGCCTGGAAGCAAACTAAGTTTTCTAGGCCTAGAAACCGGGCAAAAACAAGACCAAACCAGGTTGCAAAACAGTATAAAGTTTGACTGAATTCAAAACTTAGGCGCTGTATCAACAAAAAATCGCCAAAGTGACACTTGAAGTCGCACTTCAAAAGTGATTACTTTAGGCATAGTGAAACTTGAGGGTAAATCGCTATTCACATCGTTTTAGTGTAGCCGATCTTAGTTCAGCTTTAGGTTCAAACTGATAAGGAAGTTGAAGGAAAACTGATAAGTTTTCTATTTAAATCCGAACGGAAAAAACTTCGTAAAACGACTGTCGAATCAAGCAAAATAGACGTTCTTCTCGTCAAAAGCTGCACTGAGGGCCAGTTAAAGTGTGGGTAGGAGCCAAACTTACCCGGAAAGTGTAACTTGACGAAGTTCAGCTTCGGTAAAAGAGCGGCTAAAGAGACACTTTTTCCAAAGTTTGGTTCGTGAATAGCGTTTTCTCTAAAGTACAGCTCTAAGTGGAGTTTTCAAGCTTCACTTAGTAAAAAGCCCCCACTTAGTGCAGTTTGTGAATACGGCTGTTAGTTCACTTACGTTTCTCAAAGGCTCCAAATCCGTCGGCATTTCCCCGAAACTGACTATTTGACTTCCAGCTCCGAAACGACGTTTTTCGCTTCGTCCAACGACGCCAAAACGATTTCGATGCACTTGAGCCGCTCGACGTAGAGGTGGGAGTAGTTCCAGATGGTGTTCCACTGCTGCAGGATGTTTTCCACTTTGACTTGAAGCGGTTTGTGTTTTCCTCGGGAGCGCGTTGTAGTTGGTTTGGAGACTCTCGATCTGCGGCGTGAGCGCCTGTTCAAACAAGGAATAACAAGAATCAGCAACTTCAGTGACTCCACAGTGAGGAGAAAGGCTGTAGCATTAATCAGATATATGGCGCAGTGGCGCCTCCTCCAGGCAAACATAGCAAACACTGTTTGCCTTACTACAAAATTTGTAGTAAGCATATTTAATATGCAAATAAAAAAATTAATTTTTGTTGAGATTCTCCTATATTTCCATTTTTGCAAGTAATATTTAGCCGATTTTGGAAAACTTTTATAATATTTAGGGACTATTTCGTTATCATCAAGGAAGTTAGATTAAATAGGAGAATGGAATAAGAAAGTACGTATTTTGTCTTGGATACTAGCCCGCAACACACCAGAGTGTTGAAAATGTCGGTAACTAGATACGACGGATTGCGGATGATACGCGAACTAGCGCGGGCGATGCAAGGCTTGTCTCCGGTACTCGGTGATGCAAGGCAAGCAGTTCGAAAAATGAATTTTTCGGGACCGTTTAGAGTGAGAGGCGACGATCGGCGGGTTGGCGGGGGGTCAGTGTAGGGTCAAGTATTGCCGTACCCCCACTACCACGCTATCAGCTGTTGCAAACAGTCGGAAAACTGTTTCGTGACCTTGAAAGCAGAGAAGCATGGATACTAATTAACCCATGCATGGCAATACATAACATATCCATCCAATCACATTATCTCAAGGAAGGATAGCAGTTCGTTCTTTCGCCGCCGCAAATAGCAGCTGTTTGACGTTGACTAGTGTCTCGTTCCTAGTTGCTAGACACTTGGAAATAACTGCATAACATTGTAGAATGAAGGTTTCACGTCTTATTAGGTCTACATTTAGAGCTCTTTTTTGGTTTATTATTTTCAAGAAAAAAAGTTTGAGCACCCTCAACATCCGATGGTTTACGTTTGAGGTAGGTACGTGTAGATTTTGAAAATCGAATATAAAAAATCCGTCCGTCCGCGGAACTTTTCTTAATTACTATAGACTGATTTTGATGAAATTTGGTTTATGGGATTCCATTTGGGGTCTAGTTGTGCCCAGAAGCTTTTGGTTGATGTCAGTTAGTTCTAAGCGGTGAAATGGAAGGGATGTAACTTCCAAAGGCGCCCTATCTCGAAAACTCTCGATATGAAGGTATTGTTTTTTTCACAAATTGAAGATAGGTACCTACCATTGAATTTTTAGAATCGAACGAGACCACCCAGAGCTTTTGAGGACAAATTGTTCGTTCCCTACGAGAACTTCAGGGTTGAACTTACGATAAATCCGAAAAACGATTATGAATCGCAAAAGAGGCCTGATTATCTTTCAAATTTTAGCTAACCAAAATGAGATCACCGATCGTTTCTTTGGGTTGTACTCGGTTTGCTTCCTTAGCAACCAGTAATTAAATTTCTAAACGAAGGAATTCTTTAGTTCTTCGAATGGAGTGTGTAGCGAGTAGATCTTCCAAATAAACTTGATTGTGAAGATAAAACATGGTTGGTTGGTGGTGACAATGGCAAAGCTGACTTCTTTGCTGGCGCATGATATAATATATCATGTATGCTGTATAATATATCATGTATATTATACAGAAAGAAAGAACCTTTGTGTAATAATTGGCAGCCTAGCTGTTTGCCTGACGAATATTTTCACCCGACGCCCCTGATATGGCGCCAAATAGGTAACTAGGGGAAGAGTGGCCAATAATGGGGTATTTCAGTCAATTTTGCTTCCGAGTCTACCAAGGTAGCGGAAGCTTTGTTTTCACTTTACAAGGACGAAAAAAAAAGTTCTCCAAAATCAAAATTTTCACTCGCGTTTTGCGTTTTAGACCTTCTTGAACAATTTTGGTTCCGTGTCTGTGTGTCTGTCTGTCTGTGTGTCTGTCTGTCTGTGTGTCTGTCAGTCTGTGTGTCTGTTATGAATTCCTTGTAACGCGCATAACTATACGAAGTTATTGTTCGATTTCTATGAAATTTTCAGGGATTGTGCGGGTTGGTGTGTAGACAGTCCCCTATGAAAAACACCACCTTCGGACTGATAGAAGCGACTGCGCATGCGCAAACGTGAATTCCTTGTAACGACCATAACTTCTAGATTTTATTATCCGATTTCGATGAAATTTTCAGGGATGTTACAGATTAGTATTTAGATGGTCCCTTATGAAAATCACCACCTTCGGACTGATAGAAGCGACTGCGCATGCGCAAACGTGAATTCCTTGAAACAGCCATAACTTCCACATTTTCTACCCGATTTCGATGACATTTTTAGGGATTACGCGGGTTAGGTTGTAGATGGTCCCCTATGAGGGTAGTGAAAGGTACTTAGAGATTGGTGTTTTGAGATTAACTACTATGCATCGGATCATCTATACAATCGGGTTTTTAATTTTTTTTTTCAAAAGAGTATGGCTCATAAATAACGGTAATCGGGTCTCTTCGTCGAGAAAATGTTTTTAAAATAGTAGTTGCTGCGCATGCGCAAACGTGAAGTCCTTGCCACAGCCATAACTTCTACATTTCTCATCCGATTTACATGACATTTTCAGGGAATATGCGAATTTGATTGTAGATTGTCCTCTAGGAAAATTATTGTCCCCAGATTGATGGTAGCTACTGCGTATGCGCAAACGTCAATTCCTTGTAACAGCCATAACTTCTACATTTTCCATCCGATTTCGACGGAATTTCTCAGGATTGTTCAGATTGGCGTGAAGAAGGTTCCCTATGACGATAGTGGAAGGTAATTAGAGATTCATGTTTTGAAACCAACTACTATGCATCGGATCATCTATATTATTTGGTTATGAATGCGAGGAAGCTATGTGCCACACCCACTTGGCAGACTTTTTGGCTGTACTAAGATATTCTTGAAATGGAAATGAGTCCTTTAAAGGAAACGCTTGCATACGAGTCTGCAACACATTGAAACATTTTCATGCCCCCCCCCCCCCCTCCCCTCCCGAGACATCTGGGAGCTCGATTTTCGACTCAGCTGATCTGGGAGCTCGATTTTCGACTCAGCTGATCTGGGAGCTCGATTTTCGACTCAGCTGATTTGGGAGCTCGATTTTCGACTCAGCTGATCTGGGAGCTCGATTTTCGACTCAGCTGATCTGGGAGCTCGATTTTCGACTCAGCTGATCTGGGAGCTCGATTTTCGACTCAGCTGATCTGGGAGCTCGATTTTCGACTCAGCTGATCTGGGAGCTCGATTTTCGACTCAGCTGATCTGGGAGCTCGATTTTTGGCTCAGCTGATCTGGGAGCTCAATTTTCGACTCAGCTGATCTGGTAATATCAAACTGTAAAGTACCTACCTAACTGTAAAGTACCTACCTGTAAAGTACCTAACAACATCACTTCTGATGGTCATAATCATCATTGTGGCGACTTGGGACAAATTTCGTCGCAACAAATTTCGTGACGATTTTTTTTTTATGTGCCATAATATGGCACATATTATGAAAGACATGAAAATGTCAAAATCAGAGAAGCTAAAGAAAGTTGAATTTTGAAAGAATTTTCGATCGAATACTAACTGCAGTGCATGGAAACTACTTAACTAGATACCGATGGCAGACTGTGTTACAAAGTTTTTACTTACGTGCTAGTACCACATGCCAAAATTTCGAATTTCCCAAAACACATAAATTTTAACCCTCAAATTTGCGTTTTTTTTCAATTTTAGTCTGCCTTATATAAGCAATGGATTACTGAAGGCAGACCACGCTGCTTGAGTTTCAATAAAGTAGCACAGTATTGAGCAAAATTTGGAGTATCCCAAAATCTACAAATTTTCATCAATAAATTGACAATTTTTGAATTTGATTCTGTCACTAGAAGACAGCGGGCTATCCAAGGCAGACCATGCTCTATTGTTTACATACCACTAAAACGTGTTAAAATGTAAATCATCCCAAAATTGTCTAAATTTTTAATCAAATTTGACAGTTTTTAAATTTAGTTCTGCCAGGACTGCATAGGATTGGCAGACAAGTCTCAAACCCGTAAGTAGACTTTTAAAATCCAGCTGTAAAAATTTGGGACGTCCCAAACGTTGTGGATTTTTGTTTAAAAAACGCTGCAAATCATTGCTCAAAGGTTTATTATTTTCTGTACAGATCACCCTTCTGTATAGATCACTGGTTCTCCATCAATAGCACCTACCACCACCTTCTCCCTTGACCTTCCCTCTAAAATTTCAGCTTCCTGCGTTCAACAGGAGAGAAAATGGCCTTGGAGCTCACTCAGCTGATCAGTGACCACTCATGCGCCTCCAGCATTCTCCATTGACCCGCCCTCTCAAATTTCAGGTTCCTGCGTTCAACAGGAGAGGAAATGGCCTTGGAGCTCACTCAGCTGATCAGTGACCACTCATGCGCCTCCAGCATTCTCCATTGACCCGCCCTCTCAAATTTCAGGTTCCTGCGTTCAACAGGAGAGGAAATGGCCTTGGAGCTCACTCAGCTGATCAGTGACCACTCATGCGCCTCCAGCATTCTCCATTGACCCGCCCTCTCAAATTTCAGGTTCCTGCGTTCAACAGGAGAGGAAATGGCCTTGGAGCTCACTCAGCTGATCAGTGACCACTCAGGCACCTTCAGCATTCTCCATTGACCCGCCCTCTAAAATTTCAGCTTCCTGCGTTCAACAGGAGAGGAAATGGCCTTGGAGCTCACTCAGCTGATCAGTGACCACTCAGGCGCCATCAGCATTCTCCTTTGACCCGCCCTCTCAAATTTCAGGTTCCTGCGTTCAACAGGAGAGAAAATGGCCTTGGAGCTCACTCAGCTGATCAGTGACCACTCAGGCGCCTTCAGCATTCTCAATTGACCAGCCCTCTCAAATTTCAGGTTCCTGCGTTCAACAGGAGAGGAAATGGCCTTGGAGCTCACTCAGCTGATCAGTGACCACTCAGGCGCGTTCAGTATTCTTGTAGCTTCTGAACTACAATTCAATTAAAGATACAGAACTATGTTAGTAAAAGTATACAAAATTATAGAGAACACAAGATTAAGGTGAAGTCATAATTCGAACTCATGTATTTTTTGGTTTCTTTCATTCTCATTGTTTATGTAACTGTTGTTAAGGTGATGACAATATGATCGCTACTGTAGTAACACTACATTCCCCCCGACTAAGAGAAATCATTGCTCCTGCAATGATATAATAGAACGTTTTTCAAAGCTGCAACTTTTTCATTTCCATCATCTTCATACAAAATAGTCTTTGGTATGTTATTCATCACAATAACTTTTTTCACCAAATATGGTCCGTTGACTATAGGCATTTTATTATTGTACCCTTGTTGGACTAAGATGTAGCTCCCTGCTTCCAACTTTGGAATAGTCTTGGCATGACGAGAATCAAAGGATCTCTTCATGTTTGTGCGATAGGCTTCTTGTCTTTCCGGGGTCCATGGAGTTTCTTCTATGAGGTTTGTGGGTATTCCATAGTTCTCATCAGCTGGAAAATGGACAGCATATCCAAAAGCTTTGCGGTGTGGAGAACATCCTATACTTGAGGAATATGACCTATTAAGATGATTTGTTGCCGCTTCCAAGCATGGTTTCCATCCACCTTTGAAATGTGGATAGAGATTCAGAAAAATCTTCAGATCACGTATTCTCCTCTCCACGAGTCCATTTGCTGCAGGGTGATATGGAGATGTTGTGGTCAAGGTAATACCAAATTCTTTTCCAAAATTTTTAAAACTATCAGAGGTAAATTGGGTCCCATTATCCGTGACTATCTTTTTCACCTTACTGAGATGAGGAAACTTCTTCAGGTATGCTATGACGGCTTGAGAGTTCTGTTTCATCGACTTGGCATAACAATACCTGCTATTTTCATCAACTATCACAAGAAATGACTTGGTTGTTCTATTAAGGTCGGACATTTTACACATTTCAGCGAAGTCTATGTGAAGTGTTTCGAAAGGTTTGTCTGAGTGTTTTGGAATGAGCATGACGTCAGGTTTCGGTCTAAACTTGAATTTAGCAATTTGACAGTCATGGCAGCTTTTTATATAGTTTAGTATGTCAGTTTTCATTTTTGGCCAAACAAATCTTTTTTTAATTTTCTTGTATGTCTTGAGGAATCCGTCGTGTCCCCCCGAGTGAGGGGAATCATGGTATGCTTCCATAATTTCCAAAACTCGGTCTCGATGAACTTCAATTCTTCCATCAGTCCCCGTTTGCAATGCACAAATGTTTTCTGGTTCTTGAACGCACAATCTTGAGATAGCATCTGCATCTTCTAGCTCCTTACCTTTTCTATGATTGATTTTGGCGTTAAACCCCATCAAAAACACCTGCCATCTACCAAGACGCCCCTTCGGCTCTTTTAGTGTCATTATGTGCGTTAAGGCTTGGTGATCAGTATGTACCAAGAATTCACGTCCTTCAAGGTAGGTGCGGAAATACTTTATTGCATTGACTACTGCCAACCCTTCTTTATCGGTTACAGAATAGTTGATTTCCGGCTTTGTGAAAGTGTGGGAGTAATACCCAATTACCCGCAGTTGTCTATTCTTCTTTTGGGTACTGTCGCGTTGGTATAAGATTGCTCCACATCCGTATTGACTTGCATCAGTGCACAACTCAAATCTAAGTGTCCAGTCGGGTAACTGCAGTATGGGATTTGATGTGATTTTGGAGACCAAGGTCTGGAAAGCATATTCCGAATCTTGACTCCATTCAAATTTGGTTCCTTTCGTTTTCAACTGGTCAAGAGGACGCACTATTTGAGAGTAGTTTGGAATGAACGAGCGAAAGTGACCCGTTAACCCCGTAAAAACTCTCAGTGAGTGGAGGTCATGTGGTCGTTTCATGTTCTTGACTTTGTCTATGGATTCTTGCTTCGTAGTCTTGGAGTTCCCATCAATGATTCGGCCAAGAAACGTCACATTTGGTTGAGTGAAAACGCTCTTTTCTATATTCAATCTAAGCTTTGCTTCCATCAGGCGTTTTAAAACTTGATACGTTTTAGCTGAACAATCCTCTTTAGTGTGGCCTCCAATTATTATGTCGTCGATGTAAACGCACACAAGAGGGTCTTTCAATAACTCCCCTAGGACCTTGGTCATGAACCTCTGAAATTTGGATGGGGAATTTTTCCAGCCAAAAGGGAGCTGGTTGAATTCGAAATGTCCGAAAGGTAATACAAATGCCGAATATCTCTTTGTGGATTCACTTAGAGGCAATTGGTGAAAGCCGTCTTTGAGGTCTAATTTTGAAAAGAATTTACAGCCTCCAAATCCACAGATGATGTCATCGATTATAGGAAAAGGGAATGGGTCAAGCTCGGTGAATTTGTTGACCTCCCTATAGTCTTGGCATAACCTCCAGGAACCGTTTTCTTTCGGCACAATAACACAGGGGGAAGCAAAGTCAGACTCTGATGGCCTAATAACCTTTTTGTCTAGCATTTCCTGAATTTTTTGCTGTGCCCATGCGTACTTCTCCCTGGATAATCTGTACGGTTTCTGTTTTACAACAGGAGCATCCTGTTGCAAGTTGAAATGTATCAAGCAATCAGGAGAGCCCCTGAAGTCAACTATCTCGGGGAAAATTCTGATTGCGTCTTCCTTTGAGAAAATCTGAGTCTGAGATGAGTTAGTGCATGAAGTAACCTGAGTAACATTCTGCGATAATTGGTAACCCAGTTTCCTCAAAGTGGGTAATCCAATAATTGCTTCATACGCCATATTAGGTACTACAAATGCAGAGGCTTGTATCGGGATGCCATTTGAAATTATATTGACGAGAACTGATTGCTTTACATGTTCTTCAGCTCCGTTGAAACCTCTTAGAACTTGATCTACGGCCATACATTTCCACTTGTTTCTCCTAACTATGTGAGCATTGACCAAATTCACTGATGCCCCAGTGTCCAACAGTGCATGAATTAGCTCTCCATTCAACAACATTTTCCCCAAGAGTGGTGAGTATGAGAGTGAAGACGAGGAGTGGGAGCTTAAAACTTCATTACTTGGGCCAGGACAAGAGCGATAAGTTTTAATGTTTTCAGTACTCCTCCTCTCTGTTGGACTTACGCGGGATAGAACTGACTGGAGTTGTTCTTTGGTTTGGAAATCGTACATACATAAGTTAACCTGCATAGATTCAGGCAATCCTAGCAAAATAAAGGTATTTATGATTTGATCCGGAAGGTTTCCATACGCACGTGTTAGTCGAAGAAGCTTTTCGTAATAGTAGTCTATAACGCTACCACCAATGTACCGATATTGATTGGCTCGCTTGGCTAGCTCCAACTTATTTCCAGAGAACGATCTGACAAATTTCTCCTTCCAATCTCCCCAGCTATACTCTTTGTGTCCCTCATCGAGCAACATACTGGATACCCATTTGCCAACAGTACCTTTATTTGAAGAAAGGTTGATCAAGAAATGGTTGATCTTTTGTTCTGTGGTGAAGTTATTGGCTGAACAATAACGTTCAAATATGGTTATCCATGTAGTTGGATCTTGAGTCATGGAATCGAATGTTAATGATGTCATACTCAATTCTGGGGTATTGTATTCTTTTAAGTAGGATTCGAAATACTGATTCGTTGAGCTTACCAGAGATGCCAAAAACTCGGAGTTCCGTCGACCGTTTTCCTCCAGTATTGTTTGTAATAACACAAGCAAATTTGGATCACAATTCGAATTGTTTTCAACCGCCTGAACTACCGGTCCTACTGACTGCGCCATAATTGTAGCTTCTGAACTACAATTCAATTAAAGATACAGAACTATGTTAGTAAAAGTATACAAAATTATAGAGAACACAAGATTAAGGTGAAGTCATAATTCGAACTCATGTATTTTTTGGTTTCTTTCATTCTCATTGTTTATGTAACTGTTGTTAAGGTGATGACAATATGATCGCTACTGTAGTAACACTACAATTCTCCATTGACTTTTGATTATGGAAATTTGATTATAGCCCAGGCGAATTAGACCAAAAATGGGCAAATAGGAGAAATAATTCATAGTAAAGAAATTTCTTCACCAGCGTCTTCCTTTACACTTGGTTAATCATACCTCAAAAGTCCCCTATGCTGGGGGGTGAGCTCGAGGAGTGGGGGTAAATTTTCTCCTATTTTTTCGACTTTTTTTTCAGTTTTTTGCCTATAGCTCCAAAAGTGAGCGTTCTAGCGGATTTTTTACTATTATCAGAATTAAAGTACATAAAATTTCCTACAATTTGCTTCTCTGACTTAAGTCTCTACGATTACGCCTTCCGCCGCTAGAGCGCGTTGAAAAGTAGGTATCATTTTAAAAAATCAGCAAAAAGGTCTTTTTATGCTCTTTTTACTCGGTTATTTTCAGGAATAGTGCGGGTTGGCGTTTAGATGGTCCCCTATGAAAATCATTGCCCCCAACCTGATCGTAGCCACTGCGCATGCGCAAACTTGTATTTTTTGTTACTGCCATAACTTCTATATTTCCCATCTGATTTCTATGAAATTTTCAGGAATTATGCTAGTTGGGGTGGAGATGGTCCCCTATGAAAATCATTGTCCCCAGTCGATCGTAGCCACTGCGCATGCGCAAACTTGTATTTCCTTGTCACTGCCATAACTTCTACATTTCCCACCTGATTTCGATGAAATTTTCAGGAATTATGCAATTCGGGGCGGAGATGGTCCCCTGTGAAAATCATGGCCTCCTAATTGAAAACACTTACTGTCTTAACTCCCTACGATTACGCGTTACACCGCTAGCGCGCGTTGAAAAGTAGGTGTCATTTTAAAAACGCTGCAAATCATTGCTCAAAGGTTTATTATTTTCTGTATAGATCATCCTTCTGTATAGATCACTGGTTCTCCATCAATAGCACCTACCACCATCTGTATTCTCCCTTGACCTTCCCTCTCAAATTTCAGCTCCTGCGTTCAATAGGATTGAAAATGGCTTCGGAGCTCACTCAGCTGATCAGTGATCTGAAGAGTGAAGAAGATCTCCTCGAATGCTGGAGACGCCTGGAAGAGCACTTCCATTCAAAAGGATTGAAAATGGCTTTGGAGCTCACTCAGCTGATCAGTGATGTGAGGAGTGAAGAAGATCTCCTCGAATGCTGGAGACGCCTGGAAGAGCACCTCCATTCAATAGGATTGAAAATGGCTTTGGAGCTCACTCAGCTGATCAGTGATGTGAGGAGTGAAGAAGATATCCTCGAATGCTGGAGACGCCTGGAAGACCACTTCCATTCAATAGCATTGAAAATGGCTTCGGAGCTCACTCAGCTGATCAGTGATCTGAGGAGTGAAGAAGATCTCCTCGAATGCTGGAGACGCCTGGAAGAGCACTTCCATTCAATAGCATTGAAAATGGCTTCGGAGCTCACTCAGCTGATCAGTGATCTGATCAGTGAGCAATGATTTGCAGCGTTTTTTACCTACAAACATTGTTTTACCTACCAACTTTTTTTACCTACCAACTATTGGTAGGTACTACCTACCACACTATAATGGCTTCACACCTTCACAATCAAGTTTATTAGAAAGTACTAAACGCTTCACACTCGATTCGAAAAATAGAAAGCTTGATATGGAAATTTGATTACTGGTTACGCAGAAGGCAAAACTGTATACAAATCGAAGAAATGAACAGCGATCGCATTTTAGTCCGATAAAATTTGAATGGAGATTAGACCTCATTTGCGATTCACACTCATGATTCTGTTTTATCGAAGGAAAACCTTCAAATACTCGTAGGGACCGAACGGTTTGTCCTACAGAGCTCCGGGTGGTCTCAAAAATTTTTAAAAATTCTGTACTATTTAAAATTGGTGAAAAAACGATACCTTTATTTCGAGAGTTTTCGAGCTAGGGCACTCTTGAAAATTTCAACCCTTAATTTTCACCCCTTAGAAGTGACCTACATCAACCAAAAGCTTCGCGGCACAACTAGACCCCAAATGGAGCCCATATACCAAATTTGAACCAAATCGGTCCAGTGTTGCTAAGAAAAGTGCCGCGTACGGCGGACGGCGGACGGCGTACGGCGGACGGCGTACGGCGGACGGCGTACGGCGTACGGCGGACGGACGGAAATTTTTTTATTCGATTTTCGGATTCTACGTACCTTGAAACGTAAAACATCAAATTTTGAGGGGGGGTTAAAATTTCTTTTTTCTTGCTCGATTCCAAAGGCTTATTATTGAAAATAATAAACCAAAAATCTTTTGCAAAAAGATCTTTTGATGTTCTTTTCACTCAGGGATCATTCTTATTTTTTTCTGAAATTTTTTCTGACTAAAATGCGATCGCTGTTCATTTCTTCGATTTGTATACAGTTTTGCCTTCTGCGTAACCAGTATAGCCCAGGCGAATTAGAGAAAATAGGAGAAATAATTCATAGTAAAGAAATTTCTTCACCAGCGTCTTCCTTTACACTTGGTTAATCATACCTCAAAAGTCCCCTATGCTGGGGGGTGAGCTCGAGGAGTGGGGGTAAATTTTCTCCTATTTTTTCGACTTTTTTTCAGTTTTTTGCCTATAGCTCCAAAAGTGAGCGTTCTATCGGATTTTTTACTATTACCAGAATTAAAGTACATAAAATTTCCTACAATTTGCTTCTCTGACTTAAGTCTCTACGATTACGGTGTCATTTTAAAAAATCTTTTGCAAAAAGATCTTTTGATGTTCTTTTCACTCAGGGATCATTCTTATTGAGCCTGATGACATCTTGTAATACATGACTTGTTTTCCGAACATCAGTAATGCTCTGACAATGACTTAAGAAGGTTTCATGTAGGTATTTTTTTCACTTACATCCTGAAAAGTGTATCAATATCACATATTTTCAGCACCCTTACCTACAGTTAGTGAACTATAGGCTCCAAAAATGGAAAGAAGAAAATAAGAGACCAAATAAAATGATCTGTATTAAACAGAGTATAAGACTATTCACAGAAGTAGTATAGTATTCAAGTAGTAGTAGTGTATTCACAGAAGGTGCGTGTAGTAACAAAAGGTGTGGGAGTGGGAATTGGCCATCGATCTTTACAGGTGTCTGCTCTGCATCCGTAAGGAGTCTCCATCCACAGTCAACCTGAAAATTCAAAATCGGATCACAGTGAAGTAAGTGCCTGTAATCTTATATTGATAGATAGATGAGTTCATGCAGACGATTAGGATCAAATTCACATAGTGGTCTTATGGTTCCATGTATGTTTCCTCATCTTCTTCAGATGAATTGTCGTCGGCAAGTGAGGGGTTGGAGCAGAGTGTTGAGCAGTAGATCCCAGCTCTGCGGCATCCACATCAACCACTACCGCAGCTTTTGGTGCAGCTGCAGAATATGTTGTGCAGAATTTCAGGATAGCATTTTATTTATTCACGCATTTGGTGGCCGTGACACCACGTCAGCAATTTTCAGGAGAGGGAAGCTCCAGATCTCCCCTCCTTACCAGCTACCAGAGGATCATGCCCGGCAGCGTTCACATTGAGTCTACTTCCAAGTTCAAGAATGGCTGGGCAACAAGTTGGAAGCAACAAATTGGGGTTGGAGTAGGGAAGACGATGGCTTCCCTAAACCAATTCCAACTTTGGATCCACCAGCCACGCCTGAAATTCTGCACAACATATTTTGCAGCTGCACCAAAAGCTGCGGTAGTGGTTGATGTGGATGCCGCAGAGCTGGGATCTACTGCTCAACACTCTGCTCCAACCCCTCACTTGCCGACGACAATTCATTTGAAGAAGATGAGGAAACATACATGGAACCATAAGACCACTATGTAAATTTGATCCTAATCGTCTGCATGAACTCATCTATCTATCAATATAAGATTACAGGCACTTACTTCACTGTGATCCGATTTTGAATTTTCAGGTTGACTGTGGATGGAGACTCTTTACGGATGCAGAGCAGACACCTGTAAAGATCGATGGCCGATTCCCACTCCCACACCTTTTGTTACTACACGCACCTTCTGTGAATACACTACTACTACTTGAATACTATACTACTTCTGTGAATAGTCTTATACTCTGTTTAATACAGATCATTTTATTTGGTCTCTTATTTTTTTCTTTCCATTTTTGGAGCCTATAGTTCACTAACTGTAGGTAAGGGTGCTGAAAATATGTGATATTGATACACTTTTCAGGATGTAAGTGAAAAAAATACCTACATGAAACTTTCTTAAGTCATCGTCAGAGCATTACTGATGTTCGGAAAACAAGTCATGTATTACAAGATGTCATCAGGCTCAATAAGAATGATCCCTGAGTGAAAAGAACATCAAAAGATCTTTTTGCAAAAGATTTTTAAAATGACACCTACTTTTCAACGCGCTCTAGCGGCGGAAGGCGTAATCGTAGAGACTTAAGTCAGAGAAGCAAATTGTAGGAAATTTTATGTACTTTAATTCTGGTAATAGTAAAAAATCCGATAGAACGCTCACTTTTGGAGCTATAGGCAAAAAACTGAAAAAAAGTCGAAAAAATAGGAGAAAATTTACCCCCACTCCTCGAGCTCACCCCCCAGCATAGGGGACTTTTGAGGTATGATTAACCAAGTGTAAAGGAAGACGCTGGTGAAGAAATTTCTTTACTATGAATTATTTCTCCTATTTTCTCTAATTCGCCTGGGCTATACTGGTTACGCAGAAGGCAAAACTGTATACAAATCGAAGAAATGAACAGCGATCGCATTTTAGTCAGAAAAAATTTCAACGGAGATTAGACCTCTTTTGCGATTCACACTCATGATTCTGTTTTATCGAAGGAAAACCTTCAAGTACTCGTAGGGACCGAACGGTTTGCCCTACAGAGCTCCGGGTGGTCTCAAAAATTTTTAAAAATTCAGTACTATTTAAAATTAGTGAAAAAACGATACCTTTATTTCGAGAGTTTTCGAGCTAGGGCACTCTTGAAAATTTCAACCCTTAATTTCCACCCCTTAGAAGTGACCTACATCAACCAAAAGCTTCGCGGCACAACTAGACCCCAAATGGAGCCCATATACCAAATTTCATCGAAATCGGTCCATGGTAACTAAGAAAAGTGCCGCGTACGGCGTACGGCGTACGGCGGACGGACGGAAATTTTTTTATTCGATTTTCGTATTCTACGTACCTTGAAACGTAAAACATCAAATTTTGAGGGGGGGTTAAAATTTTTTTTTTCTTGCTCGATTCCAAAGGCTTATTATTGAAAATAATAAACCAAAAAGTGTACAATTTTAAAAATTGAGTCTGCCGAGGGTTAACAGCCGTTGAAGAGTGGCTGACTGATAAAAACATCCATGATTGGACCTAATCATTCACGGAGTTTTCATCCATCCCGGAGATATGATGATTTTTTTTAGCGATTTTTGAATATTTCACATGGCCGCCATCTTTGAAAGCAATTTTTTTGGAATGGCAGACTTGAATTTTGTCTCTCAGAATGGACAAGCTTTTCATAATTTGTCGTCAAATCGTGTCCTTAAATGAAGTGCGATTTTCGGCCTCGGCTCCAGGACTAATAGTATCATTAGGCTAAAAGTTGGAGTACATAGGTTTTCAAGGGTCCAAATCCAAAGTTTGAGTGTCTACCGTCTTTATAGTCTTTCCACGAAAACGTCATATTTGGTTCACATTTTGTCAGTCCTAAAACTCACTTCATGAACCTCCAAAAAATTCCCCATATTTCCAACCGAATTTTTGTCGTTTTATGGCCTCGGTTCGGTGAGAATCGAAAATTAGATGTACTTTCATTTAAAGCACTGCCTGGTTGTTTTACAATCTCAATTCGAGGTCAGTGGTGTCAAAACTTGTGAAAACCTTCTAGGTAAAATATTCCAAATTTCAGTACCAAAACATCCTCAAAATGTCTTGGGAATGACTTGAAATCCCTCAAAATGTCTTGAAAATGACACAAAATCCTCAAAGTGCCTTGGAAATGACCAAATTGCAGAAGTTGGCTTGAAACCCGAAGGTCTTCTGTCAAAATCTCTCATTCAAACATCAAAAGAGCCGCCATCAAGTTCCCCATATTTGGGCAGCTAACCAGTCCAATGCAGGATTTCTGTCCACTAATTCATATTTAGCCAACTTTTTATGAGCCTCTCGAGTAAACCAACTTAAAAATTAATTCTTAAAAAAAATTTTTCAAGTTTTTTTTTTCTCTTCAAAAGTTTGAATTAATTGATCGACGAGGGAATCCTGTTGAGTGGACCTCTCTCTCGAACAAGCCTTCCAAAAATGACTGAATTTTTTTTCTTCAATATGTTGGTTTTATTGGACAACGATACCAGCTATTGACCAATTTTGGCTGAATTCGAGCCATATTTTGGCAGAAACCTGAAGGGATTCCGATTCCCTCGTGTTCTGTCCCAGAAGCTGCCCACAACTGGCTCAAGTCATGTTGTTAGTTGTGCTTCCGAACCAACTTTGGATCGCCTGAAGTCTTCAACTTCAACTCGTAAACTCTTGAAAATTTCCCATCTGGAAAACTGATTTTTGACGTTCATCTGTAATAATTTCCAATATTCCGAATTAATAGAAACCTCGTGGGGTACCCTATTTTCAAAATACACTCTGCATGACGTAATTGTAGTCTCAGATCAGAGGCACCCCAGCTAGTAATAATCGGTGTAATAAATAATAAAAACTAGTAAATTATAACAGTGGCATTGAACATGATTGCTTTTCATCATGAATCTTGCACATTCGGATGTATGATTAATTGGTGAATCATATTTTGATCGATTTGACGACCTGATCGAATAGGCGTCCTTCAGGCGTTATTACTCGAAATTTCCAAATCCAAATTTGATGTCAAAAACCTGAATTTCCGACCCACCGAAATACCCCATTGGTGCTTAATACGTTGGAGGTCAATAACTGGTACTTTAGAACCCTTGCGTTACCTTGAGGTCGGTCTCGAATTCCTTGTGCTGAAGAACCATGTGCTCCAAAGAGTGGACGTCTCGGGAGATGGAAGAGACGATCCTTTGATTCAAAACGCGTTCGAACTCGTCCAGTTGGGACTGCAAGTTGTTGGCGTGTTCTGTAAACTCTCTCAGAGCCACCTGGTGGAGGAGAATAGCATCAAGTGAATGAAAGAATGGAACAAACGAGCAAATGGATGGTTGTGAACTAATTTTGAGCAGGTCAGGTCAACCAGGTCGAGCTGTGGAAAGGTTATTGTGGAGATCTGGGAGTAGAGGTCAGCCTCCAATTTTGTATCTGTATTAAGATGGCCGTCGCCACACTGCTCCAAGATGGCTGACCACTACTTGGGAGTTGGAAAACTGCTTAACCCAGTTAGCCCTGACGTCCTTCTAGAAGGATGAGGCACTTAGGTCGACTTTCTGAATTTTCTCTCCTGTATTATGATACCGCTGTGACAGTGGCGGCTCCTGCCCTGAACTCAGGGGGTGCACGGAGATCAGGAGAAGCTATGGAGAAGGGACAGAATAGGTGCTTTTCTCTGCCAAACAGAAATTTCAACGATATGTAAATGAGATAAATCTTGGTAACTTTTTCATCTTAAAATTGCAAACGGTACTAAATACGTAGGTGCAATAGACACGAAAAATAATGTTCTCTAGTGGTTAACAGAAATTCTGAAATACTTCATCATCAAAGGTCGAAACCCAAGAAATTCATCCATCTTATTGCAAAGCTGAAATGTGTATTTGCCCATGACGATTCAAAACATCGTCCAACTCGGAAGAAAAATTAACGATGATTCGAGAGAGAATGTACCTATTTTTGTTAACCGTTTTGGTTTTTTGCATCAGATTAAGATGACATGCACTGTCGAGTTATTGCATTATATTTTGACGACCAAATCTACCACGCAAATCTACCAGAGCGTTTTTATGGGAGACAGCAAAATAGAGACAAAGCAAAATAATTTGTTAGTCACTTCACACCTGCAAAGCCAATCTACCTTCTTATAATATTCGACGTTAAACTTACGATACGAATCTGCACGATTTTTTAATTTCAACGTCTGTTGAGTCCAGGTAGAGACGGCAAGGGGCGGCCAGTTTCTCGAATCTCGCACTTTTCCTCGACCGACAAACGCGAATAGTTTACTTTAATGTAATGAACCGAATTATCCATCGTACCTACAACACTCCTAGATAATCAAAATACTTAGAACAGATACTTGGAACAAAACGGTGGACCGAAAACGAAAAACCCTTATCAGTTTTGTTTACTTCTAATTCCAACACGATAAGGAAACCTGGATTCCTGAGGAGCATCTAGGATGTGAGGGTGGTGAGACGGCATCAGCTGCCTGAGCTATCAAGGGGAGAGGGGTGTGCGCATTTATTCCATGCTGCGCCCCAAGGTCTCATTTCGTGCTCTCTGGTTGGCCAATCTTACGTGCCCACCTCCCCTGCCCACACGTCACCCCCCCTGGCGTACAGAGCAGCCGGACGATGTTGCTCAAAACCGCCGCTGATTGGTCGAGTTCCCCCCCCTCTGTTTTCGCGCGTAGATTCAACTAGCACAGTACCTACGATCGAGTCTTTTGTCACTAGCCAACTTACTTTTCAAACGAAGAAGAACGAACTTTGATTTTTTTTTTTAATTGGTTGGGGTGCACATGCGCCTATGCTCCTATCAGTAGCCGCCCCTGGGCTGTGGTCTAGTATAGCTTTGAACTGTTGTTTACATCCTAACGGAGGGATGGGGACCGATTTTGTCTCCAGTATGCGACCAACAGGTACTCAGTGCAGTTTTTTCCCTAGCAGCTTCAATCATGAGCGGTCACCCAGATTTCATAGTTGATGGGTAAGTACCTATTCATTTTTATTTCGACGTTGATATTCTATTGTTCCTACTCTCTACTAAGGGTATGACATGTTATTGATGTAATTTTGCCATTTTCGTCTCCATTATTACCACTTTTCATGACGATCCATCTGGAAGGACGTCAGTAAAATACACATTCAAAATCGTTCCGTCCCTATTTTTTTTCATTTGCTGATTTTTTTGGATTTCTCGCTTCCTTTACATCAAATAACATAATATGTTATATATCCAATATTATTGGATTTTTCGGAGGGAAATGATGATGCAATAAGTCAAGGGGAAAGTCGATATATCTTTATTACCTCCAACAAATGCCCTTCATGACCTCACCGGACGAGAGCCCTGTTATTGATCATTTTCTCCTGCAATTTTGAATTGCATTCCTTCTCATGATAAAGATGATGATCCCCAACCATCAACTTCCAATGAAAATATTTCCAACAAGAAGAGGGGGAAACACCGAGTCCGTAAACCAAAACCGCCCAAAAAATTGTACAAGTGGACAAAAAACCAGTCTCTTTCAACTGCACTTAGAGAGTAGTCACCAATGCGTGGTCCCAAACAAAAGTTGTCATCCCTTGAGTATTTCGATTTGTTTTTTTGTTGATAAAAACAGCCAAGATTGACTGTCGGTGAATGAAAATCAAAAAACTTGGACACATGCACTGTACAGTTTGCAGCCTTTCAATCATTTTCAATGATCATTTGAAGACCACAGGGGAAGAACGGACCAAGTCGATTTTTTGCGAAAAATAGGTTATGACGGTTTCTTATAGATTTTTTTAAGGCGGACTCGATGGTGACAACCAAAATGGGCAAAAACGATCCAATATAGGAGAAAAATGCGAGAAACGAAACACCTTACAGGGGAAGAACGCACCAAGCCGAGCGCAACCGGGGAAGAACGTGCCAACTTTCGGGCTCCCTCCCCCAGGTCGTATTCCCTTACCTGATGGATCTCTGTGATTCACGCATTCATGCGGTTCTCCTCACAGTATTATTTTCGATTGTTAGCGGCGATCTTTATTATTTTCTTCATACCAATAAGTTTATATAAGACTAGTAGTGTTTGTTTTCTTGAAAACGGTGAAACAAAAATGAATTTCCTGGATTTCATTCTATTAAATATTTTGCAAAACTTCTTCGTGAGTGAACTTTTGAAAATACCAAATCATTATATATATTATTAAAATGTCACGAAACCGTTATGCCCTGATAAAGAGAGAAATCTTATGGTAGGATACTATGAATAAAACCAGCAATACACGTTCATGGTGCGTTCTTCCCCTGTACAGATGGACCTTGGCAACTTTGGATAGCAATATGGAGTTTTAAAATACTTTTTGCAGTAGTTTTGATTGTACCACCGCATCTACAGTACGCTGAGATACAAATTCCATTTTTTTTTTAATTTTATCGACCGAATTCGAACTAATATTGGGTTTTTGCCGGAAAAAATGATTTCCTGAAAAGTTTATAAAATGGGACAAGTTGCGTTCTTCCCCTGTAGTCTTCATTTATTATTGAATTTATTCATCTTTTTTTTAGATTCGATAAGAAAGAACACTACGTTGGAGATACGGGAGTAGACGAAAAGATAGGAAGAAGGGAAGCAACTGCACTGAAGATTTTCCAAGACGAAGTCGACAACCGGATGCTTGAAATGTGACATATTTCTACATTTTTCGTTTTCTATCGTTCCACACAAAATAAATTTTGTCAATTTTAAATGATACATAGTTTTATATCCAGTTTTGATTGAATAAAAAGTGTATTTTCAATCTTGAGTCTCATTTGTTATCTCATAAGAATAAGGAATATGCGAGAGAGGTTGCTTCCTTATTCTACTGACGTCTTTCTGGAAGGATGCCCATTTATGACCTCATTAAAATGGGAAAAAATTGCAAGAGTGCCAAATTTGTCTTCAGACAACACCTATGACACTGAACATACGAAAAATTTCAAAAAAATTAGTCAAAAAAAAAATTCAGGGTTATCTGGGTTAAACTACCATGGAAAGTGTAAATTATCACCTTTTGCTCGTCTTCCAGCCTGGCTCGTCTCTCGAACTCGTCGAAAAGTCGGTTCACTTCGTCCATTTCCCGTCGAAGGCGTCGGAGCTGTGGGTCGGAAGGGTCTCCTTCGCTCAGCAGCTTGTCCGCGTCTTCGTTCAACGCTCGCCTGATGGCGCTGCGCTGATCAGGGCCCATCCCGATGAACTGGACGCGAACACGAAATTAGTCATTTCACAAAAGGCGAGACAGTAAATTACGAATTCTTAATCTGCCGAAGCGTAATTCGAATTTGTACACAATCACCAGTCATACCTGAGCCAAATCCCAAGAACGGACGACGCGGATGGTCGCGAAGATCATGTTTTGCCGCAAACGCGTTTGCTTCCTCTGCCACAGCGTCGTCGTTCGCTCGAAAGCTCTGTTCAACCTCTCAGCACCCTCTAACGGCTCTTTGCCTGAAAAAGTGAAGCGTACGATTGAGAAAATCCAAAGACACAGCCAATTTACTCTATTTGAGTGAAAATGCGCTGAAATTCACTATTCAAAGCGGTCAGGAGACAAAATTCTGCAGTTGTCGAAGTTTGAACGAATCAAATTAACGGAAATTTTGAAACTTGAAAAAAATCAGCAATTCTCCACCCAAAACATGCAGTTTTGGTCAAAAAACAATGAGCAGAAAAAAAAAAATCTGGAAACATCCAACAAGAATTAAGCAAAACTCTCAAAGAAAGAGCTGGATTTGCAAAAGTTTCCAATTGATTTTCAGCAGAAATCTCAGCAAATCTGCTATTTTGTGGTCCATGAATGGTCTGAATCTTGGAGAGAAAGCGGATTGCAAGCGGTCTGTATAAGAATTTGGCAGAATCTTCACAGAGAGCTAAATTTGCAAAAATATTGATGCTTAAAAAAATTCATTGAACTCAACAAATCTGCTATATTTTTGTGGAAAAAAATAATAATAATGGGAAGCATTTTGCAGAGGGAGCGGTCTGCAGACCTCCAATGAGAATCAGCAGAATGAGCTGCATTTTCAGAAATGTTGATGCTTGAAAAAAATCTGACTCAGGAGATCTGGTCTATTTTTGTCAAAAGAAAAAAAGCTGAATTTTGCAGAGAAAGCGATTTGGAGACCCACTATAAGAATTTAGCAGAATCCCCACAGAAAGAGTTGAATTTGCATAAATTGATGCTTGAAAAAAATCTGACAAGAGCTCAGGAAATTTACTTTAATTTATCAAAAAGTGGAGTCAATCTTGCTGCGAAAGCGGCCTGGAGACCTCCAATAAGAATCAGCAGAAAGGGCCGAATTTTCAGAAATTTTGATGCGTGAAAAAAAATCTGACAAGAGCTCAGGAAATCTGGTTTATTTTTGTCAAAAAATGAAAAAAAAAACTGAATTTGGCAGAGCAAGCGATTTGGAGACCCACTATAAGAATTTAGCAGAATCCCCACAGAAAGAGCTAAATTTGAATAAATTGATGCTTGAAAAAATCTGACAACAGCTCAGGAAATCTGCTTTAATTTATCAAAAATTGGAGTCAATCTCGCTTTGAAAGAGGCCTGGAGACCTCGAATAAGAATCAGCAGAATGAGCTGAATTTTCAGAAATTGTGATGCTTGAAAAAAATCTGACAAGAGCTCAGGAATTCTGCTTTAATTAATCAAAAATTGGAGTCAATCTCGCTTTGAAAGAGGCCTGTAGACCTCCAATAAGAATCAGCAAAAAGAGCTGAATTTTCAGAAATTTTGATGTTGGAAAAAATCTGACAAAAGCTCAGGAATCTGCTATATTTTCGTCAAAAAATGGGGTGAATCTTGCAAAGAAAGCGGTGTGCAGACTTCTTTCTAAGAATTCAGCAGAATCTTCACAAAAGAGCTGAATTTGCAAAAACATTATTGCTTGAAAAATGTGACAAAAGTTCGGAAAGTATGCTTTAATTGATCAAAAATTGGAGTCAATCTCGCTGAGGAAGCGGTCTGGAAAACAACAGATAAAAATTTAGCAAGATCTTTGGTGCTCGGAAAAGCTGATTTTGAGCTGTTCAGGTTGAAAGTGGTCGTCTCCACGACTAACGAGCGAAAGCCATCGAGCAGTTTATAAATATTACTGGTAGAAGTCGTATCTCGTCAGCTCACCTGGTGGAGGAATCAGGAACACGACGCTGGGAACGTTCGTGTCTGTCGTTCTGTTGCTCAGATTGCTCACTCGCCAGTGGGTTAAAGCTGAGTTGTCGTGAAGAAGCCAAGTGTCGTCTTTCTCGATGAAAACCTGACAAAAACCAGAATATACATTACAACTAAACACTAAAGGAACAATTTATAAAGAAATTTATAGAGTGAGTGGCAATGAATTGGGAGACCAGCAATGAAATATCATGAGAAGTAGTCAGGAGAGCAAATTTTGGAGTTGGTTTGGAGAGCTGACAGAGAAGGAAATACTCTTCAGACTCAGCCAATCGCTCGCAGCGAAGTTTCCTGTTCAATCTCGTATCAACATGAATTCTCAACAGCTCCAAAATAGAACAGGTTGTTTCTCAATAGCATCGCCGAACTAAATTCTTTAACTAAATTTCTTCGAAATTCTCGTTTTTGGCACCGAACGAAGAGTGGAAATCTCCTCTATCCGTCTCCAGTGACAAAATTAACCTCTCAGCGTATGTTTCCACGTTCGGCGGCCAAAAATGAGGAAAAATCAACATGTTCATGAATTTGTTTGTTGAAAAAGAAACGAGCACTTCAGAGGCTTGTTTTCACCTTCGATTGTTTGAAAAAGTCGAAAATTAAAGTTAAAGTCATCGAACCTGTTGATTTGCTTGAGAGAAACGAACACTTCTAAGGCTTGTTTTCACCTTCGATTGTTCGAAAAAGTCGGAAATGAACGTAAAACGTCTGCCAAGTGGGTGTGGCACATAGCTTCCTCGTATCCATAACCCGATTATATAGATGATCCGATGCATAGTAGTTTATCTCAAAACACCAATCTCTAAGTACCTTCCACTACCCTCATAGGGGACCATCTACACGCTAATCTGGACAATCCTAGAAAATTTCATCAAATTCGGATGAAAAATGTAAATGGTATGGCTGTTACAAGGATTTTACGTATGCGCATGCTAAGAGGCTTCTATAAATTTTAAGGCCTTGATTTTCATTGGAGACCATCTACAACCTAATCAGCGTAATCCCTGAAAATTTCATCGAAATCGGGTAGAAAATGTGGAAGTTATGGCCGTTTCAAGGAATTCACGTTTGCGCATGCGCAGTCGCTTCTATCAGTTCGATGATGATAATTTTCATAGGGGACCGTCTACACACCAACCCGCACAATCCCTGGAAATTTCATTGAAATCGGACGGAAAATGTAGAAGTTATGGCCGTTACAAAGGAATTCACGTTTGCGCATGCGCAAGTCGCTTCTATCAGTCCGAAGGTGGGGATTTTCATAGGGGACCGTCTACACACCAACCCGCACAATCCCTGAAAATTTCATTGAAATCGGACGGAAAATGTAGAAGTTATGGCCGTTACAAGGAATTCACGTTTGCGCATGCGCAGATCGCTTCTATCAATCCGGGGATGATGATTTTCATAGGGGACCGTCTACACACCAACCCGCACAATCCCTGAAAATTTCATTGAAATCGGACAATAACTTCGTATAGTTATGCGCGTTACAAGGAAATCATGACAGACACACAGACAGACAGACAGACAGACACACAGACACACAGACACTGAACCAAAATTGTTCAGAAAGGTCTAAAACGCAAAACGCGAGTGAAAATTTTTATTT
>CM019175.2:7511963-7535227 GCA_009739505.2 Apolygus lucorum
TTACATACATGAAATGAAATGAAATGAAATGAAAAGAAATTTATTTCTGCAATGTACAATGTACAAAAAGTACAAAAAATAATTTGATCTACATCATGTTTAATTGAAATTTAGTCTCCCTAATGGGTGATACCCGTGACAGGGAAGACGAGTA
Source organism: Apolygus lucorum (assembly GCA_009739505.2). Classification (NCBI taxonomy): domain Eukaryota; kingdom Metazoa; phylum Arthropoda; class Insecta; order Hemiptera; family Miridae; genus Apolygus; species Apolygus lucorum. The sequence continues at coordinate 7,512,118 of CM019175.2, forward strand.
GTGACCTATGAGCAAGTAGGATTGTCTACTAGGCTCTACTAGATGAAAAGAAAATTATTTCAATGACTACTTATCAATTACGTAGAGCTACTTATATAATATTATGTACTTATATATTGTAGTATTACGTACAATAGGTATTATGAACATTAGCTTCAATTTTCGCGTTGTACTTTGAGGAACCAGTTTTTTAAAGTTAAATTTACTTTAGTCGGTTGATCCAACAACTTATTTTTTACTATTAGTGGTAGATTATTAAAAATTCGGAGTCCAGCAAATAAATAAGTATTCTGAGAAGCAGTTGTGTTTACAAGTGGGAGATAAGACTTCCCCTCCAATAGAAACCTAGTAGGTATTCCATGAACTGGGTAAGAAAGCCTTCTCTCTTTTAGAATTTGTTTAACATTGTTAAGGTCTATAAGGTAGCATAATTTAAGAATGTTAAGCTTTCGGAACAGTGGGTCTGTATGTTCTAAGAATTTGCTTTTCGTTATAACTCGGACTAAAATCTTTTGGCAAATATACACTGAGTTCAAAGCAGTAGCATATGCTCCGCTCCATACCGGTAGTCCATAAATTAAGATTGATTGTGCTAGTGAAAAGTACATCATTTTCATGAGATTAGGAGTTAGGTAGGTTCTTAAGTGGGAGTACACATAAATAAGTTTTCTCAGGCGCTTACACACTGCATCAATTTGACTTTCCCATTTCATATTAGAATCTAAAATAATACCTAGATATTTCACGCTGGAACATTTGGCCACTTCAGGACAAGTCGTGCAAGGGTTCGAAATGCAATTGGAACTATGCAGATGTATCTTGAGGTTATCACAGGGGAGAGTGGTTGATGACAAGCAGTAAGGTATGTATTTAGTTTTTGTTAAATTTAATGTCAACTTATTTTTAGTGAGCCAGTCATTGATCCTTTTCAAACCACTTTCAGCTAACCTAAAACTGTCCACCCAATTATCAGATACAAAATACAAAACTGAATCGTCTGCAAACAAAACCAAGTCACCATTGATATCTATCTTTCCAAGCTCGTTGATGTACATTATAAATGTACAAACAATGTTTCATTGTCAAACAACATGATGAAAACATCATGTTTCATGAAATAGTGAAACGTTAATCATTTCAAGCCAAGGGTGGAAATAACAGAGAAGTGAGAGGAGGAGGAAGATGAACTCTTTTACAAGGTGGCGGCCGAAATAAGGCATAATTTGCTCACCAATTGAGAACGAAAATGCTCCAAATTTTATGAATTTGACATTTTAATGGGATTTAAGAGGCCTCAGTCTTCCAAACCGATGTTCGCTCAAACGCCCAGGATCGAATTTGAGCCACCATAATCATGCTTTCGGCCAAAAGGCCTCCTTTTCAAAAAAAAATCCAAAATCGCATCGAGCTCCTGAATGTCGAAGAATTTTTTTTGACGAGTATAGGAACAGCATGAACGAGAAAAAATTCTTCTAGGAAGATTTTCCACTATTTTCAATATTTTAAAAAAAGTCAGCGGCCGGAAATGGGTTAAATTGCACACCATTGATAGTATTCGACTTTTGGCAATCTTGCTCACGCGACCAATAAATAAAATAGACTCACTGTGTTGCGTAGAGAACAATCAACAACCTTACATTTTGCTTTGGCACATGAACTGAAAAATCGCCACGAAAACTTAGAGGAGAACGTGAAATAAAAAGGTACCAAGTTGGTAATAAAGTTTTAATGACTTTAGTTTTAGAAGAGAACAGACGGAACAACGGAAAACGAACGGACAACTACATAAGACAAAAAGCGTGAACCACGCAAATTAAAATAACATGGAGCTGGACTCCACAGAACAAAAGGAAGCTTGATGTACTGAGGATCAAAAGGGCCTGAAGCATGCCCCTACAAAGGCGGGATCTCTCACTGATTTGAATTGTACTCTAATACTCCCCCTCAATTCACAGATACATGTCAAAAATAATAATACATCACTTCATCAATCCTAGCATATCACGCAACCTCTCAAACCGTACACGCATTAGTCCTTTAGTAAATAAATCTGCGACTTGCTGCTCCGAAGAAATGTGTCTGAGTTCAATCTTTCCATCTGACACCAACTCCTTGAGAAAATGGAATCTCACATCAATGTGCTTCGACTTCTTTGTTTCCAAAGTCGTTGCCATGCTGATTGTTGAAAGGTTATCTTCATAGATTACCACCGGTTCAAAGTTTCTCACCAGGATCTCTTTCAGCAGTCTAGTCAAGAATATGCACTCAGTTGCAGCTGTAGCCAATGCAACGAATTCAGCTGATGAGCTCGACAAAGTGACAAGAGGCTGCTTCTGTGTTCGCCAAATCACCGTATTACCGAAGACCTTGAAGAGATACCCTGTTATGCTTCTCCGATCTTCCACATCATTAGCGAAGTCCGCATCTGCATAGCCAACAAGAGGTTCCTCATCGTGCTTTCTAAAAATGAGACTCATATTCTTCGTGCCGCGTAGATACCTTAGAACTTGTTTTAGGAATGTCCAGTGATGTTCATCGTAGGCATTCTGGAAAGAACTGAAGTAAGAAATCGCAAAACTCAAGTCGGGTCGAGTTCCCAGCATCAAGTACATTAATCCACCAACAAGTTCCTTGTAAGGATACTTCCCATCTTCCACATCTCCTTTGGTCAATGCAAGTTTAGGCTGGATAGGCACACCAACAGGTTTGGAATCGGACATACCAAACTTATCAAGAAGTTTGACCACAAGACCTGACTGATTCAGACTCAAACCATCCTTTGTGCGATGAATCGAAATTCCTAGAAACTGCATCTGTCCATTAGAATCACTCGTGAGCTCTCTCATTTCAAACTCATTCATAAGCGCTTTCTTAATTCTCAATAAATCAGTTTTTGAGCGAGACATTAAAATAAAATCATCAACATAAACAATAATAAAAATCATTCCACAAAAATACATACATGGATCAGCTTTAGACCTAGTAAATCCTAGACTAATCAAAAACGTATTCAATTTATCATACCAACATTTTGGCGCTTCCTTTAAACCATACAATGCTTTGTTTAGTTTACAAATTAATCCACTTTCACATTTCAAACCCTTTGGGGGATACATGAACACTGGGGTCACAAGTTTACCGTTCAAAAACGCAGATTTGACATCCAGTTGACAAAGATTGAGATCATGTTGGACTACAAGCGAGAGTAGGGTGCGCACTGTGACCATTCGAGCTACAGGTGAGTAGATTTCTTCTTCGCATTTCTCCCCCTGAAGAAATCCACGAGCCACAAGACGAGACTTGCGCACAACTTCTCCACCAACCATTTTCTCTCGAAAAACCCAACGGGAATCAATAATTTTAACGTTTTTCGGAGGTTCTACCAGATCCCATGTGTGATTTTTCTCCATTGAAGCAAGTTCTTCTTTGATACTTGGTTCCCAGCCAGAGTCAATAGCTTCTTCGAAGCTGCTTGGACCATCATGCAAAATTGTATCAGCCGACAAAGCATACATTGAAAAACCACTTAGCCAAGATGGAACTCTTCTTTCACGTGAGGATCGGCGCAACCTATTACTAGCCACCTGTACAGGAGCCTCAGAAGGCTGTGGCTCAAACACATCCTGAACTACAATACATGGAGTTTCATCATCCTCAGTGGGGCGCTCATCCACAGTAGGAGACTGAGCAGGAGAGGGCTCAACAACCAATGGTGGCAAGAGAGGAGTGGAATTACCTCCAAAGAAAGTCCTGGATTCATCAAACCTGATGTGCTTTCCAAAAATTACCTGTCTCTTCTGTGGTTGCCAAAGACGATACCCATTCGGACCATAACCAACTAGAGCGAGTTGCTCACTACGTTGATCAAGTTTTGTACGTAGCTCTTTGTCCACATGCATATGGGCTACACATCCAAAAAGTTTAATTTTTGATAAATCTGGTTTGTAATCCAAACCACCTCTCAGCCGGAGTCACACCATCTGGTAACACAGATGTAGGGCGCCTATTAACAAGATAAACAGAAGTCAATAGTGCCTCACCCCAAAGACTTTTAGGTGCGTGGGAATCGAAGAGGAGACAACGCACAGTCTCCACTAGAGTGCGATTCAGGCGCTCTGCACATCCATTCTGTTCGGGGTTTCTTGGGACTGTATACTGAATAGAAATACCATTTTCAGAACAAAATTTCTTGAACCTATGTGAGGTATACTCACCTCCACAATCTGAGCGAAGTCGCTCAATTTTCTGATCGAATTTCGAAGTTACTGAAGCATGAAACTCTCTGAACTTTTCATAAACTTCATCTTTTGATTGTAGCAAATAAACTGACGTAAAATGAGACCAATGGTCTAAAAACGTGACAAAATACCGTTTTCCGTCATGTGTCGGCGTTTCCATGGGACCACAGACATCCGTAGACACTACTTCTAGTACCCTCCTTGCTTTTCGTTCTTCAGGAGTATCATGGAACTGACTTCTAGTCTGTTTGCCCTGAAGACAGACAGTGCACGGTTTCTGGGTAGGATAGGCTGAGGAATGCCCCATGCGACGATGCCACAAAACGTCATCACTGGTGATGAAGGAAGATCCAGAATTCAAACTGAAATTCACAACGTACAGGTTACAAAAATTTCCACCTTCAAGAACAGTACCACCAGATTTGTCCTTAATCAAAACACTGTTTTTCTGGAAACAAACAATAAGCCCTTTCTGTTCCAAGCACCTGACAGAAAGTAGATTTTTGCGTAGACCAGAGCATTCTACCACGTTTTCAATGATCAGAGGACGACCATCAGGTAGAAAAACGTGCAAATTTCCACAGCGTTGCGCGACAATAGACTCTCCCTTCTTGGCGACGTTGATTTCAAAACGCACAGAATCCGTATCCCGGAGATATTTTCCAGTTTCTGTATCCACAAAATGATGGGTGGAACCTGAGTCAACGACCATGGAGATTAAACCATCTAGGTGGCTACCTATGTGCGCCTCTGGACTAGTGGTTGTCAAAAATGACAATGGGACACTATCAGATTTATTATCACTATCAGGTTTCCTATCACTTTCAGCTATGTTACTTGAATGCTGCTGAGCCTTTTTGGGACAGTTCATTTTAATGTGACCAACTTGATTACACCTGTAACATTTCAACTTTGAAAACTTGTTACCCTGCGACCTTGATTTTTTACTCCCATAAAAACTAGAACCGATAGTACCGTCATTTTTGACATCTGACGATAGACGCGCGTCCTCAGACAAAAGCTGGTTCTTCAAAAAATCAAACGACACTTCCGTAGGATCTGCATGAAAAAGTATTGAAACAGTACGAGTTACAGCTTGGTAGCACGACGGCATAGACGATAGCAAGGCAGTGATTAGCTCCTTGTCATCCATACTACCTCCAGCAGACCTAAAATCACTGACTAGTCCTTCAAATTTCGTGAAAAATTCGAGTAAAGGAATGTCTCTTTTATATTCAATCGTACTAAGTTCCTTTTTTAATCTTACCTGTTCGGCAATACCTGACTTACAATAGGTATTTTTCAGCGTTGAGATCATACCCCTCGCAGTTCGTTGTCCCTTGATTGTTGACAACACAGCATCCGTTAAGTGCTGAACGACGATGTTCCGCGCCTTCACATCCTTTTCCATGAATACTGCTTTCTCAGGATCATTTTCCGGTACATCATTGTCGAGAATGTCTCTACACTTGTTTGCTTCAAGTATTAGTTCCAAACGGAACAGCCAATTACCGAAATTTCGTCCATCAAAGGGCTTCAAAATGTTCAACACCGTTGCCGTTCCACTTGCCATATTCACTCTCACAAACTACCAAGTCAACCAAAAACGTTACCACTTGCAATTTAAAACACCACGACAGCCCATAACCTAGAGGAGAACGTGAAATAAAAAGGTACCAAGTTGGTAATAAAGTTTTAATGACTTTAGTTTTAGAAGAGAACAGACGGAACAACGGAAAACGAACGGACAACTACATAAGACAAAAAGCGTGAACCACGCAAATTAAATAACATGGAGCTGGACTCCACAGAACAAAAGGAAGCTTGATGTACTGAGGATCAAAAGGGCCTGAAGCATGCCCCTACAAAGGCGGGATCTCTCACTGATTTGAATTGTACTCCAATATGTATTGGTGTTTTAAGGTTTTACTTTGAAGCTGATTGCACTGCCTTCAAATTCCTCTCACTTTACTTATTTCCAAAATTAATGGTTCTGCGAGGGAACGGTTCAAAACACGGCCTTATCACAAACAGTATTACTTTTTGTAAAATTGATCTATTTTTGAATTACTGTATCTCTGTAATTATTTAACCTACAAGGTCCAGTTGGTCTTTAACTAACTATAGAAAATTCTACCTACTGTAGACAATAAATTATTGAAATTACATTTTAGAAGTTATAGTTAAAAAACTGAAAAAATTCGAAAATTTCATGGTTTTTAGCGCACTATGTCAGTAGCAAAGGGTTTTCAAAGGTGTAAATTTGGATGACTTTTTAAATCATTTCAATTTTATTATTATTATAGATTTTTGCGATTGCAAAGAGTCGTAGATATATCCATTTTTGATGAGAACAACACGTTGAGTAACTGCTCAAGTGTCCTGTCCAGGTGCCTCGAGTATTTGCTACTTTCGAGTATCGGCCAGACCTCGACTTGACACCGAGTTTTGTTTATAAACAAAACTTTCATAAATGAATACCACATCGAGCAAATGCTCCAAGTCCGGAGTAACCGCTCGAGTAACTACTCGAGTAGATACTCGAGATGGCGACTGTGAATACCGCTGAGCATCCGCCAATACTCCAAGACCCATTCGAGTATTTACTCCACCTCGAGTAATGTCTATGAATACCGCCCTATAAGTTCTATACAGGGTGTCACCCTTACGGGCGCACCACCGGGCAGGGTTCGATTCAACGGGTTGCTTTCGAAGTACCCCGCGTCGATGTACCCCCCGGGCATTGTGTCTCCCGTCATTGTAGCCCGCGGGAGGTTTTATTTTGGAGAGTTTCAAAGTTTCCCTCGGGCAATCTACCCCCGAGCTTCTTATCATATGGATACTATTACGCACCTTCACAAGACCCCTCGGCAATGTACCCCGCCACATAAGTCTGACAATCGATAATAGTTGCCCTTTTACCGATGTTTTATTGATCGATTATACGGTTATGAACGATTGAGTAAGGAAGTTGAATAACTATTTTCATTGTAAAGTGATGGAAAACAAATCCGAAAAAACGTTTTGTTCACCATGCAAAGTGATGGAAAACAAATCCGAAAAAAACATTTTGTTCAGTCTCCCAATAACGTCTAGTCTCTCGTGCCTCCTAGTGATGTACTGGGACGATGCCCCCCCCCCCCCCCTACGACTCACTTTAAGCCACACCTCCCGGGTACCGTTCCCCCACCATACTCACTACCAATTTCCACCAGCACGGCCTTTGGTAGTGAAAGGGAAATACTATCGGGGAAATACTATCGAATATACTATCGATTGTCACACCAATGAGGTGGGGTACATTGCCGGGGGTTTGTATGGAGGTGCGTTATAGTATCCAACTGATAAGGAGCTCAGGGGTAGAATGACCGGGGGCTCAATGCTTGGGGGGTGCAGTGAAACCATCCCAAATCGATTCCACTCCGGGGGTATAATGACGGGGGCTCAATGCTCGGGGGGGTACTATTACGGGGGGTACAGATGAGCACACCCGATTTACCCCCCGGGCATTGTGTCTCCCGTCATTGTAGCCCGCGGGAGGTTTCATTTTGGAGAGTTTCAAAGTTTCCCTCGGACAATCTACCCCCGAGCTTCTTATCATATGGATACTATAACGCACCTTCACAAGACCATGGACCTAGTATCCCATGGACCGGGCCTCCACCCCTTTCACCACCAAAGACCGTGCTGGTGGAAATTGGTAGTGAGTATGGTGGGGGAACGGTACCCGGGAGGTGTGGCTTAAAGTGAGTCGTGGGGGGGGGGGCCATCGTCCCAGTACATCACTAGGAGGCACGAGAGACTAGACATTATTGGGAGACTGAACAAAATGTTTTTTTTTGGATTTGTTTTCCATCACTTTGCATGGTGAACAAAACGTTTTTTCAGATTTGTTTTCCATCACTTTACAATGAAAATAGTTATTCAACTTCCTTACTCAATCGTTCATAACCGTATAATCGATCAATAAAACATCGGTAAAAGGGCAACTATTATCGACTGTCAGACTTATGTGGCGGGGTACATTGCCGAGGGGTCTTGTGAAGGTGCGTTATAGTATCCATATGATAAGAAGCTCGGGGGTAGATTGCCCGAGGGAAACTTTGAAACTCTCCAAAATAAAACCTCCCGCGGGCTACAATGACGGGGGACACAATGCCCGGGGGTACATCGGCGCGGGGTACTTCGATAGCAACCCTATTTTGTGTTGTTTGGTGATGATTGTTTATCATAAATTGTTTTGAGTAGATTTGTTTAGATTATTGAGATCAAAATGTGACTAGAGATAACGAAGGACCACCCTAGTATGGTGTGACTAGGGACACTCTTTGAAGTACCTACCTACTACTATATTGCACTTGTTGAATCTATCCTAATGACTAGTCTCAGTGGTTATACTAAATTGTAGGTTTAGGAACTTGTGATAAAGGTGTGATAAATAACAGATAACAATAACAATCCCCTTTCCATAAAGATATATTATAATGAAAACAACAGACTAGATTTGTTCCCTACTTTCCTACTTGGCCAAGGTTACACATAAAGTTAAAGAAGTGTAAGCTCCAGAATTTCTAAGTTTAAACAATTTGAGTTTACGTCGTGATGTCAGAAGTGAGGGTTTAAAATCCCACCGCTGCCACCATTTGTAAGCTCCAGGTCTAGTAATTAAATTGATTAGCTGAGGGCTTTGATTTATGATCTGAAATTTAAAACTAGAGTTCTGTTGGAAACCAACCCAAAAATAGGTTGAGAGGCTATTCTGACATAAGTAAGGTAATGTTCTAATAAAAATGAAATGAAGTTAAATTTAGATAATTACCTGGTAGGTGGTTGTAGCGGCTCGAAGGTACATGATAATTTCTAAGATTAAAATAAAACCTGAAGGGCCTAACTACTGTGAGATCACTGAGTGTGTCTCGGTCTGAAGGACTTACAATGTTTTTCCTGAAGGGAATATTAATTGCACGATAAATGTGCAATGCACGAAATAAGTATAGTGCACGAAAGTGTAATTGTGCACGAGGTGAAGCCAAGTGCACGAAATTTGTAGCTGTGCACGAACTCTAAAGTTGTGCACGTTCAACCTGTCTGTTACGGAATTCAGGTAGATTAAAAGAGAAATGCAATTTTACAACTAATAGGAACTTTTAATGAGATTAAATTGTTGCAAGGTTGACTCGACGCAAAACATGTACATGTGAAAAAATACAAATGAAATAAAACATTGTAACAAACAGGGCGTTTTCTTTCTCCTCCTTTCCTGCTTCGAATTTAGACAATTTAGTTGACGAATTTACAATACAAAATAGTTTTACTTTTACTCTACTGACTCAACTCGAAATGTTTATACTTTCTCAAACTGACGACTAACTTTACACAGTTTGAACACCTAACAAATTGGCCAATTGAATTAGGTTTAGTTTATTGCACTCACATCGTCGGGGCCCAAAGGAAATCCTGGATGGTGTTGTGAAGAGAAGATCTGGGGATCGTTCAACTGGAGATCCGAGGTCTTTTCCAGCTGAAGGCGACGGGAAGGGGCTCAAAACAAGACTCGTGGGTATGACTCGCTGCGGACTTGATTGAGGGGGAATTTAAATTGATAGCTTCAGAGAAGGGGAAACAATAAACGTTCAACTGGGCTAGGGGGAGTGGGTGATAGCATCAAAGGTTCGCGTCAAAGACAGACAGGGTAATGGCCGCCCCACGCCGCTACATTAGGATTTCATGAGAGGTGTCCCCACCCTCAGGCTCCAGGCATCCAGCAGGGCGAGAATGGCCGGCCGACATTGGTGGAAAGTGACGTCAGTGCGCCTTGAGCGCTTCTGGTGGTGGACGCCGTAGTTGGTGTTTGGCGTCCGGGAGCAGGGATGGTTCTAGCCTGCCCCCTCTGGTCCCACTGCAGGAAGGGAGGGTGATGGAGTTCCCTCAGCCCCTATCACTCTTGAATTCCTTCCGTGAGCTGGGGCTCACAGAAGAGATAGGAGAAAATGTCAACAGATGTGACTAGATATAGATTTTTGGTAGTAAGAGTTCAAATGGTGATGAAGTAGGTAGAAGAAGTCTTCATGCACGAACTTGAGCAGATGAGGAATAGGTAAGAAGAGATGCAAAATGTTACCTTCAAGTATTCTGAATGAAAATGATGGTGAAAAAGGTGGCTTCATCCATCAATCGGCGTCCACTGTCTTCAGCAGGAACACTTGAGAGAGGAAAAGGTGTCAATCCTCCAAAAGACTGGCCCAAGTAGAAACTCCACAGGTAGAACAAAGGAACTGATGCCTTCCAACTTGCTTGTGAGATTTTGTTGCGAATCTTCACCATCCATTGACAGGGACGACTTTATGATTGCATGTATACTTGTGGTAACTTAAGTATTACAATGCGATAGGTTGAACAAGGTGAAGAAATTTATAAAGTTGGCAAAAGGCAGAGAAATACGAGATAATAGAGAAAAATTGCGAGATTTGAGTAGAAACTGGTTTAACTTCAAGCTCCATTCAATTGGCTCAAGGCAGGATCAGCTGAAGATGGTTGGCAACACTGCGCGCACTCACGTCACTTTACTTAGTTTTAATTACACTGCCAAGGACGGATTACTACTTGATTAATTTTAATTAACAATAATAATTTTGCAATACAAAATGATTACAAAACAGGCCCATTTTTATGGGAACACCATGGAACATGGAAGCGTTTCCATAGAGACTTCCATACCCCAAATGGATGAAGTGGTCACTCAGCCATGATAAGAGATAACAGGAATAATTTGTTGCGCTGATAAGATGTCAACTATTTCAGTGATATGGAAACTCGTGTTTTTGACGTTGAAGATATTGTTAATATGAAATTCCACCGGAAATAAGGGTGGTAGGTAGAAAACGGATTGTGCAATGAAGAAAGGTTACTACTGATAGAATTGGAGAAAGAAAAAGCAATGGTAAGTCTGCTGTGTAACAGATAAGGCGGAAACATAAATTTTGAGTGACGTACGGCAGAGCATAAGCATCCCCATTCAATTCCAGAAGAAATCAAAGCAGTTCACGATTATCTGTTTGTGTGTGTAAACATGGAAGCATCAGCTTGACTGGTGGCTCACTTGGGCACAACTTGTCTCCAGTCGTGCCCCGTTCCAGAATAACTTGATTCTGCGTGTTGCTTCTTCGAGATCATGGAGGACGTTCAACAGAACGGCAAAGACACTGAGGTAAGTGGGATTGAGGATCGCATCAACCCAGTCCGTATTGACGAAGTGTTCATAGTCAAACAAGAGGTAATCGAGGAAGAAGCTGTGAGTGAGGATCCTCTGCACATTTCAGCACAATCCACCCATACCAGTCCAGCAAGGCCCAAATCGGAATTGTCCTGCGACATTTGTGGATATCAAGCTGCGAATAAGAGGGAAAGAAATCGCCACAGAAAGGTTCATTTGGGGAACAAGCCGTTCGTTTGCGACGAATGTGGCTTTAAAGCGAGATCTCGTTACGACGTGAATAACCACAAAATGAGAGTCCACACAGGAGAAAGGCCCTTCGCTTGCGACCGTTGTAACTACAAGGCTTTAAGTCTCAGTGTGCTGAAAATTCATCGAAGGACTCACACCGACGAAAAGCCGTTTTCTTGCGATTTGTGCGGTTATCGAGCTTCAAAAAAGGATCACCTGGACGTTCACGTCTTGAAGCACTCGGGAGAAAGGCCTTTCAAGTGCGACGAGTGCGACTACACGACTACTTCGAAAACCAGTTTGAATTCTCATAAGGTGAGACACACAGGCGAGAAGCCGTTTTCGTGTAGTCATTGCGATTACAAAGCTGCGACGAAACGACTCCTGAGCAACCACATCATGTGCATCCACACTGGAGAGAAGCCGTATTCTTGCGAATTTTGCGATTATCGAGCGTCTTTACGGTCATCAATGGCGAAACACATCTTGACCGTACATACAAGCGAAAAGCCTTATTCTTGTCATTTGTGCGATTTCAGTACTGTGGAAAAACAAGCGCTTGTTGTTCATGAAAGGGTTCACACTGGCGAGAAGCCATTCGCCTGCGATATTTGCGGTTATAAAGGCACGACTAAACGATGTTTGGAGTATCATATGCGACGTCACAACGGCGAGAAGCCATTTTGTTGCGACTCGTGCGATTTTCGATCGTATTATAAGTCGACGTTGAAAGTCCATACGATGATGCATAAAGGAGAAAAGGTTCATTGTTGCGGTAGTTGTCAATATAAAGCGTACACGTCGGGAGCTCTCAAGTCTCATATGAAAAAGCATTGTGAGGAGAAGCGACGATTACAACATTACGTCTGCGACAATTGTGGTGTGAAATGTGTGACCAAACGGTACTTGAAGGCTCATATTCTGGAGAAACACCACTGAGGTGGAACATGTGCCTGAACTACCACTGTATGGATGAAAATCAGCCTTGACGATGTTTTGAAAAATCCTTGGAATTACTCGGAAGCGCTTAGGAATCTCTGAACCATTCTGGGTGGCATAATCGAGACAGGATATACAGTTAAGCCTGACTGCCATAGTGAGGACGCCCGTACTTCCCAGTCACCCCACAAGATAGCGGTGCTCAGCAATTGCTTTGGAACATGTATTCCAAGTATGCTGCCCTGAACCAACCTGGATAGCAGTCATTTCTCATCATCCTAGTGACAATACCTGTACTCTCCTGTCTACCCACAAGATCGCAGTACTTAGCAATTGCTTTGGAACATCTGTTCCAAGTATGCTGTCCCTGAACCAACCTGGATACGACAATTTTGGCAGGATAGCAGTCACGTCTCATTACCCTAGCGAGAACACCCAAACTTCCCAGTCACCCCACAAGATAGCAGTGCTCTGGAAGCATGCTGTCCCTGAACCAACCTGGATACGCAATTTCAACGCATCTGAAATCCCTTCTTCCAGGTCCACCCAAGCCACAGATGCCTCTACATCGCCTGGAACCGCCTCGAACTCAAATACTACGACTACGAGATTTTGGTTCTCGACTAATCGCAGTCGACCTTCGACCCACCACTTAAAAATGAACAACATCAATTTTTGAAACTTCTTCACACCCTGTTATTATCCAGTAAAATTTATAAAAAATGATGATTTTCATCAGCACAAAATAGACGCCATTTTGTTTTTGAATCAGCTCTTTCATGAATCGTTGAATGATTTTATACGAAAAACAATACTTTTCCATAAAAATAAATTAAATGGTTCAAGTTTTGGTGTCTTTTAACCCTCCAGTCTACCCAACAGAACATGGTCGACGTTTTATCCCATTTTAAGAAGTAAAACGAACCTGTTTTTACCGTCTAAAACTTTCTGGAAGTTTCGTCGAGAGCAAAATTCTTCCTGCAGAAAAGTCCTTATAAACCATTTCTAATTATTTTCTCAACAAATTAAATAAAATGTCGACCACCGCAACACTGGAATCATCTTAAAATGGCTCCTCCATGAAATAAATTTGTGTTATTTTGAAATTATATAACTTTAGTGCCTAAATTTTCCTCTTAAGAAACACCATTTTTGAGTGAACGAATTACCAAACTCCATGGAAGAAAGGTTTAGTAACGATCTCTTCTCAATGCTGAACAAATCAAAAGAAACTTTGACGACCTTCAACCTGAGATGGCTCTTCTTCAGTACCATTTTTTACATACAAAAAAAAATCGAACAAAAATTCTTTCAAAATGGTCTTGATTTTTCACATCAAAACTCTATTTTCGAGAAGATGAATCATCAAAATTCCGCAGAAGGAGAGGGAAGGTTCAGTGACCATCTCTTCTCGATGCTTGACAAGCTCTTCCAATGCCAGTTTTGACCAAAAACAATTCTTCGTAATAATGTATTCAATTTTCGAAAAATATATCAGCTCAGCCTATATTTTCTATCTTAGAGGGAGGGAACCTCCAAATCCCATGGAAGAAGGAGAAGGAAGTAAGTCAGTTCAGTAACCATCTCTTCTCGATGCTTAACAAGCTCTTCAATGCAAGTTTTGACAAAAAAAAAAATCTTGATAAAAATTTATTCAATTTTCGAAAAATATATCAGCTCAGCTTGTATTTTCTATCTTAGAGCCAGTGAACCTCCAAATCCCATGGAAGAAGGAGAAGGAAGGTTCAGCGACCATCTCTTCTCAATGCTTAACAAGCTCTTCAATGCAAGTTTGACCAAACAACAATTCTTGATAAAAATGTATTCAATTTTCGAAAAATATATCAGCTGAGCCTATATTTTCTATCTTAGAGTGGGCGAACCTCCAAATCCCATGGAAGAAGGAGGAGGAAGGTTCAGCGACCATCTCTTCTTGATGCTTAACAAGCTCTTCTAATGCCAGTTTTGACCAAAAACAATTCTAGGTAAAGTTATTCAATTTACGAAAAATATATCAACTCAGCCTATATTTTCAATTTTAGACCCTGCGAACCTCCAAATCCCATGGAAGTAGGAGAAGGAAGGTTCAGCGTCCATCTCTTCTCGATGGCTGACAAATCAAACTGTTACTCTCAGGTCAAAATGAACTCAAAACGATCAATTTACTCCAAAATCGCATAGGTATGTTCCATTCGGTCTGACTAGGAACTAAGGCATGTGTGGAACGCCACTGCGCCAACCAGCCCGGACCCACCCACCATGGCGGCTCCTGGGGCTACCAATCCATTTCTGGAGAGGCAGCCCTGACAAACAACGCGGTCTACCATAGAGGCAGATCACCCATCCCCAAGAAGGGCCAAGGGGGCTGGCCAGGAACCCCGGACCAACTCCCAAACGCATTTACCACAGAGGCTATAGACACACACACATACATAAACACAATCACAGTCATTCCCAATATCACAGACGAGGTATAAAAATCACAGTCGGTCTAAGATCACAGAATGATTATATTTAGATAACTGAACATGAAATAATAAAAATTTTAGCAAGCGAGAGTACTAGTTATATTCCTCTGCTGCTCGAAAAAAGATAAGAATAATAACAATGTTTTGAATAAATAACAGTTAAAACATGACAGGATAATATTTTAATCATTTACGATTAATAGGATGTAAATGATGTAGCGGAAAGAGGTATCAAAATCATTAGATTATAAAAGAGATTAGGTACAAACGAAGAACAGAAGCATGAAACAGTATTGTTCCAGGGGATCTGGAGAATCTGATTAAGTAATTAATGAGAATAATTTAGAGAGCTATACGTTTCGTTTGAATACCTATCCCTTGTAGGAGATCAACCTAGGACTAGGTATGATGAACGAAAGATACAAATTGAATTAGGAGAGATAAATAGATAAATTGTCCTATAATTAATGAGGCTTGTATCTACATGGGGGGGGGGAGAAGTATCAACAGAGTTTGCCTATCTTAGGATTTGAACCACGAGGGTAAGGGAAGTGATCTAGTATGAAAGTATTGTACTTACAGATAGGTGGAAAAGTATAACAAATTGTGTTCAATGTAGTGTAATGGTGTGTTTTCCAGATGGAGGCGATTGAATTTTTATTTGAAAACCCACTAAAACAAGTCCTTGCGCTTACGATCTAGTATGAATGCGAGTGCACTTACCGTGTTTTGTGAATGGTAGGTAGCGGTTGGCAGTGAGCAGCATCAGTATCGTTGACTAGGTATTTCTCTTTGGAAATACCGAAAAATGATTTACTGCGTCGGAAGTGACCAAGGTAAGTATAGATCTTTATAACTCTTGCTATTATTACGTATTTGTGTATAATTTGCTTGTTATTTGACTCTAACTATTCTCCTTTTGTTTTAGGTACTCCAGGACTTCGTGAAATCAGGTAAGTGAACTATCCTCGATTACTACTCATGTGACTCTACTTCCGCTCTGGTTAAGGCAAGTAATTCAGGTAAGTATTTAACCACTTTATGTTATCTTGATCCTACTACGCTCCAGGAAACTGTTCAGGTATGTATTCAATGACTCAACAACAAGTACAGGAACGAATGATAAAACTTCTATTTAACGTAAGTAAGAATTCAGCAATCAACAAAAGACTTCGAAACAGTAAGGTAAGACTTACCTTACTGTTTCGAAGTCTTTTGTTGATTGCTGAAGGAGATTCATGTTAAACAATACTTAGTATTGTTTAACATGAATCTCCCTAAAGGGGGGTTAACCTCAAATGACCACGTGGTGGGTCGTGTTACGAAACAAGGTGTTATCAAAAAGTGAAATCAAAGACCACGTGGCGGGTCGTGTTTCGAAACAAGTCGTTATCGAATCAAGCAAAATCAAAAGACCACGTGGTGAGTCGTGTTTCGAAACACAGTGTTATCGAATTCAAATAAAGTCCTTCTGGACAACGAAAAGTACAATTTAACTAGATCCTAGGAGGAACTTTGCGAAGAACATATACAAAAGAATATAAATTTACCGTAGTTGACTATTTTGAGAGAGAGAGTTCGTTGGGAAGTCCTTTGGGGGTTTGCCAGGGTCGTCCAGTATCTTCGTTGGAGTACTTGGGAGGGCGAATTCGTGCACCAATGTCTCCGGGGGGCCCGAGGATCTGGTTCCAGTTAATCAAAAAGGTGGCTCTAACTTTAACAACAATATTCACTGACTTTCTTAGCACACAGCTTTCTTCACACAGTTCAATTCACACAGTTTTTGGTCACACAGACTTTCAATGAGAAGTGCGTAGCTCTGGCCAGACACGACTGACGCCTTCCTGATGCGCAGTTCCAGCCGTATCCTCCCCCCACAGGACCTTCCCCCACCTCGCTATTGCTCCGTGCTGGCCCGTGAGGTGCTGCTTCCTGGCGGTGCGGTCGCTCCCTCTACCTCCATGTGTTCTCCTGTGCATGGAAGGCCCCTTTTTAACTTTAGCTTCGGGATAGCAGCTGGTGGCCTCTGTGACGGCCCGTCACAGTAGCTCACTAAATAGAGGATCCAAAATGGGGTCAAGCTTGCAAAAAATGGAACAAGAGATATTTTTTACTAGGATCGTTTGGTATTGTGTGAGTATGGAGAAACCAAGTTTTCGACCTCGAAAGCCCTTGGGAAAACTTTGGGTGGGCTAAAAACCACATTTTCGGATTTAATCTCTCTTTTTATGTCTGAAATACGCATCATAGCGATGCAAAAATGAGATTTTTCAGAAATTTTCAATTTCCCAAAATTTTGTTTTTGAGTATTAAATATTAAAATATTCCGAAATTGAACAAATTTCAAATTGTTTGTGTTGAATTCTTCGATAGATGCTCAACAACTTTTAGGGAGAGGGGTTGCGATTAATAATGATGCTGCAATGATACAACACACAATATACCACATAATTAAGGCACGCACACACTGCTGCCAACAAGCGGCTACCAAAACCCCCTGAGCCAACCTCGAAAAACCCTCAAATCCCCCCAAAAAAGAAAAACCCTAAAACTTAAGGATGAAATAACAATATTGTAGGCTTGCTACTTGTGGCGGCTTGTGTCGTGACCACAGAGGTAGCGTCCTGTCTACTCGTGGCGGTTGTGACGATCGACACACCAGTCGTAAACGGGAGAACGTTCGACCGTGTTGAAGTCTTGATTCGCGGTGAAATTGGTAGCGGCCCGAGGTTGTGACGCCACGTGCCGATCCCAAGTTCTCCGATTGATGCAAGACTCAATGTGGCGAGCTCAGGTGGGGGGGAAATCAAACAAATATCGAAACAAAGTGAAATTTACAGTTATAAGGGTAGCGTGTGGTATTTACCTGTGGCGAGGCGGTGAAGCGGCCAGCCGGAATCTTGTGACGAAGAAAAGCTGAAATGTTTGGCCTGATGGGCGTTCTAAGAAGAAAGGTGGAACACCGAATGTGATTCCTGCCGTAAGGGCCTACGAGGATTCCTGAAGGGAATCTCGGAAGATGTGGCGGAGTGTGACGATGCACCAGCTCCGTGTGACACACTGAGGAACCAGGTAGAAGTCGAAAGAGCAACTGCAAGGTAACAGCAAATAGTAAAATTTATTAAAATAAGAACGAGATCAAACTTCTGACTAGGCACATTTAAAGTGTGCTGAAAAGAGGCCTGATGGGCGAAACAACAAAGTAAGTATGGCACGGTGGAAATATCAATATATCTGCATATAAACTTGCGAGTAATAAATGTTCAATATACAAGGTTAAATTCTCAACTCCAATCAATTTATGTTTCAGGTTCAAGCGTAATTCAGTTTCAAGTTCCAGATCATCAACCAAAGGTAAGTACAGGTTAGCTTTAAGTTCCAGGTAAGTTTTAGTGTTAAGTTTATCGTTTTACTCTTGATGAAAATGTTCAAATGTTTTCTTTTACTTCTACACACACAGTTCCTATTTATCATTGGCCAATGGATAAAAGTTAAGAATGTTCACTCACACGTGTTGGGGCCCGTAGGTAACCTTCCAAGCGTGATGTGGCGGTTGTGGCGACGGTCGTCCGGCTGATTCCAAGGGATCTGTGCAACCAGGCGATCGAGGTGAGAATATGGGACAGCAATTCTGATAGCCAGGGGTCGTACAGAACGGTGTCGGCGGAGATAGTTTGGGGGGATTGACTCTAGCAGGCTCAAGTTCACGGGCAGCAGGGCTCTCGGTGACTCTTACTGAATATCTGAGGGGGTCTGTCTGGGGAGGGGGCGGCTCGCTGGTTTTGTTCGGGGTGTTCCCCCTCCGCTCCCTCGACGGACGGGCGACTGCCAGGTGGAGACTCCTGATTGGCTCCCTCCGCCGAGGGAGGGACGCTCTGGCTGGAGACGGCGTCTTCAAGCTGAGGGGGGGGGGGGTGACGTCACCTCTGAGCTGACCATGGACCCAAAACTGAGCAATGATGGTCGCGGGTGACTATGCCAGCTTCGGGTCAGAAGGAGGTTAATGAATTAACCTAGCCTCTTCACTGGAAAGGTACCCACAGTGAGCGGAGGCTCACAATATCAATGAATACAATGCATTTTTTTTTTTTTTTTTTTTAGTAGTAGATTGTAATTCATTAATGATTGACAATTGAAGACAATGCAATTATTGTATTAGCGATATACGTTTCAGGTCATAAAGGTTTTGAAAAAAACATTAAAAACATTTTTAAAAATAAACTAGTTTCTTCAGGTAGGGTACTTTTTTTGTACAAAAAATCAAAATGTCAAACAGTGAGGTCGCATTCGACCCCCATCTCCAAAACCTTCTCAATTTCTTCAAAACTTCAAGTTTGCTAAAACGAGCGTGAACGGACGAATAAACTTCAAGAATTTATCAGTGTGTGCTTGCGAAAGATCAAAGATCGAAAAAAGTTTGTCCTCCAAAACTCCAAAATTATAGTCCCATTGAGCCCACGATAGACATTGGTAAATTCGGTGAAGTTTTTCACTCCATTGAATATAATATATTCAATGGAGTGAAAAACTTCACCGATATTGTGAGCCCGCTCGGGGGGATTTTGGGGGGAGAAATCTTTTGGGTTTATTTTGGGGGGTTTTTACCGACGAGTCGGGGGGATTTGGGTAGAATAAAAATGAATCAGCAATTAAAATAGCAGCAGGTAATATATAATATAGATTCATTTTTATTCTACCCAAATCCCCCCGACTCGTCGGTAAAAAACCCCCCAAAATAAACCCAAAAGATTTCTCCCCCCAAAATCCCCCCGTCAAGAAAAAAACCCAAATTTGGGGGGAAACCCCCAACTTGGCAAACTGCACGCACGACTTTGTTCAAGGGTTTTTTGGGGGGTTTTTTAAATTAGTCTTGGGGGGAAACGGGGTTTTTCGAACATTGGAAATTAGCTTTTGAGCTGTCCCTTGCGAGAGCTAAGCATGGATGTAGGATACCGTAAAAACATCCATAAGCCTGAGGATGGCACATGGATGATTTGCACAGCAACATTTTTGCGCGGGAACCGCATCCCGTATTATACTATCCATGGGTGGCACAACAACAACAAATCTGATGAATGAGTCATCACAAACCATCCTAATTTTCGGACTTCAACCTCACCAGTTTTTCACGTTGACCTATCATAATATTACTCTTTTATAAGTTATCTACAACCACCAGCTCCGTCCAAGATCAATCTTCTTTGTGAAAACCGTACAGTTGCCTTTACTTAGTCAGTTTTGGATAGTGAAAACCTTATCATTTAAGCCCCCTTGCTTATCATTTAATGGTAAGATAAAATTTGTATCTTGACATATTGTTATATTTTTATAAATATTCCCTCGTTTTATTGATATTTGCTCGTTTATTTGATTTTTGTTCATTTGGTGATAAATGCTAAGATAAAATGTTCATCTTGATGCATAGCAATATTTTAACAGATACCTAGTCACTCTTTATAGATAGGTATTGGCTCGTTCATTTGATTTTATATTCTTGCTTCTTGAATATATTTTATTTCTGTTCATTTTTATTTATTTATTCCATTGTTCTCACCCCATTTTTGTGTTAGGGGTTTTTCCAGGGTTTTTTGTTGTGGTTCAGGGGGATTTCAGGGGTTTTTTGGAGTCACACTGGGGTTTTTGGTGAACTACGTTTGGCAACACTGTGCACGCACACCAGTGGAGAGGGGATGTTCTCGTCTTCCATGGTGTCCCATTCTTGCGGATCCTCTTCCATGTTGGTAGGTAGAGGACAGAAGTTTGCTGTCCCGTCAGCAATTCATCGTAAAAGTGCCTCCGATTTTATTCGCTCAATATCCTCAACACATTTCAATCCAATATTTGATGAAGCACCTTCAAAACAGCTTCTCCAGGATGAGTTCTTGAATCAGTTCATTTACAAGGACACACAGCGAAATCTAATGCGTAACAGATGCACAAGACATCAAAAGACTTTACAGCACGTCCAACATTACGCGAACTGTGTCTGCTGTTGTGGAGTTCAGGACGGAAGAAGAATCTGCGAAGAAGAAGAAGAAGAGCTTCTCCCGCGACTTTCGTTATCGTGTTTTCGCGTTTACTTTGCATGTTTGCATTCTTGCATTGGTTGAATTTAACACAATGCTTGTTGGAATAAATCTCAAATAACATCTACTTTTTATGAAGTTTTCAGTGTTTCAAATGAAGTGAGTTGGTGGTGGTGGCTTTAGTGAGTATTTCATCGTTGATCGGCCTCACAAGGTAAGTTGTATTCTTATTTCTACAAAAATGTTTCTAGTTCAGATACGATTTCCAACACCTGACCTAGAATAAGCTAGGTTTCCAAGTGTAGTAATAGAATAAGCTAGGGACGTAGACAAAAACAACAATCCCAACCCAAACTGTACTCTCAGCAGGCTAGCCAGTCACTTTTTTGAAATTCCTGGTCGCTTGGAAAGGTTTCAAGTGGTGCTGCGGAGAATTATGTCACTTGTGAACTCACAAAACCCTCAAGTGTTGCTCACGTAGAACCGAAAATCTACAATAATTTGATGAAGGGAAAAAAACCTGACGGGAGCAGTTGTTGAGGAGACAAGAGGATCAGGATAGAATGGATAATCTGTATTAGCCTTACCAAGTACTTACATAAAACACCTGTATTGTGAACATTTGTGCATAAATTTAGTCAATGTTTATTCTTTATAAACAAAAACACGAATATCACAATCAACTACCACATATATTTTATTACAGATGAATTAAGTTTATTATCACAAATTCATTTACAACTACCCCTACTATCCTCTCAAATGAATTCATTAAAATAGTATTTACATTTAAAAAAAGTTCCTATTCAAGCAAGAGTACTTTCAACTGAAATTCCTTTTCATTATAAAAACGCTGCAAATGATTGCTCAAAGGTTTATTATTTTCTGTATAGATCACCCTTCTGTATAGATCACTGGTTCTCCATCAATAGCACCTACCACCATCTGTATTCTCCCTTGACCTTCCCTCTCAAATTTCAGCTTCTTGCGTTCAATAGGATTGAAAATGGCTTCGGAGCTCACTCAGCTGATCAGTGATCTGAAGAGTGAAGAAGATCTCCTCGAATGCTGGAGACGCCTGGAAGAGCACTTCCATTCAATAGGTTGGTTGTGATGGTGTGTCCCTGCCAGGGGTATTGGAGCGAGATGTGGTTGCGGCTGTGTCAACATTGCAGTACAACAGATCGGTAGGCCCCGACAAGCTTCCCAGTAGCATCTTCAAGGATAATATTGGCACACTGGCGAGCCCCTTGGCGGCAATATTTGACGCTTGTTTGCGGGAGGCATCCTTTCCAGCACTGTGGAAGACGAGTAAGGTGGTCGCAATCCCTAAATCTGGAAGCAAAACACTGAAGCCAGACAGCTTCAGACCTATCTCCATCTCATCAATCCCGGCAGTCATATTTGATCGCGTTTTATCTATGCATTTGTCTTCATTCATATCCCCCAGAATATCGGTGAACCAGCATGGTTTCATGAAAGGCAGATCAGTGAGTTCAAATCTCGCGGTATATCTGAAATATGTCTCGGACAGTTTGGACCTCGGACATCAAGTGGACACAATCTACACTGATTTTAGTAAAGCATTTGATCGAATAGACCACGAATTGTTGCTTCAGAAGATGTGTCGGTTTGGTTTCTCTAGAGTGCTGGTGACGTTCTTTGGATCCGATCTGAGCGGCAGGCGACAGTTCGTGCAGTGGGATGGCAGATCGTCGCAATTATTTGATTGTTCGTCTGGAGTACCGCAGGGCTTCGAATGTTGGACCGTTACTTTTTCTGATATTCATAGATGATATGAAAGATATCATCCATCATTCAAAAATCCTCATATATGCGGATGATGTGAAAATTTTCCAACGAATAACGGATTTGTCATCTCAGCTGCTTCTACAAGGGGATCTGGAACGGATTCGCGACTGGAGCAGGAAAAACCGACTTCCTTTAAATATCGATAAATGTATGGCAATGTCATTTACCCGGAAACCAACACGA